>CM070674.1:24205381-24705381 GCA_036346575.1 Dendrocalamus sinicus | reverse complement strand
CTAGACCAAGCTCTGAAGCCAAACAACATATCAAATCACATGATAATGAAGGGATTAGAATTCTAGATCCACAAAATCATGCAGTAAAGGGCACCTCTCCACAACATTGACCTTCTCCAAGCCATATATCGATGAGTTCATGGTCTATCCCTGATTCTGTACAGTAAATAGAGAAACACAATAACACTCAAAAAATCTACCGACAAATCAGAGGGAACAAGATCTCAACTAAAATCTATAGTGAACTGCACATCTGATAAATCAAGAAATTCTTAGGGAGCCTGTAGGTTAGATGAAACCAAAGAGATAATCTTTTGGCTGGGGATACCTAGCTAATGTCACTGAGGTGGATGAAGTCGGCGGAGTGGTCAAGGTCATCGCCGAGTGGGTAGCTAGTGTGCTCAAGCTCCGCCCACTCATCAACTGTGCTAATCTGGTACACTGTGACACCCCATTTTTAATTTGCTTAATTGCCTTGTTTTATTGGTTATTGGAAAGTTAATCTCAAAATTTCAAATTTTAAATTAAAATATCTTAGCCCAAAAATCCCTTTTGGCCCTACCTAAATTCCCTCTCTTTTCCTCTCTTCCCGGATGGGCCAGTTGTTTCTTTTTCTTTTCTCCCGCCACCGCCTCTCTGGGCCTGTTCCTTTTCTCTCACGGGCTTCGACCGCCCAAGCGGCGCTCCCCTCTTCTTCTTCTTCCCGAGCGCCGCGCTCGCCTCTCTCTCCGCTCTCACGCGCCTCGCGGACCAGCGGCAGCGGCCCGCCTCGGGTTCCCGCGCTGCGTGCCCCATGGCGGTCTCCCGCGCTTCCGGCGTCCCGTCGGCCTAGGCCCCGCCCCTCCCGCGTAGACCCTCCACGCGCGACTCGCCGCCGCGGGGACAACCAATGGAGCGCCCCGACTCGTAGTCCCGCCACGCCGCGCCGCCAACCTCGGCATGCCCGCCGCCGCCGCATTCGGGGCGCAGAGGCTTGGCGTCCTTCCCCCGTCGCTCCAACACCACCGCCCATGCCGGCCGTGCCGCCGTAGCCGCGCCGCCACGCCGCCGTACCCGAGCCGTAGCCGCCGGACCAAGTTGGCCATGCCGCGCCCCTCCTCCTCCTCTGTGCGACCGTAGGAGCGCGGTACCCCCGCCATGCCATCCGTGCGCCCTAGCATGCCTAGCCCCCGTCACGCCTCTCCTCTCGCCGGGTATGCTACAGGAGCGGGAGCTCCGTCGCCCATGCCCCCCTGTCCTAGCTGTGCTTTTCGCCGCTATAAAACCCCCCAAGTGGCTAGTGGTTTTTCCCCCCTCCACCCGCGTTATTCGCCACGAAAATCACCGCCGACGGCCGTTCTTTGGGCCGTCGCCGCCGCCAGCTCACCCCGAAGACCCCCGGCCGGCATTACTCTCCTCCCCAACTCCCTTTTGTCCCCGGGAGTCTTTTCCCCCATTTAATCGACCTCTCTCCCCCTCTGCAGCTCATCGGCGCCCGTCTTCCCCATCTCCGCCACCCTTCGCGCGCCGATTCGAGGACTCGGCCGATTCCTTGTAGCCGAGCTTCCTCGCCACCCCGCGGCCGATCGAGCCACCTGCTCGAGCTTCGCCGACTCATCTCCCCGGCCGATCGCCCACCTCCGCCGTCCGAGCTCGCCGCCGACACCTTCTCCAAGCCATCTCGGGCCTTCCTCCACTCGGGTGAGTTGCGTACCACCCTAGTACCTTTCCTCGCTTAATTGAACCCCGTGGCGAACTCGCCGCCGCGCCACCTGCTCCGCGCGCCGCCGCCGCCGCCGCGCCTCCTCGGTCCACCTCGGGCCGATTAGCCCCACCATCGGGTGCGCGCGAGGTCGGGCGGTCCATTTTGGCCGTCTCCCCGAGCTCCCCTAGCCCACTCCTCGCCGCCGGCGGCCCGCGCCACTCGGCCGGGCGAGCTCGCTCCCGCGCGGTTAGCCCCCTGCTTAACCGTTAACCGCGATGATTAGGAGGTAATCGCCTCCGACAAAGTGGGCCTAAGCACGCTTAAAACCCTAGTTAGGTGACACGTGGGCCCTCCATTAAATTAAAACTGTTAAACCCCCGAAATGGCTTGAGACACTGACAGGTGGGCCCTTGCACAGTGCCTAGGCCCACATGTCAGTCTCTGGCCCGCTTTCAGAAATAAGAAAATTAATTAAACCGTGGACCCCACCTGTCATACTCTCAGTGTTTCCCAAATAAAAATTATTCTGAAATTAAAATTAAAAACCCGCGGGACCCACATGTCAAAGAGTGAACTCTCTCTCTCCCTTTCCATTTTTGGGATTTTCCTGGAATGAAAATTCAATTGACTCGTTCTCTCTCATCGAATTCGATTTGGGCGAAACTTGTTTCTAAATTTTTCTAAATTCAAGATCTTTCTGTTGGTTCTGGTTTGGTTTATTTTTGAGATCATTTGCTTATTATTTTATGCTTATTTGTGCTTTATGTCTGTTTCCTACTTTGTCGGTCTGCGTTGTTCGAGTAGAATTTGAAGGTACGCCAGAGCAGCAGGGTGACTTACCTCAAGACCAGCAAGACCCTCTACCTTTAGACCCAGGCGAGTCAATATTCTTGATCATTCTGCTCCTATGTTTTCTTGCAAATTATCTTGGTTTAAAAATAGTCAAACTGCATGCGTTATTTCATATATAAAATATGTGAGCTATAAGGTAGTTACCTCCCACTTGAAGATCTAAAAATGTATATAGCTATACCCTCGTTGAATTTTGATAGATCATGTACCTTGTCGCCGTAGGTATTACTGTTACTATCTTAAATAGGTATATGTCTAAATTAAATGCCATGCGCGTTCTGTCCAGTCTAGGGCATTACCTGCCCTAATCATAGCTTTCAAAAACTTGAACACTAGTTTTGGGCTAGTCACGGGAGGTACGTGGCTGGATATTTTGTGGCAACTTATTTTAGACTTCTGAAACCCTCAAAACTTGCTATACTTGTTTGGGCGGACGGTAAGAGTGGTGGGTGTGGAAGTAGCACATTGGCTTGTGGTTTGAACCGCCCAACACATTAAGGACTTAATCTCGTGATGGCATCTCCGTGTATAATAATGACGACCACAAGTCCGCAAATTGCAACTTAGCTAAGTAATTCTATCGAACCCCCGAAACTCATCTCACCGGTAGTGGAGAGGAGTGCTATAAGGGCAAAGGAGGGCCTAAAGGGACACCGAGAGGAGGGTGACGTCTCCAGCCGTAATAGCGTTATGGAGAGTGGAGTCCGAAGGCGCTAGTTTCCGTGGAGACATCCCGTGCAAAGTATGGGACCCACCGCCAGTGGGAACAGCCCATAAGGTGGGATGACGAAAGGGGCTAGGTAGTTCGAAAGGCTATTGTGGTGACCCACTTAACCACACGTCTACGGAATCGTGTGGGGCAACGAGCTGGTCATCTCTTGTGGGTAAAGAGTACGATCTCTGCAGAGAATAAACTATTCGAATAGCCGTGCCCACGGTCAGGGGCGGACATGGAAACTTCCTTGAGTTAGTTCTATTTCTAAAACTCTTGTGGGCGAGTAAGAAAAACAATTTGGAGGGAAGTACTCCAACCTTTGAATTTTTCCTGGAGGGAAGTACTCCAGTGGTGATGTGGACTAGTAAATCCAAAATTGTTAGCATCGGTGGATGTAGCCAATACCACTAAACACATATTACGTCATTCAACTCTTGAAAATACGTTTTGTTAAAATGCCAGGTCCTAGGGTTTTGTACTTATATTAATTATAACTGTTGCTCTGCGCAAATAAAAGAACCCAAACTATCCTTGTTCAAGCCTTGCATATAATTACATGCATTCTGTGAATGTTGGCTCGCGGAGCACGGTTGTGTGTGCTCACCTCGCTCTCCCTCCCTTTTTCCCCAGAGTTTGCAAATCAAGACCAATATGAGTACTACCGAGATCCGGAGGCGAAGGAAATGAAGATGGGGGTAGTTAGGCTAGAATCTAATTCTCTCCTTACAGTCTGGCCGACCAATCTAATTGAAAGGTGTCCTTAATGTTAACCAGGTCTCCTGGATGATATTGAGCACACCTAGGTTATCCCGGTCACTTGCCTGTGGGGAGATGAGCCTCCCTTTTGCTTCCGTCAATAATGCAATGGTACACTCTTGTGGCCTGAAGGCCCCTTTTGTAATACTTGTCCTTATATGGGACTCGTGTACTTGGTATTGTAATAATAATATGACCTGTATCGTGTATGAAATGAATCAGCATTGTATCTGTGAGCACTATCTACTGATCCAGGGAATAGTGCAGTGAAATCACAGGGGATTCTGGGTTGGTTCAAACCCGGGGTCCGACATACACGAATGCCTGTGGCACCAGCTTTGCCATTGCAGTTGTCCATACTTCACTAAGAATGTTCAGGACATATTTTATCTCCACCACCTCCACATGCGTGAACCGGAACATCGGCCCTCTCTGCTCTCTGCACGATGGCCACCCCATCATGCCCCTCTCCTCTTACTCCGACCATAATTCGCTCCTTCTCTGGTGGTGCTGCGACTATGAGGAGGAAGATTAAGACACTGTCTTCTTGGCGGATCAAACAACAAAGAAACTGACAAGCTCACAAGACAGGCAAAAGCGTACTAACCTGAAGGCATGGAGGTCATCACCCACGAACGTAGCCATTGGACCCTATTTAAAACTAAGCTATCGCAGCCATTGGATGTTTTTCTTTGTTTGTGTCCATTCGATACTTAGAGATATATTATTTTGTAATTTAAAAACTATAGAAGAAGATATTCCTTACGTACAAATCTTATGTCAGATAGCCCACAATTTACTTGAACCACGCAAGGCAAAAGGAAAGGTGCGAGGGAAAAAACAAAGGCAGTTGGCATTGTGCACATACGTGACACACTATGACAAGCTATGAAGATCAAGAATCCAAAATTCCGAAAATCTTGGTTCTTAAATAAGTTTAGCCCATGAACAATGCAAAAATATCACTATTATAAATTTGAAAATCCATGAAATTGTTTATCCATAGATCCAAATGACTTGAAACATGAACAAAGACTAGACAATGACCTTAAGAACCTATCCCAACAAAAATACTTGAAAGAACTAGAGAGAATTGGGATCTATAGTTTGTGAAGCTCTATTGCAACCTTTTCCATTTGAATGAAGATTGCACTAAAACCAGACAAAAAAGAAAAACGGTGAATATGACTTACTCGTGCATGAATGATGGAGAAGATGGTTATAGATGTGCTCCCACATGTCACATCAAGTTAGAACACCAAAGAAATCAAGGTAGAAACAACTTGATCAAGAAATTACTCGGAGAGGGTAAAAGAGCGAAAATCGGATTTCTTCATGAACTTGCCATGTAAGTGTCTAGATGAGTGGAGATTGATTTCCACAGGTTATCTTCATCTTTTACATGTTCTTGCCACAACAATATTAAGTAGGGGAAAGAGAGGATGAAAAACAACCAAATCAAGAGCAAATAAATCAACACAAAAGAGATTCATAGAGATGAACAAAGATTGATGTATTGTTACTTGAGGAGAAAGGTTTTACAGCCACTCCACCTAGAGGATAAGAGAGCACGCCACAGCACTCAACTTCTCTCAAACATAACCCTAGAACTCATGAACACTTAATCTCAAGAGAGGACGGCTGGATAGTTAACCACAAGCCTTTATCCCAACCCATTAAATAGATGGGCTAGCCAACCTATCTAACTCTTAGTGGATACTATCCACTTAGCACAATGGGGAAAAATTGATAACTCCCCACACACGGGTTTTAACTCACATACTACTCTTATGCACATTTTTCGAAGCACATAAGCTCAGCTTGTCCTTGACCTAAACTGCTCTTCCATGTGCCGCTCAAGCCTTGCGGTTTTGCTCCAAGATAGTTTATGGTATTTTGGTCAAATTGCTAAAATACAATTTATTGACCCAGACATCTCCATCCATAGCAAACAATCGTCATGGTTGCCATGTATAGTTGCATCGTTGACTTGCCACACTCGACAAGTCTCTCTCGTTCCGGTTCCGTCAGATCATGTCTCGCTTGAACTAATCAAGCCACATGGTGCAACCAGTTGCTCAAGCTTCCCTTCGACATTTCCTATCTTCTTTATGCCATGCTTGAGCTCATCTATCTCACTAGCATCCTTATCGTTCTGGGCCTCGGCTCCTCTATGAGTGTAGCACCACTCTTCGCTGTTGACTATAGTTGACTCCAAGCGACTTTGCACATCCAAAGACAAAGAAATTATTTTTGGGCATAAGTTCTTCACAACAAAATCATATTCTCAATAACATATCTCATGCAATCTACAGCCACTGATCTAGGTCACCAAATTGTCTCATGTCTCAAATTTCCTAAAATTATCCATTTTTTGCAAACTGTCTAGAAAAATATGTAAATTTTAAATTTTCACTCCTACAAAATGACAATGGTTCATCACAACAAAACTATGGACCTTCTCGCATGATCCTTTCAGTTATGTTGGGTTGCGGTTGATGGCTTTTAGCTACTGTAGATGGTTTTTTGCTGTGTTTTTCGAGACGGTAATGGACGGTGGAGGTGCCGACGCGGATAATGCATACGGTTTTAAGCTTAGAAAGTCGTTTGGAGAAGTGGCTTCTGAAAAAACCAAAACTAAAAACCACGAAAACACCAAAAAGAACAGTGCCTAGATACCCCCAGGCACCGGCGTCCTGTGAGCAGAGAATCAGTGAGGTTTGGAGGTACGAAATAAAGACTATAGGTTCTGTTAGCACTCTCTTCATTTGGAAATTTTAATCCTAGGTCTAGGTCCGTACAAGTTCATGCGTAAGAATCCTGTGCGAAACTAACGAGTGCACGGTTTGCCAAATCGGGAATAATGACGAAAACTTAGGATCCATTAGCTTTGTGGGCGTACAATTTCCAGACTCCCTCCCTCTCTCTCACACACTCTACCATTAAATGCTAACAGTGTAAATAAATAGTACATCAGAAAGTACGTCCGTGGCAACCCTGTCATTTATCACCCGAGCTGTCCATCAGAAAACGTAAATAAATGCTAGCAGTGGCTTTGCAAGGCAGAGGATACGCGTCCACTAAAACAAGCAAAAGAGGAGAGGTGCGGTTAGGGGTGAAAACGGATCGGATATTTCCCGACCGACCGACCGTCGAATCCGAGTCGAATCGAATTCGGATAGTTATATCGGATAATTATCGGATTCGGAGTCGGATTCGGATAGTTGTTTTCGGATACGGATTCGGATTCGGAAAAGAACTATCCGGCGGATACGGATACTATCCGGGATTTTTTCGGATAATACCCGGATATATTTTTCGGATATCCGGCCCAACTGCAAGCAGCACCAAGCCCATCACTTCTCCACCGTCCTCGCTCCAACTCCGATGAGCACGGGGAGCACACGCGGCCGCGCGGGCACGGGAGGCACACCCCGGCCGCCTCAGCCTCTACGGCTCTACCTCGCCTCCCCCAGTACCCCCCCCCCACATCGACATCTCTCACGGCCACGGCCGGCCAACCCCAGATTCCCCAATCCCGACAACCTATCAACCATCACATCACATAGCAGAGACCAGAGAGAGAGAGTAGAGGGGAAGGAGGCACACCGGTCACCGGAGCTCGGGCGAGTGGGCGAAGGCCGCCGCCCGCAGAAGAGGAGGCGGTGTAGCCGAGCGAGGGCAGCATCCCGCGTGATGACAAACTCGTCGCCGGCGCTCGAGTCGCCGCCCGGCCATCCGCCGCTGGTGGCTCGCTCTCGGAGTAGTCGAGGTCGCCGTCGTCGTCGCTCGGAGCCGGGGAGGCGGCGGGAAGGAGGCGAGGGGAGAGGAGAGGGTGCCGGGGGAGAAGGGGGCGACCGGGAGGGGCGGCGGCGGAGGCGGCGGCTGGGAAGGAGGCGGAGGAGGAGGAGGCGACGGGAGAGTGGGGTGGCGGGGAAGGAGGGGTGCCGGAGGAGAAGGGGACGACCGGGGAAGGAGGGGGCGGCGGAGGAGGAGGCGGCGGGGGAGGAGGCGGCGCGAAGGAGAAGGGGCGGCGGGAGGAGTGGGGCGGCGGGGGGAGGAGTGTGGCGGCGGGGGAAGGCGGGGGGAGGCGGAGGAGGGACGGCGGGGGAAGGCGGGGCGGGGGGGAAATGGGGGCGGCGGGGAAAAATGAATCGGGCGGCGGGGCGGCGAAGGAATTGGGGGTTAGGGTTTTTTGATATTTTACGATTTAGTCCTTCAGGTTTTTGTTTATTTTGATTTTTTCTGTTCTAGCCCTCAGAAATTCTGATTTCATCGCGAAAAGATCCTACATATCCGTCGTGATATGTACATCTATATAGAGCGGTCCTTAGAATGCCAAATTTGAAGATTGAATTAGATTTTGGAGATGTAAATGTGCAATGTATATATATGAGATGAGGGGAAAGATGTGGATGGTTGGATCTTAATCCAATGAAATATTAGGGTTGGACTGCTGGAGAAGAAGATCAATCAAATCAACATATTCTAACATATATTTATAATTTTTACAACATAGCTCACCCCCATTGTGATTTTATTTTATGTAAGCAAATTACTACTACATGTGATTATAATTCTAACATAGCTACCTTCACCAACTGCCTTGAGCATTTGATGAGATAACCACCCCCCATATATGTTACAATTAACCATTTTGTAAATAGAGATAGTCTATTATTGGTGCATGTATTCCAATTAGTTACTAAATGTTTGAGAACTATTTAAATTGATTTCTTAACTATAGTAAACTGCACTTAAAACTCTGGCTGAGCTTTTCTATTTGACTAGTTGGGTAGCCCTATGCCAGATTATCGGACGATGATCTAGAGCCGTGGAGCGGTTGAGTCCACCGGATCCATGTTTGCCTTTCTTTTAAGATATTATCTAAATATGTGATTTTGATCCACCATTGTGCTTATATACTTTGAGTGTCTATCTGGTTTCAGAATTATAGAGTGACCTTATCAAAATTGAAAATACCAACTAAAACAACATACAAACACGAAGCGCTCAACCGAATTACTCAACCGATCGAGGGCTTCTAATTTTGACACGCATACGATAGATTTGCAATGTAGTTAGGGTCGAAACATCGGTTTAGTTTTGTAGATCTTGAATTCCTTATGTCTAAGACATCTCCAATAGTATCATCACTTTAGCTATCTCTTAGCTATACTACGTCAACAAATTTCTATGTGGAGAAAAAAGAAGGTGAGGAAAGAGAATATGTCCTACGTAATATCCAGAGACTCCTATGTAATATCCGACGAGATATTCGTTATCGTATTCGCATCCGCTCCGTATTCGTTCCATATCTGTGACCGATACTATCCAGATTCGTATTCGTATCCGGCACTATTCGTATTCAACTCCGAATCCGAGAAAAAAATATGGGATAGGATATGGAATAAGCAATATCCGACCGAATTCGACCCGTTTTCACCCCTAGGTGCGGTCGGGCTGCTTTCGGTCAGAAAATGCCAACCAAGAGTTTTTGGGTCCGTTTTTTTAATAGTTTTTAGTTTTAGTTTTTAATTTTAGCTTATAAATAAAAATAGTTTATATAGAAACATATAGAAAATATCGCCTTATCTTTTGTATGGCTTTTGGGCCAAACCCGCAGACTTTTGACTGCTTGGAACTTAAGGGGTAAGTGATGCACGTATGGAGACTGGCAGGCTTTACAAGGTGTTTCAGAATACCTCTAAAGGACTACAAAAACAGCTCAAAACATTTCAAGGCGTTTTTGACAACGTCAGAAGTAGTAGCGAAGGGAAATGTCTTACAAGGCGTTTTTTCTAAAATGACATCAAAGATGTATAACTGCATTTTGAAGTGCCTTCCAGTATTGTTTGAGGCGATTTAAAAATCGCCTTCAAAGATTTTCTTTCATGCGATTTGAAAGTTGCCTTCAAAACTGTACTGAGCCATTGTAGAAAAACTCCTTCAAAGTTCACTGAGGCTTAACAAAAATTACAATTGGATCTAGCTAGTAATGTTAACAAACACCCCAAGAACAAATTTTGGAATCAACTGCAAATAAATAAAATCATATTTAATGTCCTTCTAAAATCATAAATATTTCATAAATGATTGATAATATTTCAGTCAAAATGTGAATAATCCCCGTAACTTTTTAGCATTTGAATAATTTTCTTTACAACTTGTTTCACAGTACACACAACCATATGCTTCCCGCGATTGTTGCATCAGTCCATGTCGGACTCCGAGTTCAGCAAACCTAGATCCTCTGTGATTCCACCGTATTATTCCCTGAATCAGTAGATAGTGCTCACAGATACATTATTGTATATCAAAAGTATATCATGCAAAAGCGTAAATAATATGGTAATAACTGATGCAAAGCTGTCAAGGGAGGCTTAAGGTTCTTTTAGTTGCTAAAAACATCATGTTGAAAGTTACAATAACTAAGAAAATTCCTGAGACAGCAATTTTAACAAAAACTGATTTTATAAAGTTGTTTGTGAGCATGCAGTATTAATCGTAGCGCAGGTTACATCCAACTTTTACAGTGCATAGTTACCTCCACCAAATGCTAGTTTTCACCACTAGAGTATATATAGTTCCCTTTAGGAAAAATCAAAGTCAGGTGCATCTCTGCCTAACATGTTTTCATCCCATGCATCCACAGATATTTTTGAAATAGAACTAACTCGAGGTGGTTCTCTTGTCCGCCCTGCCATTTATCACCCGCGCTGTCCATTCAAGATCCAATCGCTCATATTTGCCCTAAGGCATGGACCCAATCGCTCATTTTTCAGTTAGAATGTGAATAATCCCCGTAACTTTTTAGCACTTGAATAATTTTCTCCGAACTTGTTTCACAGTACAAACAACCATATGCTTCTTGTGATTATTGCATCAGTCCATCACCCTGTTTACAATTGATAATATGGTCATTACGTATGTACCTGCATCAAAGAAAAATTCAGGATTCTTAGAAGAAAGAGCACAGTATCTAAGTCCAAAACAAAGATTATTCCAAAACAGAGCTTAGAAGAAAGAGCGAACTACAAAAAGAAAGCTGCTGTCTTTTAGCCCAGTTTTCAAGCTGAATGTGATCGTGCCAAGTTAGAAGTGGAACAATTGGAAAATAATTCAAATGTGGTCACTAGCTGTATTCTAATTGTATCCGATACAGATCCATTGCAGCTAACATTGCTAAAATTGAACTTCAATGCTCTACTGACCTTCAGGAAGTATGTGGAACTAATGGAAATGCTAATATACACATATAAAATGTTGAATGCCAGTGTGCGAGTCACACTAATAAAGGTACAACTACTAGACACAGATATAATTACTCTCTCTTAGCCTAATGATAGCCTCAGGTTATTCCGGCTATAAGCCACAGATATAGTTACTCTCTCATAGCCAGAGAACATGAATTAATGAACTACCATTGTACTAGTTAGAAAGAAACCACTAGCTACAAAAAGAACGAACCTTTTTATTTGAATTGGCAAAGGAAGATAAAGCAACTCCAATTGCTTAATAAGGAAGTACCTCTTCAGACTTGTGCTTGTTGCGAGCTTGTCTAGCATTCTGGTTTGGTCCGTCTGGAGGTGTGGGAGGTGCTGACACCTCTACTACATTTGACCATCCATCAGATAGGGGTATAATCGTACTTTCACTTCTTTTCTGATTTTAGAGAATAATTTATTAGTCAGCCATTACTCCACAATGTCCACATTCTTTGCAAATGTTAACTATCAACACGCAGATGTACCAAACCAAAACTCGACCGCGCCGCTCCCAGCAGGTCTCGAGTCCTATCCTGTTTCGCATCTTCTCCTTGGATCCTACTTCCTTCCATCTTCACACAAAAAATTGAAGCATCATGGCATTTGTTAGGCACCGCCATCGTACTAGACACCGCTGGGATCCAGAGGAGCCGCCGAAAGATCATGTCTGCTTCTACCATGGGACCCTGCATTTGGGATGTAGATGGCTGCAAAAAAATAGGTATGTAGCCATTTGATTTTTGCGAGAAAGGTCATTTTTGCGAAGAAGCGGTTTGAATTTTTACTACGCGGTTCTTACTGATTTTCTGCTCATGGCATTTGGAAATTAGTTTGGTTCTTTGTGGTTCACATTGTTGAAGTTTGTGCTCTTTTTTTCCTCAGGCCAAATTTGATGTCTGGAATGGAAAACCAAGGGGTCTGTATTTCTCTGGCATGCGCCCCTTCATCAGGTGATCTCCTGGTGGCTTCCTTTCGGCCGAAAGTTGAGTTGTAGGATGATGGCACCACATCACAAGTGGTTATATCACAATCACCGACACCCTCTGGTTCAAGAAAGCTAGGGCATCATGCCCTCTTAAGGAGGACAGGCAACATGTCCTTCGCCAAAGACCGGATCTACAATGGTAATGAGAGATGATGTGGAGGTGACCCCATGTGTGTGATGAGAAATTGACTCTTGTTTTAGAGATATTGAGTTTGATTTTTGGAGGTTTGTGCTCTTTCTGCAAAGGTCTTAAGTGTTTACGACTTGGTCAACAGTTACTTTTACATTCACGTGGTCGGCATAAACTCTTACAACCACGTTGTGTGTTGTCGTGATCGAAAGACAGATTTACGACCACGTTGTCGACTTGCACTTACGACCACGTTGTGTGTCGTCGTGGTTGCAAGACAGATTTATGACCACGTTGTCGACTTGCATTACGACCACGTTGTCGACGTGCACTTACGACCACGTTGTGTGTCGTCGTGGTCGAAAGACAGATTTACGACCACGTTATCGACTTGTACTTACGACCACGTTGTGTATCTTTGTGGTCGGAAGACAGATTTACGACCACGTTGTCGCAGTCGACTTTACGACCACGTTGTCGCAGTCGGGTTTACGACCACGTTGTCGCAATCAAGCTTACAACCACATTGTCCGTAGTCGGTAGCTTCGACTAGCCATGGTCGGTAGTCGAAAGTTTCAACTGATCGTGGTTGGTATCTTCGACTGCTGTGGTCGGTAGTCGTAGCTTCCACTGGTCGAGGTCGTAAGTCGTAAATTCTACAGATTGTTTATAGTGGTCGTAGGGCTCTGTGTGAGTGGTCGTAAGTTGTAGCGATCAGCTTTGAGTGGTCGTAGCGGTCTTGTGCGTGGTCGAAGGCTGCTAGCGATGGTCGTAGCTTCTGTTCTCATGGTCATACCGACCTGTGTGCTGGTCGTAACGACTTGCTGGGTGGTCCTAACTAGCTGGGTTGATTTCTGAGTACATTTTATTGATGCAGATTGATGATCTTAGTGTTTTGTGCGGTGCTATGTGATGCTTTGCTTGTCAATGGTGCTCGCAGGACTTTGGAGATAGGTCATGGTGAGGCTGAAAGGATCGAGACTAGACATAGGTGGTGTTGAGGTCCAGAATGATCGAGAGAAGCCAAAGATGACTAAAGCTACCAAGTGGTTGCGAGAGTGGTCGGCAAGTAAATAGGAAGCTTCCGGGAAGGTGCTTGAGGGGCAACCTGGTGAATTGACTCAAAGCCTGCAAAAGAAGCTATGTTCTGTTAAAGCATCCTTGTCTGTATATGTTAGCGGGTGTGTGCGTGGTAAAACCCGGTGTTAGATGGGGTTAACGGGTTACCCCTCCCCGCTTCTTGAGGCTATAATAGAGATGGAGAGCTCCAGTCCTGTGTGTGGCTCTAGGGATTTTCTGTTCTCGCGTGAGTTCTTGTGTTTTGTGGGCGGAGCACTTGTGCTCCTGGTCTGGATGGAGTGGCTATAGAAACCTCTATTAGTGCAATACATCAATCTTTGTTCTTCTATTTGAGTTCTTTCGTCTGATTGATGTGGGATGACTTGATTGCGTTTTCTCTATTATATCTCCTCATCTCTTCCCTTCTATCTGAGAGAATGCTCTTGTTTGGTTTGCTCCAAATCTGACTTGCTCTATGTTGGGGAATCACTCTCAAAGCCATCTTCGCTATTCTATTCCCATGAGCAAAGTCTGATTGTTATTTCAATCTCTCGGACTCGATTGTGAGCACTCTTTGTGATTTCTTGTAAAGATCTCATTTCTATTGCTAAGTTTTCAATCAAAAGTCAACACAACCTCTTGAGATCTTCACCTTTCTGTGTGCAAAGTTTCTTGGCCAATTGATCTTTAAGTTGAAAGTTCTTTGAATTCCTGGTCTTCTGGGTGTGCACTTCTCGACCATCCTCTGTTCTTCTCAGATTTGCTAAGACCACGTTCATTCCTTCGACCTTAGTCAGAGCTCTCGGTATCTCATTTTCTTTGTGATGTTTTGCTCCAGAGCAATCGAACTCAGTTCATTCTTGGTCTGGTATGTCGGCCGGCTTTACGAGTACGTTGGTTTCGACCATGGTCAAGTACCAAACCACATCCCACTGATTTCAACCACGCTGATCTTCTATAGAGATAGTCTGGTTTTGACCACGATAGTTGTTCGACCACTGGTTGGCTTACGACTACGCTGGTCCTGGCCTCTATGGTAATCGACGTGGTCGAAAGAGGCTTCGACCACGTTGTACGTGGTTAGAAGGGGCTTCGACCACGTTGTGAAGCATTGAATGTGGTCGGAGGGGGCTTCGACCATGTTGTGAAGAAGTGAACATGCTTGAAACTTCAGCAGAAGGTTTGCGACCACGAAGTCGAAGCGATCGGAGGAGCTATAACGTGGTCGTAGCAACTGTCTTTGCGGTCGAAGGCAGTTTGCGATGGTCGTAGCTTCTGTTCTCGCGGTCGTACCGACTTCTGGGGTGGTCGTAATGACCTGCTATGTGGTCATAGGCTACAAGCTTTTCATGTCTTATGCATTTGACCAGTCGTAAGTGGTTTACGACCAGCTGGGGTGATTTATGAGTACGTTCTTCTGATGTAGATTTATGTTCACGGTGGTTTGTGCGGTGCTATGTGATGTTTTGCTTATCTGTGATGCTTGCAGGACCTTGGAGGTAGGTCATGGTGAGGCTGGAATGATTGGGACTAGACACAGGTGGTGTTGAGGTCCAGAGCGATCGGGAGAAGCTCTGGGGTTTTATTTCTGTTCGTGTGTGAGTGTTCTCTGTGCCGGAGCGCTTGTGCTCCTGGTTCTCCTGGATGGAGTGGCTGTAGAAACCTCCATGAATGCAATCATCCATCCCTGTGCTTCTATTTGAGTTGTTTTGTCTGATTGATGCTTGTATGTCTTGAGTGTTCTTTCTCTGTTCATCTCTTCGCTCTTTTGGCTTCCTGACTTAAGTCTTTGCTCTCGGTTGTTCTTTGGATGATCTGACTTGCCTGGTAATGGAAGAACATATTCGAAGCCTTCTTGGCCCATTTAACTCTATTTGCATGATCTGATTATCTTCCTTCTTTTTGAGTCATGGTTTTGAGCGGTCTTCATGATTTTCCCGAAAGATCTCTGTAGGCTTGATAAGTTTTCAATTAAAGATCAAGAAGTCTTTTGAGGACATGGTCTTGCTGTGTTTGAAGTATCATGACCAATTGATCCGTGAATCAAAAGTTATTCGAAAACCGGATCTTGCGGTCGTGCGCCTTCCCACTTCCTCTATTTCTTTTATGACCACACACCTCTTTTTTTACCACGGCAAAGAGGTTTGACCCCTCTTGACCGTCTTCGGGCAGCGTCTGTTTACTCTCTGTTTCGGTCTATTCTCTTGATTTCCAGTGAGCATTCAATCCCTAACTTCATAACTCTGTAGCTATTGGAGAAGAAGGGTTGTGTGAATACTTGGGGAGGTTTGAAGGCACCATTCACCCCCTGTAACATCCTGATTTTCAGAGTCTTTTTGAAGCTTTTAAAATAAAATTCACCATTTGAAATTTTCTGAAATTAATTAAAGCTTAAAAGGAATTTTCAGAATTTATTTGGATTTAATATGATTAAATTAAACATTAACATTTGCCAAGTTTATTTTATTTGAGTTCCTGGTGTCTCAAGGATTTTATTGGTATTTTTCTCGATTTTTCGGATTTATTTGCTATTTTCTAGAGCTCAAAGTATTTAATTGAATTTCGGAAAAAGAACAAAAGAAAGGAAAAGAAAAAACCCGCCGAACCGGCGGTGGGCGAACCCACCGAACCGGCGGATCGCCGCCGGCCCAGCCCAGCCCCTCTCGCCGCGCGCCCACCCGGCCTTCGCCTCGTCAGTGCACCGCAGCAGTGAGCCCACTGTCGGCGCCGTATCCGGCCGGGACTCCGCGCGCGCCGCTAACCTAACCCTAACTGCGCCGCTCGGTATTTATGCGCGCGCGCCGCCTCGGTTCGCGTGTCGCGCCCACGCCGCCGCCGTCGCCGCGACGCCGGTGAGCCGCCGCTCTCGCCGCCGCCGCCGACGCCGTCGTCGCCGTCGTCGCGCGCCGCCTTCACCGCCGGTGAGCCCGCCGTCTCCACCGCCGTCACCGCCGACGCCGGTGAGCCCGTCGTCTCCCTCGCCGCCGCCGCGCCGTCGTCGCCGCCGTCGTGCGCGCGCCTTCCGCCGGTGAGCCCCGCCGCCTAACCCTAGCCGCCGCCGCCGCGCCGCCTCGCCGTCGCCACCGACCCGAGCCGTCTCGGCCGCCGCTCAACCCGCCGTCGCCGCCGCCGGCGCCCGCGTTGCCTCGATCGCCGGCCGGCCGCCGCGCGCGCCGCCGCCGCCCGCCGCGTCGGCCGCGACCGCCGCCTCCCGTGGGCGCCGTTCACCGCGCACCCGCCGCCGCCATGTGGGACCCGCCCGTCGGCCGAGCCGTGGGCCGTGAGCGATCTGGGCGGCGGCCGGATCGTCCGCGTGGCCGTGCCGCAGCCGTCCGTCGCCCGCCGCCGCGCCCGTCCGCCACGCCCGGCATGCCACGTCGACCCTACCCGCTGCGTGTCGGCCAGATCGGTACTACGTCGGCACGGCGCTTGCGCCAAGAGCCATCGGCCGCCTTTGTTCCGTGCGCCGAGTCCACCGTAGACCCAGTCTCCGTGCGCCGGTCCACGGCCAGATGCCTTTCCAATTTCCCAATTTCTGTAGATTTAATTTTCCGAAGCCCGTTCTCCTCATCCTAGCTCCGATTGACCCGATTCTTTTTCCTAAATTCATCTAAAATTGAGCTCTACCTTTTGGTTCAGGTTTGAGAATTATTGGGGTTCATTTGAATTTTATTTGAATTTATTTTGTCTCTTTGTGTCGTTTTCTCTCTCGTTAGATCACGCGTTCGAGGAGCGCCGTTAGTTTGAAGATCAAGAGCTGTCAACTGAGCAAGGCCAAGGCAAGTCGTGTCCTTTGATCATGTTGAACCCAGTTTGCAATCTATTACTTAAATATTTTGTTTTAAATTACAATGCATTGCTACTTTATTATAAAACCCTTGTATTGGTAGTTAATGACCTAATTGATTATTTCCTCCTTGATAATTTGACTGCCATGATGCCATTGTCACCATAGGATGGGGAACTTTTATTAGTGATGCTATGTTACGATCACATTTGGGTTGGTACGATTAGTATGCTTATCCATGCTTTTAGTATCGCTTGGGTTCATCATCACATGTGATTAATTAATTTGACTTAATGAGATATTGAATCGTGGTTGGTACCACTGTTATAAAACTTGTGCCGTGACGTTGGTGCGTCATTGGCGGTGGTTATACAAAAATTGGTTTTCACTTGGGCGATTGATCGTGCGATAAAGGGGTGCGAGTTGCACATTGGGATGTGGATGTTTCGCACTGGTATTACTTAAGGACTTAACTTTGTGCGCCATTGATCCGAGCTTTACCGTGCAAACCACATGTCTAGTATGGGATAGACTCGCATAATAATTTGTGAAGTCTCAACTTTGGTTTCACTCACGATGTTGTTGTGGCGCAAGAGGGCAATTATCGACTAGGGGATTTACCCTACTCGGCGGCGAAACCTTAGCGAGTGGGATCGGGTTGAGATGGATCATTGTAAAAGCCTTGTTGTGATTATCTTTAACGTGAGGATTTTCATATCGTGTGGGTACAGTTGTGCAACCTCTGCGAGTGTAAAACTATTCGAATAGCCGCGTCCTCGGTCATGGACAATGCTCGGTGATTTCACACGAGTATAGTTATTCTTGGAAAATTTGGTAGTTGATCAGTGGATGGTTAATTCACTGTTGGTTTAGCTTGTGGATGGGGAGTCCATAAGTAGTTTACTTCAATTCCTTTGATTATTTATTATTGTTTTAATTGCGTTTCGCCTGCAATCTATTTATGCTATTTCCAAATCTTTGTTTTATGCAAATTAACCCTTTCACCTTCCATTGGTAAGCCTTGCATATTATATTGCATCATTTGTTACAAGCGGCTTGCTGAGTACCAATGTACTCACGGCTTTACGCCTATGTTGCTCGATTGAGGATGAGGAGTTCTACCAGCAGGAGGTTCCGGAGGCGAGTACTTCGGCGTCACGAGTTCTAGGCCGCTCCCACTCGATTGCCCGTGGGCATGTCGATTAGCCACTACGTTTTATTTTGGATTTCATTGCTAGTTTTGTGTTAAGCCCTAAGGCTATTGAGATTGTAAGCTTGACCATAAGGTCTCACTTTTGGATATTGATTAATAATTTGAGTTTCCCTTATTTAATATCGTGATTGTGGTGACGATTACCTCTATGTTTATTTGTGTGCACTAGCGTGATCTGGACTAGTGCAAGATACACAGAGAGTCGGATTTGCATATTCGGTCTCGACAGAGATGGTATCAGAGCCAAATCGACTGTAGGACGAAGCCCTAGTTAGAGTGGTCGAATTAAAAGAGATAAAAAAAATTACTTTCTAAATCAAACCAACTAAATTTGATGAATAGTAATATCTATATTTTCTTATCTTCTCTCTAGGAATTCTGCTCCTTACCCCGTTCTCTCACGATTTATTTTCGTAAAAGTTTATACTAATCTTTCTTTTGTAAAATGCATTAGATGTCTCAAGCTTCCTTCAACCAAGCGGGAGGTTGGAGAGCCCTTCTCCGTGTTCTGTTGCGAAGCCTCGGATTGAAGAGAATACCCGTCTACTTCACCAAGGAAGAGAAAGATGGAGGGCAACGTGTTGGAAGCATCACCAGGTTGTACTTCACCACGAGAGTCGGCAAGCAGATTCTACATCATAGCTTCAAGGGCACCGGATCTCACGGAGGATGTTCCGTACAAGCAGCCGCACACAAAGCCATCCGACAGCTTTGCAAATTATACAAGATAAACATGGCCAGACTTGTTCGGAGGTTCAAGAGGCAATGTGAAGTCACCCTCAGTTCGTCAGAGCCAGCCAGGGAGGAGCTTCGACCACCGTCGCCAGCACCTCTACCGACGCCTTCACCGCCGAGCCCGGAGGTGGGACGACGCATCACCGGAGACCGTCAGGCGTACCTTCGACGCTTCACCCCCGCCCCCGCCAGAGAGCAGACGCCGCCAGCATCGCCGCCAGTCCGCAACTCGTGGGTCTTCTATAGTGATGCGGAGGATGAGGATAGCGAACCCTATCTGTCAGGCTCAGAGTGGGAGCCACTAGATTAGGAGTACGAGTAGAGCGTTGGATCTTATTTGCAGTTGTTTGGGATGTGAGATGTAAATCTTGCTTTTAAAAGCATTATATTGCTATCATGTCCATCTTTTATTGGAGATATCTTTTGCCAGTCTTATTGTTAGCCTTTCGGGCTAAGTGTTTGCTTAGTTTAGGTCGCCATTAGCTATTCCTTAGACGAGTTTACCACTTACCTTTGCTTTTCCCTCTTACCGTTGAGCCTTGAATGTCGGTTCTCGGTAATGATCTTTCTTTTTCGAGCAGCGGAAGATGGTTGAAACCAGAACTCCGCAGGTCGTGGCGAACAAGCGAACCCGGAGCGGTTCCACTCGGCCACCTCGAGCGCCTCCGCGACCACGGACCCGCTCGATCGGTTCACGATGGCCTGCACTCGAGATGATGCAAGCAATGATGCGAATATGAACAATATGGCTCATCGTCGGCAACGGGGTAGCAGCACCTCGAGCCGCCCACCATCGGTCCCGCTGCGAGTTTATGAGGACGAGGCGCCTACCTACTCCAGCTCTTGAGCCTATGGAGGCGACGACCGGATCCGTTCGATGGGAAAAAGCTGAACTTGGCCCAATGGCGACGAGGAGAGAGTGATGTATGCGGCACACCGGCTAGAGGACTGCGGCAGAGTGGTGGGAGAACTCTTGTGACGCCCACGAGAACCGGGACAGCATTACTTGGGATGAGTTCTCCACCGCTTTCCGTAACGCCCATGTTCTGGATGGGGTGATGGACATGAAGAAGGAGGAGTTCCGTGAGTTGCAGCAGAAGAACATGTCGGTGAGTGAATACCTCAATAAATTCACTCGGCTAGCTCGCTATGCACACGAGGACGTAGCCACGATGAAGCCCGTCGAAAGAGGTTCGGAAAGGCTTGAACCGAGGATTGAAGGTGCGGTCGTGGGCAACGACTATGCCGGCTTTCAGCGAGATGGTGGATAAGGTCATCACGATTGAGGATATCGCCGTGAGCTCGAGGAGTCTCGCAAGAGGAGGATGGCTCGGCGAGGATTGCGATCTCACGAGCCCAGAGGCGCGTTTCAGCACTTATCAGCCCGCTCGAGTACCTCAAAGAAGCAGCAGCGGTCGATCTTGAGGCGCGGCCCAGCGCCACGTCCCAGCGGTCGAGCGAGGCCGGTGGATCAGTGGTCGGCAAAAAGAACACCAACCCAGCAAAGATCTCATTACTTGCTTCAAGTGTCATGAGCCGGACACTATGCTAGCAAATGCCCCCGCAGGCGAGCCCCCACTCCGCTTCGCCGACTTGGGAGCCACACCAGCGGACACCTACCCGGGAGCGCGGCGTGGAGCACCCTGAGCGCCGAGCGAGGCAGCGAGGACTCGCGGTGGTGAGAGGCGGGTGAACCATGTCACTGCGCAGAGGAGGCTCGGCGGCACGACCGTGAGGTTGTGGTCGGTAAGTTCCTAGTCCATTCAAAGATCTGCCCACGCTTTTATTTGATTCGGAGCTTCCCATTCGTTTGTTTCTGGAGTTTTGCTTTAAAGCATCGCTTGAAAATTGTTACTCGGGATCTATTCATTTGATCAAACCCCGGTTGAGTTGAGCACCAACCTAGGCTGTCCCAAGTTGAGATAGACATCCGTGGAGTTGAGTTCAGAGCGGACTTGATTATCTTGGATATCCGGTCCTAGATGTGATCTTGGGTATGGATTGGCTCAAGAAGCATCGAAGTGTTCGTATTGCGGGAGCGAGCGATGACCTTGACCAGCTCGATGGGAAGAAAGTGCGATATTCAGCTAGCATGAATCGGCGGAGAGGTAATGGTTTGTCGATCAAGGAAATTCAGTTGGGGATGTGCCAATTGTCGAGAGTACCCGATGTGTTTCGAGATGATCTTCGAGGATGCCACGGAGCGAGAGGTTGAGTTTTGATCGAGTTGGTACCCTGTACCTCTCGATTTCCAAAAGACCCTACGGATGCGGCAAATGAGTTAGCGTAACTCAAGAAGCGATTCAAGAGCTTTTGGACAAAGGTTATATCGAGCCCGATTCGTCCCGTGGGGAGCGCCGATCTTGTTTGTGAAAAGAAGGATGGCGGCGGCGCATGCGTGGACTACCGAGCACTTAATGAGGTCACCATCAAGAACAAGTACCCGTTGCCGGGATTGATGATTTGTTTGATCAGCTCGGGAGCAGGAGTTTTCTCCAAGATTGACTTGAGGTCGAGTTACCATCGGATGAGGATTCGACGGAGGACATACCTAAGGCGGCATTTTCGACTCGTTATGGATTGTATGAGTTTACGGTGATGTCTTTTGGTTTGACCAATGCTCCACCTATTTTATGTACACGATGAATAAGGTGTTCATGGAGTATTTGGATAAGTTTGTCGTTGTGTTCATTGATGACATTACGATCTACTCAAGGATGAGAGAGAGCATGAGGAACACTTGAGGATGGTATTGCGAAATTAAGGGACCATCGGTTGTATGCCAAGTTTAGCAAGTGTGAGTTTTGGATGAAGGAAGTCGCCTTCCTAGGCCATGTGATGTCCGCAAAGGAGTTCTTTGTTGACCCGGAAAGGTCAAGGATGTTTTGGATTGGCGATCACCTTCTTGGTGACTCGGTCGAGTTTTACTGGTATGGTGGTTATTACCGTCGTTTCATTGAGGATTTTCCAGTGTAGCCAAGCCACTTACCCAATTGCTCAAAAGGAAAAGAGATATGTTTGGGCCTTTGAGTGCGAGAAAAGCTTTAAGTCAAGGAGAGTTTGACTACAGCCCGGTGCTAGTATTGCGATTTAAACAAGGATTTTGAGATTTATTGCGATGCTTCACGCAAGGGTTTGGGTTGTGTCTTGATGCAGGAAAAGAGAGTGGTAGCGTATGCCTCACGGCAGCTTGAGACCGCATGAGGAGAATTACCCTACCCACGACTTAGAGCTAGCGGCCGTAGTGCATGCTTTGAAAATTTGGAGGCACTATCTCTTGGGTAATAGATGTGAGATTTACGGATCACAAGAGCTTGAAATACATCTTCACACGGTCCGAGCTTAACCTCGAGCGAGAGGAGGTGGTTGGAGTTGATAAAGGATTACGATGTCGAATCCATTATCACCCGTGGAAGGCCAATGTGGTCGCAGATGCTCTGGCGGGAAGGTTTATTGTAATTCGGTGATGGTCGATGAGTCACCAGCTTTGCATGAGGAATTTCAAAGGCTCGGTTTGGAATTGGTCGAAGAAGGATTTTTAGCGACAATGGAGTTGCACCCACTTTGGATGGTCGATTCGTCGAGCTCGGACGGATGATGAGGCATTTCAGCGTATCGGAGCAGTATGAGTGAAGGAAAAGAGTCGATTTTTGAGAGGATGCCCAAGGAACCCTGTGGTTCAAGCAACGTTTGTGTGTGCCCAATAAGAAGGAGCTAAAGGATCTATTGCTAAAAGAAGCTCATGAGTCGTTGTACTCGATACATCCTGGCAGTACCAAGATGTACCAGGACATTAAAGAAAAATATTGGTGGCCTAGTATGAGCGTGAGATCGCGAGTATGTGGCACTTTGTGATGTCTGTCGAGAGTTAAGGCGAGCATCGAGGCCAGCGAGTTTGCTTGGCCGTTGAAAATCCCTGAGTGGAAATGGGAAGAGATTGGTATGGACTTCATAGTCGGTCTGCCTAAGACCAAGGAGGGCTATGATTCGATTTGGGTCATCGTGGACCGATTGACCAAGGTTGCTCACTTCATTCCAGTGAAGACAACCTACCGGTGATGATTGGCGAGAGTCAGTATATGTCGAGATCGTCGGTTTGCATGGAGTGCCCAAGAAAATAGTGTCGGATCGAGGTCCCGATTCACTTCGATTTTGGGGTAGTTTCCATGAGGCTATGGGAACGCACCTGAATTTCAATACCGCATACCATCCCAGACAGATGGGCAGACAGAGCGAGTCAATCGATTCTTGAAGATATGTTGAGAGCATGTGTGCTAGATCATGGACCTAAGTGGGACAATTGTTTGCCTTTGCGAGTTTTCCTACAACAATAGTTATCGAGCCGGTTGCGATGTCACCATTTGAAGCACTCTATGGCAGAAATGCAGGACCCTCTCAATTGGAAAGAGACAGGGAAGGTCGGTGTTTGGTCAGTTGCTTAAAGAGGCGAGGACAAGGTCCGTTTGATTCAGAGAGGTTGAGGACTGCCGGGCCGAGCAAAAGAGCTATCACGGATACGGGCGCCGAGCCGAGTTTTGAGCCGATGATTTTGTGTATCTCAGATCACACCATTCAAAGGTGTGAAGAGGTTTCAGAAAAAGGAAAGCTTGCACCAAGGTATGTCGGTCCGTTCGTAATTTTGAAACGCAGGGAGTGGTTGCTTATCAATTGGAGCTACTGCGTCCTTGATGGGGTACATGATGTTTTCCATGTGTCCCAGTGAAGAAGTGTTTGAAGTGCGAGAGGAGGTCATGCGATTGAGGCAATTGATCTTGGGAGGATCTGTCCTACAAAGAGCGTCTGTCAAAATCTTGGATGTGTCGAGAGAGTCACCGGAATAAAGTTGTTCGCTTTTGCAAAGTTCGGTGGAGCAATCACTCAGGAAGAAGCCACCGGGAGCGTGAAGAAGATCTCAAGCGCGAGTTTCCAAACCTATTCTAGTAGTGAGCCGGATCTCGAGGTCGAGATCCGTTTAAGGTAAGGTTTGTAACATCCGATTTTGAGTCTTTTTGAAGCTTTTAAAATAAAATTCACCATTTGAAATTTTAAAATTAATTAAAGCTTAAAAGGAATTTTCAGAATTTATTTGGATTTAATATGATTAAATTAAACATTAACATTTGCCAAGTTTATTTTATTTGAGTTCACAGTGTCTCAAGGATTTTATTGGTATTTTCTAGATTTTTCTGGATTTATTTGCTATTTTCTAGAGCTCAAAAGTATTTAATTGAATTTCTGGAAAAGAACAAAAGAAAAGGAAAAGAAAAAACCGCCGAACGGCGGTGGGCGAACCCACCGAACCGGCCGGATCGCCCGCCGGCCAGTTGCCCGCCTGCGCCACGCTTGCGCGGCGCGCGCGCCGCGCGCGCGCTTGAGCCGTCCGATGGCGGCGCGTGTCGACCATCCAGTAGCGCCCCTCGCGCCGCGCCACCGGCCGCTCGCCTCGTCAGTGCCACCGGCGGTGAGGCCCACTGTCGGCGCCGTATCCAGCCGGACTCCGCGCGCCCGCTAACCCTAACCCTAACTGCGCGCGCCGGTATTTATTGCGCGCGCGCCTCGGTTCGCGTGTCTCGCCCACGCCGCCGCCGCCGCCGCCGCGCCGGTGAGCCCGCCGTCTCGCCGCCGCCGCCGACGCCGCCGTGCCGCTGTCGTGGCGCGCCGCCACCACCGCCGGTGAGCCCCGCCGTCTCCACCGCCGTCACCGCTGACGCGGTGAGCCCGTCGTCTCCCCGCCGCTGCCGCCGACGCTCGTCGCCGTCGTCGTGCGCGCGCTTCACATCCGGTGAGCCCCGCCAGCCTAACCCTAGCCGCCGCGCCGTGCGCCTCGCCGCCGCCACCGACCCAGCCGTCTCGGCCAGCTCAACCCGCCGTCGCCGCCGCCGGGCGCCGCGTTTCCTCGATCGCCGGCCGCCGCCCACCAGCGCGTCGGCGCGACCGCCGCCTCCCGTGGGCGCCGTTCACCGCGCACCCGCCGCCGCCATGTGGGACCCGCCCGTCGGCCGAGCCGTGGGCCGTGAGCGATCTGGGCGGCGGCCGGATCGTCCGCGTGGCCGTCTGCGCAGCCGTCCGTCGCCGCCGCCACGCGCCGTCCGCCACGCCAAAGATGCCACGTCGGCCCTACCGCACACGTGTCGGCCCGGTCGGTACTACGTCGGCTGGCGCTTGCGCCAAGGCCGCCAGCCGATCCACCGCCTTTATTCCGTGCGCCGAGTCCACCGTGACCCAGTCTCCGTGCGCCGGTCCACGGCCATGATGCCTTTTCCATTTCCCGAATTTCTGTAGATTTAATTTTCCGAAGCCCGTTCTCCTCATCCTAGCTCCGATTGACCCGATTCTTTTCCTAAATTCATCTAAAATTGAGCTCTACCTTTTGGTTCAGGTTTGAGAATTATTGGGGTTCATTTGAATTTTATTTGAATTTATTTTGTCTCTTTGTGTCGTTTTCTCTCTCGTTAGATCACGCGTTCGAGGGAGCCGCCGTTGGATTTGAAGATCAAGAGCATCAACTGAGCAAGGCCAAGGCAAGTCGTGTCCTTTGATCATGTTGAACCCAGTTTGCAATCTATTACTTAAATATTTTGTTTTAAATTACAATGCATTGCTACTTTATTATAAAACCCTTGTATTGGTAGTTAATGACCTAATTGATTATTTCCTCCTTGATAATTTGACTGCCATGATGCCATTGTCACCATAGGATGGGGAACTTTTATTAGTGATGCTATGTTACGATCACATTTGGGTTGGTACGATTAGTATGCTTATCCATGCTTTTAGTATCGCTTGGGTTCATCATCACATGTGATTAATTAATTTGACTTAATGAGATATTGAATCGTGGTTGGTACCATTGTTATAAAACTTGTGCCGTGGCGTTGGTGCGTCATTGGCGGTGGTTATACAAAAATTGGTTTTCACTTGGGCGATTGATCGTGCGATGAAAGGGGGTGCAGGTTGCACATTGGGATGTGGATGTTTCGCTGGGTATTACTTAGGACTTAACTTTGTGCGCCATTGATCCGAGCTTTACAGTGCAAACCACATGTCTAGTATGGGATAGACTCGGCATAATAATTTGTGAAGTCTCAACTTTGGTTTCACTCACGATGTTGTTGTGGCGCAAGAGGGGCAATTATCGACTAGGGGATTTACCCTACTCGACGGCGAAACCTTAGCGAGTGGGATCGGGTTGAGATGGATCATTGTAAAAGCCTTGTTGTGATTATCTTTAACGTGAGGATTTTCATATCGTGTGGGTACAGTTGTGCAACCTCTGCGAGTGTAAAACTATTCGAATAGCGCGTCCTCGGTCATGGACAATGCTCGGTGATTTCACACGAGGTATAGTTATTCTTGGAAAATTTGGTAGTTGATCGGTGGATGGTTAATTCATTTGTTGGTTTAGCTTGTGGATGGGGAGTCCATAAGTAGTTTACTTCAATTCCTTTGATTATTTATTATTGTTTTAATTGCGTTTACTTTGCAATCTATTTATGCTATTTCCAAATCTTGTTTTATGCAAATTAACCCTTTCACCTTCCATTGGTAAGCCTTGCATATTATATTGCATCATTTGTTACAAACGGCTTCTTGAGTACCAATGTACTCACGGCTTTACGCCTATGTTGCTCGAGTTGAGGATGAGGAGTTCTACCACAGGAGGTTCCAGGAGGCGAGTACTTGGCGTCTCACGAGTTCTAGGCTTCGCTCCCACTCGATTGCGTGGGCATGTCGATTGGCCACTACGTTTTATTTTGGATTTCCTCTGCTAGTTTTGTGTTAAGCCCCTAAGGCTATTGAGATTGTAAGCTTGACCATAAGGTCTCACTTTTGGATATTGATTAATAATTTGAGTTTCCCTTATTTAATATCGTGATTGTGGTGACGATTACCTCTATGTTTGACTGTGTGCACTAGCGTGATCTGGACTAGTGCAAGATACAGAGAGTCCGGATTTGCATATTCGGTCTCGACACCCCTCCCCTCTCTGTTGCATGTTCGGTCCTACACCATCAAAGTTAGATCTCCATGTAGGTAGGAAACAATTGGAGGCTCATTTTTGTTAAATAAACATGTGTTGTATACATCATACTTGGCTTTCTAATAAAGTCATGCAATCCCTTTGGTTTATAAAATGTGATATATATATATATATATATATATATATATATATATATATATATATATATATATATATATATATATATATATATATATATATATATATATATATATATATATATATATATATATATATATATATATATATATATATATATATATATATATATATGCAACAGAAACAAGCATGAATGTAATGCGGTTGGACAGTAAGGGTTGGAGAAGGTCAATCCTTGCTCTTAAAATCAACATTCTGAAGTTTAAGATCAAAGAGTTATGCAAAAAAAGGAGAGAGCTCCCCATTCCCACTTCTCCTATAGCTGGATTCCCCAGAATCACATGAATCATTACAATGTGATTCCAACTCAGCATCTTTTGTTTTGAAATTTTGAGAAGAGTTGCTCTTTGGAGAGCACGGTATCATAAAGTTGTAAGCTATGTTGGAGGGGGGAGAGTTTTTGTTTATGGTTGGACTTTATGGTAGAACCCTTTGGGGAGGCATGAGAGACGATGGTTTACCGTGTGGCAGATGTCGATGGTTCGAGTCCTCTTATCTCTAGCTCATGAATTTAGCTAATACTATGATAGCATCGAATTTTGCCTATTCAATAGTTTGTTCTATGGTATATTTAGTAGCACCTTAGGACAGTGTAGCCTTAACATTAATAGTGAAGTTCAAAAGAGGAAAGGGGGCCTCGGGTTGAAAGAGCAAGCTACATTCTTTTCATAGAAGATAGAAAATAAGAGGACTGATGCTTTCTTACTTCATCTTAATATAGGGATGCTTTATGTAGCTTCAAATGAATAGAAAACAAGATGACCAGCCCATGGTGCACTCAGTGACGTATAGCACTATTTGTATTGGCTTCCAAAAGTTATTTTTCTATAGTAAATGTCTTTTCTGTGGTACCTAACTTTCAAACGAAATGTCTTTTTAATACAGGTCTATTAATTGATTGTAGTACTCAATGTTGTGACTTCATTTATTCATTTATATTGGTCAAAATTGCACGCGAGTCTCTCTCTCTCTATAAACTTCTCTACAAGCTGTTATTATTTATAACCCAAAGCTAAAAGCTAATATGAATGGGCCCTAAACCGTCAATCTTCAGACTTGGGAATAAAACTGTCAGCACTGGAAGATGAACGAAGCGAATTACCACCCCCCCCCCCCCAAAACATGCCCCTTATACTCACCTTGGTAGGGACTGCCTACTCTCCCCTACGAAAGTACCATCGCGATGTAGATATCAACAACACATATTCGTCATGCTCGGATTATGGCACACCTCAATATTATCGTTACTCGACCTGCACCAGCATGGTGCCCTTCACTTCGACATTGATTTTGTTGAGAGATTAGTTCCTAAAAGTGCTTGTATGTCACAAGAAACCCACATGTTGGCACATGAGGGGAGAGGAGGAGAGAATGAACCACCACCAACTGCTTTTTTATATAACAACTAGCTGCATAAGCGCGGCGCACGCCGCGCTAGCTACCGTATGGACCAAAGTAAAAAAGACGATAATTCGCAGGGAGTTCCATAAAAAAAATCGAGGACATATGCGTAATTTCGGAAAAACCAAAGGTCTTTTTGTAAAAAACCGAGGACTTGTAAGGGCCTATACGTGAGTAAATAAGGACCTATATGTAATTTCGGGAACCGGCGGGGCGCTATCAAAAATTTTTTAAGAAAACAAAACTTACAGGGATCTTTTCGCGAGGAAAAAGGACCTTTACGTAATTTGCAAAAAACTGAGGGAAATAGCCTCCCCGGCCGTACGCAAATTTTTCGGCCACGCGCCGGCCGAGGGAGGCAAAGGGGCGACGTGGAGAGGCTTCGGGGCCGGGAAACCGGCGGGGCGTAATGGGGTGGGATTAGTGAATAAGGTGACTTAGACGGTGGAGAGAGCACCTAAATAGCATGGACCTCTAGTGTTATGGCTGATTACAAAGGTCTGGCTGTCTCTCGACCTTGACCCAGCCTCATACAAATCTACTAAACAGTTTGCGATGCATGTGGCGCGGAGGTGATGGAGTTTAACTTTAATCTTTAAAATAGGTAACTAATAATTGTACTCTATCGAGAGATTAGTTCCTAAAAGCGCTTGTCTGTCATAGAAGACTTGGCGGCCACTGGGGCGCTCAGGTCTTCGTCTATTGTTGCTGTCAAGCAATCATGTGGGAAGAAAATTATGTAGGACCCCGGTCCTTCCCCATCTTGTAGGACCTCGATTCTACACAAGGCAATCTCAAAGCACCCCGGTCATCTTCATCTTCCTACAGCCGAACAGGCTGATTTCTCATCCGATCTTCACTCCTCTCGTTCCGGCTCCCGGCTGTCGACGCGAGCATCGAAGGCAAGCGCCGCTGCAGGCAGGCTGCAGACACGCGGTGGGGCGATGCTCGTGTTCAAAGATTTCAGATCGCCGGAATGGGCGCATCGCAATGGTTACTTGAAGGCAAGAGCGAATGAGCACATGGCATTGTTGTCGCAGCGCGATTGGCAACAACGTCCGAGCAAGTGCACCTTGCAATGCATTCTTTCACCTAAGAATGGTTCGGCGTTCTTGCCAACAATGAATTCTAGGGCTGAAGCATCAACGTTGCTATGGAAAAAACAGATATGAAGCAGTAATACTCAGCATGTATACCCACGCCTCGTTGGTGAGCACTGCTGCCGTCGATGGCTGGGAGCCGGGAAGAGAAGAATGGAGGTCCCTCGGATGAGAAGAGAAGCCTGCGCGGCTGCGGGAATGGGAGAAGTCCCCGGTGAGCTGGAGTAGCGAGTGATTGGAGCATTTCGGTTGGGTTGTGCATTTCAATTCGGAGCAGAGCCCGCGCTCCATCGAGACGCGTCGGACGTAACGTGCAACCGTGCATTCGGGGTGAATTTCCCTGACGACACAGAGCTAGAGGTGCAAATAAAGCGGATAATTTCCGTCCGTCCGACCAACCGAAAGCATACGAAACGGATATGGAAAGGGTAGATGGGTATCCGGTATTATCCGTGTCCAACTCCGACTCCGAGGAAAAAAATATGGAATAGGATACGGGATAAGTGATATCCGTCTGTATATATCCGTATATCAAATGATATGAGAAAGTCTGTTGTGACTTTACCTAGGAGTACTGAGTGTTCTTTCTTTAACATCTCAGTAATTAGCATCTCCATGTTCGCTTTGATCGTACCATACTATCCAATTTCCTGTGCAAAGAAGCGGATAATTTCCGTCCGACCGACTGTCCGAAAGATTATGGAACGGATACAGAATGGAGAAATAGATATCCGATATTATTTGTGTCTGACTCCGACTCAAAATAGGATACAGGATAAATGATATCCGTCCGTATCCACTCCGATTGCACTCCTACACAGAGCACATGCACCAACACAACACTTGCGCGTAGTCTTGGAAAAAAGAAACACTGGCGTGTGCGAGGAAAGGTGAAGTGGTGAGCGACCGGGCATACGCGTGAACGCGGAGCTAAACCTGCCGCGCGTAATATATGGCGCGATGAAACGCCAGCGCTCGCACGCACGGCTGCTCTGGCCGGGCATGGGCGGTGCGAGCTTTCGGCACCGTCGTCGCGCGCGGGAAAACGAGAGGATTCGCGTGGGTTGGGCTGGTAAGAGGGGGCGCGGCGGCCGGGCTGCGTCAGACGGGCGGAGGCGCAGGCGGACGTCGCGTGGGTGGGAGGGCGCGGCAGACGGGCCATGCCCATGCGACATACGACTCTGCGTGCGTGCGGGCGTGTGGCATGGATACACCAAACTTGTCTTCTGAAAAAAAAAACAGGACAGAGTTGTTTTCCACAAAAACTTGTTTTCTGAGTTTTAGCAAAAACTAACGTTTGCTACGTTGGTCTTATCCTCTCCTCCCAAACATGGTTTTAGGTTGTTAGGTTCTTAAACGAGTTTAGCAAAATCTACTTTTGATAAAAACTTTAGATCCAAACAAGGCCTTCAGCTCACTGAAACTAAAATCTGACTCCGGTCCAACGGTTGAACTGATGGAGCAGCACGGAGTGACTTGACTGTTTGTTTGTTTGCGCAGGACCATACGAGAGGGTCAAGGTTTATGTTGTGATGAATCTTTACAGTTTAGAAAGGTCAGAAAATTGAAATGCAAATTTTGTCAGAAATTTCCGGAAGGTTTCAAACCGGCCAATCAAACCGGCGTTGAAGGGGCGGTCTGACCAGATTTCCTTGGTGGTCAGACCGGTGTCAATTTGCAGTTCAAACCGCTGGCTGTCAGCGGTCTGACCGGTAGTGAGGTCCATCAGACCGACTGAGCAAGGAGGCTCTCGGTTAGGGTTTTGATTTTGTGGTTTTGAGTCGTAGGAAGAGTTTGAGTGATCTAGGTTAGTGGATATAGGTTGCATGACACATGTTACTACTAACATGGGTCAAGTTGTAAAGAACTTGTACTCGAAATGATTTCCTTGTCTTGGATATACAAGCTTGGAGTTAACCATGGTCAACAGCTGGGTTGGGGTTACGTTCATAGAGGAACTGAGGCCTAGAACGATCAAAGATACCGGGTGAGATGGTGAGCCTAAGTATGGCACGAGAAAAGCAGAAAAAATTAAAGAAAACTTTAAGCGGCAGGTTACACCATGTGGCCTGATTGGTCCAAGTAAGACATGGTCCGGTGAAATCAGAACGGGAAAGGTTTGCTAACACGTGGGAAGCCAGTGGTACACCTACGCATGGTAAGTATAGCGATTGTTTGCAATGAAAGGAGATGACCGCAACAAGAAATGGTATTTTAATAGTTTGACCAAAATATCAAAAACTATCTTGAAGCAAAACCACGACGCTTAGGCAGGCAACACTTGGAATAGTGGTTTAGATCAAGAAGTTGAGATGATCAAGTCACACTACTACAGAAAGCCTAATACTAGACGCTAAATCACAGACGGTTTTGTGAAACCGTCTGTGATGTACACTATTACAGACGGTTTTAATTTGGAGACCGTCTGTTGTATTTGTGGCGGGAAAAAGGAGTATCACAAACGGTTCTTACCGCTGAACCATCTGTGATATTCTAGATTATCACAGACGGTTTTTATTATAAAACAGATTATCACAGACGGTTTTATAATAAAAAACCATCTGTGATACGTTTCCCGCCTTGCAATCCCTTAAAATTTCATATTTTCCCACTTAAGTTCGAGTATGATTCAGACACCTTCAGTAAAATGGACATAACTTTTGCATATGGTATTTGTTTTCGACGTTCTTGTACTCGTTGGAAAGCTAACGACGAGCCTGATCCAAAAAATGACCAACTTGTGCCAGTCGCCCTCCAAGACCCCAAAAATCGGTCATCTTTGGATCTAAACCTGCATCGCATGTTTTTGGTTTCTATTTTTGCTATTTTTCTTGGTCTTCCTTTCGGAATTTGGATTGTGCTCCAACTGAAAAGTTATAGATCTCATCGAAACCTTTTAAATGAGTATATATAAGCTATATAAAACTTTATTATTTTATCTATTCAGACTAGTTGTTTATATTGCATCGGTATATAAAATTTTGTGCTCTAATTCACACATGGTTCTATATATAGAACCGTCTGTGATATTCATTCATCACAGACGGTTCTATATATAGAATCGTCTGTGATAATCTGACCGCTGGGCCCGTCGATCCCTCAACCCAATCCTAGATAATAGAAATCCACCAATCCTCACCCCACGGATCGTAGCTCCGCATCTCCGTTCCCGTGCCAAAAATTTTGAACTCCCGCCTCTCCCTCCCCTATAAATATATGCTGGCCTCCTCTTCCTTGCTGTCCTCCTCCTCCTTGCTGTCCTCCTCCTTGCAGACGACGCACAAGTCTACGGGAGGCAAGACACCGCAGAAGCAACTAGCTCATACCAACCGTGTAGACGCTCAATCAACGCCGACGATGGTGGGCGTTAAAGACATCCAGCTCATGCATTGCATCAGAGGCGAGACGGCATAGAGGATCTTTGCTTTTTCTCTGTTCTTGTTGTGTAACCTGCTCGTTGTTTTGGGATATTGTAATGGTAGGCTCTAATCTTAATAAAAAAAATAGATGTTTTATGTTTGTGAAATGAATTGAGATGTGAATTGGATGTATACATGTACATGTTGATCTGCTTGTTTCAGAGGGCATGGCTAGCATTTCCTGAGGCTAGCCAATAAACAAAATTAGGTTTAGGAGTAGAAGGGAATATCACAGACGGTTTTTAATTAAAAACCGTCTGTGATATTTATAAATCACATATAGTTTTTAGTTAAGAACCGTCTGTGATATTTACGTCTGTGATTATAACTATCACAGACGGTTTTTAGTTAAAAACCGTCTGTGATATTTGCACCACAGACGGTTCGAAAACCGTCTGTGATGACCTCGTATTATTACTGACCCATAAATTCATACGGTTCACAAAACCATCTGTGATGACGTTTTTGAACCGTCTGTGATGACCTTTTCTGTAGTAGTGTCAGATCAAGGCTAAGGACTTAACAGATTCGGGCTTATGCGCTTTGAAAAGCATATATAAGTGCGGTGTGTGAGTTAAAACCATGTGTGAGGGTTATCAAGTTTACCCCCATTATTTTAAGTGGATAGTATTCACTAAGTGTTAGATGTGGCTAGTTAGTCCATCTATTTAACGGGTTGAAATGTAGACTTAGTTAACCATCCAAGCATTCTCTCTTAAGACTACGTATTCACAAGTGTTAGGGTTAGGGTTTGAGAGAAGTTGAGTATTATGGTGTGCTCTCTTATCCTTCAGGTGGAGTGGATATAAAATATTTATCCTCAAGTAGCAATACATCAATATTTATTCATCTCCATGAAACTCTTATGTTAATTGATTTGCTTTTGACTTGGTTAGTTTTTCTTCTCTTTCCTTCTTGATCTTGTTGTGCTAAAGACGTACAAGAGATAGAAATAATCTTTGAAAATCAATCTCCACCCATTTAAACACTTTCATAGCAAGCTCATGAAGAAACCGTTTTGATTTTGGTTTCAGCAAGTGATTTCATGATTCAAATGATTTTGGCTTGATTTCTTTGATGTTCTTGTTTTCTATGACATTTACGAATATATCTAGATCCATCTTAGCTATCTTCTACCTACAAGCAAGTTGTATTCACTGTTTTCTTATTTTACTTGATTTTGGTGTAAACTTACTTCAATCTCAAAAAAGTCTAAACTTTGTCATGAATTTCTTCAACCCATGGATGAAATAGGTTCCTAAAACATTAAGCAAAGTGTGTGCAAAATTTTATAACATTTGAACTTGTAATTTTGAAGTTGCACCAAAAGAAAGCCGTGATGGGTTGTTCTGTTCAGGGGCGGTCAGGCCTCCAGCCACCGGTCTGACTAGCTTGACCCTAGCGGTCTGACCGACAGGAGGTCAGACCAACAGCTTGTTGGCAACCATACCTCTAGGGTTTGCTCTCTTCCAATTTTTGATTCCTTGAGCTATTTGATTTGGGATGCTTCTACTGATCTTTTGCTTGGTAACTCTATAGTTACTTGAGTCAAGGATCAAGAATACTTAGAAAAATTTTTAGATGGCACCATTCACCCCTCTGTTGTATATTCAGTCCTACAGTTTTTTGAATTACTAGAGAAATTAAAAGACATCTTTTTCAACGAGAAAAAGAAATAAAGGAGAAGATTTATCATCGAGTTGTTGTCCGAGATGACCCCTGTTATTATGGCCCTGTTCGTATCGGTTTATGTTTCTAGTTTCTGCTTAGAAAAACTAATACGAACATCCGGTTTCTCGAAGTGGCTTCTTCTCTCCTTTAGCTACTATCTCACTTCGGGGATAAGGAAGGGGGTCATAGGTGCATCACACATCCACTCCTCTCACTCCCATCATACACACGCATCTCTCACTGACTTTTTCTAGTGCTTACTCATTCTTCTAAAACCACTTCTTTCAGTCTTTACTATTTATTTTCAGCCAAAAACTATAAAACGTAGTCAAAAACCATCAACAAAAGACAATACAAACCAAAGTTTTAAATTTGGTTCCAGTTCCTGCTGGAATGGTCGGAACATTCCGCACCGGCAACAAAACGGCACAATGAATCCTCTATCCTGTACCGACCTTGATCTGGCTCATTCCGTTCTGGTCATTCCGGTACCGGCCATTATTAGGTATTTTATTTTGAGAATTTGTAGGATTTATTATTCCATCTATTCTGGTACCAAATATAATTGAAGTGACCACTATTTGTTGGTATGATTATGTATTTAAAGTGACATTTTAAGTGAAATTATGGGTGCATATATATATATATATATATATATATATATATATATATATATATATATATATATATAGGACGAGTATTTCATGCACCTTGGTGCCTAGGCACCCATATCAATACCCGTTGATTTGCTTTGAGATTTGCAACGTTTGATGTGGGTATCTTCATATACCCATAAAAAAGTATATTTGAGATGTCAAACTCTGAAAAAAATTAAATTCAACTTCAGTTTAATTAGTTTGAACTATTTTTATGGTATATACTCACTGTAGTCGCATTGAACTCAAAAGTAGTTCAAAACTTATTTACCATAAATATATCAAGGGTATAAAACATTTCCATACCCAAACTCAAAAAAATTATCAATCATACACGTGTATCGGACGGTTCTTGATGTTGGTGCCTAGACACCAAGGTGCCTTATGTAATTTTCATATATATATATATATATATATATATATATATATATATATATATATATATATATATATATATATATATATATATATATATATATATATATATACACACACACACACACATATGCGCGCACACACTTATGAATAGATATATTAAATCCAAAATAGTACATCAGAATCAGTATCAAAATCGTACTATTTCAAAAATTAAATCGGTATAACCTTGAGAACGATATTTACAAGTACCATACAAACGCCCCGCGTCCAGGGTGCAGCAGCAGGGACTCAATGCAAATGAGAGGAGATGTAGCGTTCGAAAGCTAGTAGTACGTACCTGTTCCCTTGAAAATAACACTCCTCTACCTCTTTACATTAGTCAATTTTTTACACGTCACATTGTTGCTGCTGACACACTACTTACCTCTTTACATCGGTCAATTTGGCTGCCGTTGACGTCCACGGTCCACCCATCCACCGGGAAAGAAAAAGGCCACCCTACCTTTCTTTTCTTTTTTTTCATTTCAAGCAACAAGAGGATATTCAGTGCAAAAATCATTACCACTACACTGGCCACGAGAATTTTCAACCAAAGAATATAAGGAACAAATGATCAGGACTGGCATGCCCCATCCGTAAGGAACAAATAAACGGTCAAAAGAATAATAAGAAGAAGCATCTATTTATGTTGGTGTTCGATTGATGGTCAGTGTGCGCTTCCTGGCCGGGCATTCGATTGCTTTTGTTGTAAAGAAGCTGCTGGTGAGTGCTAGCTCTTGCTGAGAAACAATTCAATGTGAATAGCGTACAAGAGAGAATATGTATTAGGTCAAATATATATTTGTGATGAATAATTGGTACTTTTATTAAGTTGAATTTGAATTTTGCCGTAGTTTCAAAAAAAATCAAAGTTGCTCTCAGTGTTCTTGGTGAGACCGATCGGATTGCTAAGAGGTAGCAATCAGACCAGCCTGTGAATAGCGATCTGACCAGTGGTCCAGTGTAACTAGATTTTGAGAGTGGTCATACCACCTCGACGATTTGACCGATTTCTAGTTGGTGACTACTTTTTTCCAGATAGTAGCTAGTTTTTGTGTGGGTCGCATACGATCCGACCAACCATGGTTGGTGGATAGACTAGGGTGAGTTGACCAGTGTGATCGACATTAAAAATACGATCACACCGAGTGATCGATTAGACCGGCCAGTGATTGGCGGTCTAACTAGAGCGGTTTGACCAGCGTGGGAAAAGTAGTCAAACCAGTGGTTGCGGCCAGAAATCAGGGTGAGTTGGTTTGAGGTCAGTAGCCATGAAGGGTTGTATTGCATTTTATCATGCATGGTTTCAATTAACGTGAGTCAAGTGCATGGAATTTGTGCTTGATAAGGTTGATTGGTTTTTTTGGATGTGCAAGTGGCTTGGAGGACGTAGTGGTCGACGATAATGGACCGGGAGTAGACAGGAGAGCTGAGGTCCGAGCTGTTGTATAAGTCCGAATTAGGCTACATGGCTCAAGCAAGAAGTACAGAGAAGATAAGGATCATAAAGAGGCGAGTTGGTGTATGTAGTACGTCAAGTAATGAGGCCGATGCATGTAGAGGCGGTTCGGGGAGTCCGAATGCATGAAGTCATTAGACACTACGGACTGCATGTCAAAACATATGAAGATGTTTTGAGGTGAAAATGGAGACGGAATCAAAGAAAGATGCACAAAGTTTTGTCAAGGGTATTTTGGTAGTTGTATAAATATCAGGTTTTTACCTTGATCAAAGCTGCGGTGCTAGGTGGCGCAAAAGAGAAGTAATTTAGATCAAAGAGAGTTAGAATTGACAGATAGATCAAATGCTAAAGAGTTAGTGGGTTAAGTCTTGTAAACACCGAGAAGCATGTGTTAGTATGTAAATCTTGTGTTAGTGTTGATGGGCTTTCCCGGTAAGTTCAATGTGTTGGACCCATTAGGATTGTGCTAGTTATCTAGAGGGGAGGAGAGGAGGAGGTAGACTTATGATTCTAGGGTTTAAGTTTTGTTCTACCACCTTATATCCTTCCATGGTTGTGAGAGAAAAGGGTGGTACTTTTGCTGCACCTTGAAATCATTAATGAGTATATAAACGTCATGCTCCATTAAAATAGATCAAAACTTTGCCTTAATCAAATTCTTGTTTGTGTTGTTACTTGGTTTTGCTTGTTCTTGAGTTAGATATGTGATTTCTAGTTTGTGGGAGTTCTAGCCCAATCTTTTAGTTAAATTGCTTTGCTAGGATATATGAGAATAGATATGAAAGACCTCATGTTTTAGATTCATACGAGTAAGAAGTAATTTGAGATTTATTATTTTTGGTATTCTTTGACCTAGATTCGATTCTCTTAAATTTAGTAAATTCAAGCTCAAGAATCTTATGATTCTTAATTGATTTAGGTTTCTTTTGTCTTAAATAAGGCTTATGTAAAACTTAGTTATGTTTAGATAAGAATTGGACAAGTTTTTGATATTTGAGTTTTTATCTCAAGAGGTTTTTAAGTCTAGAAATGGTGGATTAGTTGGACTAGCCCCAAACCTATGTTCAGACCGGCTTGCCGGTGTGGCCGGTCTCAGGCAGCCGTGAGACCAGCCCATCAACGACGGTCTGACCAACCCTGTTAGGAGACTGCTGATTTTGTTGGCTCTTATTCCTAGTTGGTGTCATCTGAACTTGGTGACTATTATAATCACTCAAGTAAAGATTTTGAATGTCTTAGAGGAAGATGTTTTGAGAATCATTCAGCTCCTCTCTGATTATTATTATTATTATTATTATTATTATTATTATTATTATTATTATTACATCCTCTCTTATTATCGGTATCGGTCCCATGGTACATAACCATATGAACGTGGTCCATGAACGAAATACAAGTGGTCAGAACACTAGGAATCCCACGGTACATAACAATATGAACATGGTCCATGAACGAAATACAAGTGGTCGGAACACTAGAAAGAAGAAGGACGTGTGTCCTTGGCCGTCTAGACCATTTTCGCATCTCCTGACCCCAGTTGCCTCCTGATGCTTCCGGCACTACTCATGCTATATTTCTTTCGAAGCATTTCCTTGTCACCTTTCGTCTCTTGCTTTACGATCAACGCACTGATCATTCGTGCATTATTGTTTCAGCAACTTTGGACTGTTGCTAGAACAAGAGTACAACCATGAACATCTAGCCGCATATATCCCCCTCCTATCCTACGTCACTGCTACTACTATACAGGAGTACGATAGATTAAGGGTCTGTTTGGTTCATGACCAGAAGTTACCTAGCCACAAGTTAGGCGTGCCACAGTTTTTAGGTAGCTGTTTGGTTCACTGACGCAACTGTGGTATGCCACACTTTCTTAGCACCCAGCCCCACACGTCATAGACTCAGTTTCTTGCCAAACTTTGCCACAAGTGTGGTTTCGATTTTGTTAGCCACACTTTCTGTGGCAGCCACACATTGCCTAAGCTTAGGCATGGCAATCTTAGACACCAACCAAACAGGCCCTAAGCAGGCAATGAACCTACCCCTTCTTTAATCTGTCTCCTATAGTAGCAAAACAACCGGCTCCAAGAACATATATACAACATCGTGACGCAATGGTTGGCTTGGTGGTTGATTGATTCAGCCTCCTTGATTTTTAAGCTCCGTACGTTGGCTTTTTAATTTCAGATTTTTTTATTTTTTGTGGTATTATTAGTTTTTTCTTTTTTTTATTATCTGTAAAGATATAACATTATTTTTTTACTTTTTTAAATGAATGATTTAGAAAAAGTTAACAACTGGTATGGTGTAATTTTAGATAAAGCTACTAATCGAAAGCCGCCAGAAGCCATTTAGCCCTGCTCATTTGAGTTTCTGCTTTTAGCTTCTTAATTTCATCTCTCTTTTTTTAGTCTTTTGGTTATTTTTTTGGGCTTTTTTACTTTTTCTCTTATTCGTTTGCATTATCCTTTATCATATAGCTTTTTATTTTAAAAAAATTTAATTACACTGAAAAATCTATCAGTAGTCAAAGTATATTTTCAGATACTATAATATAAAAACCATAAACCTAAACTTTAAACCTAAATGAGCACCACTAATTTAAAGGCAGATTGAACGGCAGGCTCATATCATCACTGGGTCTATTACAAAGGACAAATCGATCAGCGGGCACCGAACCAACTGAAACGACGGGCGGGGGAGTGGTAGGAAACAGTCGCTTTCGGATGCGCCTGGATGGGAAGGCACCGCGCCATCAGGCAAGAAAGAAACGAGACAGGCAACCTACGGCCAGTACAGTCGATCCACTCAGAAGTTGTACTACTTCTACAGATGGACTGCTGCTCGCTTCGCCACTCTAGCTGTGCCGGTAGGCAACGCAACCAGAGCAAGCGATGCATGCACGGACGTCGATGCTGACTCTGCCAATACTGCTTACCTCTGCTACTTGGCGTCGGTCCCCGTCCCAGACGATTTCAGCATCTAACTTCGGCTTCAACCGTTTCAGTTTCGGCCTTTGAATCAAGAGTCATTTGAAACATGTTTGATTTTTTATCTTTTTCTTATTTATTTGTAATGTCCTAAAAGATATAACGGTATTTTTAACTTTTCTTCTTTTATTATTTTTCTTTTTTAATTTAGAAAAAACTAATAGTCATTACAATATAATTACAATCAAAAGCTTACGACAAAAGCTAAAAGCTATGGTTTTTTAAGCCGTCTGGGGCACTACCTTCACTCTTTAGTCTCTACAGATCTTGTTAAGCAATACTCGTAGAAAGGAGTCACCTGAGTTTACTAATCCATGTGCCCAACAGTTCTGACCTCTTGGGAACAGGAAGATGCATTGCTTTCACCACTGTCATACCACATCTTGAAGGCACAGACTAATCGCATTCACTCACAGTGGTCCATTGCTACCTAAAGGCACATTTTTTTTCCCAAAGCAAGTGAATCTTATCATTTTGCAGGAAACATGGGCCACGCCCACACGGAGGCCACTAGCTCGGCATCCATCATGCAATGCTTTTGTGAAAACTTCAGAAGAAAAAAATGCTCCAGTGTTTCCACAAAGCCACTACAGTAACATTCTACAAACTGCGGCACTCATTGATTAAACAATGGGCTTAGGGGAGAAAATTGAAATGATTCCAATGTCAAAGTTCCAAATATTTTTTTCTCTCTCTCCAGGATAGATGCTTCCACATGTACGTGAATGCCAGCGCATGCAGTGGCAATTGGCACAGATGACCAGAAGAAAAAGAAATGATGAGAAGCAAAAACGGGTGCCGCAAACTGAAGCCTTGTTTTAAACGGCTTTGATTTATGTCTTTTTCTAGTTTTAGCTTATTTAAATTAGAAATAACTTATAATATGTTGGCTTATAATTTCAACTTTTTTGGTTTTTTTATCTTTTCTTTTTTTTTCTTTATTCCTTTCCATTGTCATATAATAATTTTTTAATTTTTGATTTTTTTTTATTTTTCTTAGAAAAAAACTAATAGTTGCTATCGTATAATTTTGGTTAGAACCTTCAGCTAAAAGCTAGTAGTAGCAGCCCCTAACACCTGTGTCTCCGAGGTTTCTGCTCAAAAGAGCTTTTTTGAGTAGCTTATGGCTAAAAAGCACTATAATTAGCTGAAAAAACACTGTAGTTGTCGAAGGCTTATTTAGCATAATTAAATTTAAAAAATTTAAAAATAGAAAAAATATGTTAGCCTATCACGTATAATGCAATAAATACGAGAAAAACCGGCAAAAAAACTCAAAAAAACCAAAAATATAGAAAAAGATAACATTTATAAATAGTGTAAAATAAGTTAGAAGCACACTAGTAGCTTAAGATCAAACCCCATGTGGAGAGAGAGACTACCCTCCCATGTGGAGAGAGACTACCTACTACTACTACTTGGGCTTGGGATCACAAAACACACTAGTCCCATGTGTACTTTCCCGAGCTCCACCAAATCTCACGCCTTGAGAGCTGCCTCGGATCTGGCGGTTGCCACCAAACTAATTGTACCCAAACATATATAATTCCAAAATTCTAGTTAAGCTCCATGTTCCACAATCAAACGAACTAATCCCTCCTATTGCAAATACAAATCGTTCTAAAAATCTAGTTAAGCCAACAACTCCCCTGACCCATAATCAGACGGATTATCACCAAGATTATTCCAGAAAGAAGAGAGAAAAGAAAGCATGCATACATGGAAAGGAGGGAAATTTGGAGGGGAAAAGGGGGGAAATTAACAAACCAAATCTCACCAACCAAAAAAGAACAATTTTTCCTCTTAATTGTGACACAAAAAAGGGCTTATTAACACTTAAGCTTTGTTATAGGTAGTAACCAGCTAATGAAGGCAGCATATAACCATCGTATTAACTCTTAAGTAAATTAGCCCTCCTTTACATTTATAACCCCACATAATAGTGCTATTATTACCACCGATCTGCCTCTCTTTTCACTATGCACACCCAAGAACCTACCTCGCCGGCCGACCTAGACCTCGACGTGGCAGTAGGTGGTGGTCTGGAACCTGAAGCCGTTGGCGCCCGGCGCGCCGTTGCCGCCGTTGGTGACGAGGAAGGCCGGGCATGTGACGAAGAGGTGGTAGCGGCCGGAGATCCAGCTGCCGACCTTCCACCTTACGCGGCCGTCGATCTTGACCTGGAGGATGAGGTAGCCGGCCTGGCAGTCCTGCGAGAGCGCGTCGGCGAGGTAGGGGGCGAACGGCACGTTGGGCCCGTCGAGCACCGGCGACCACACGTCGACGTCGCCGTGGCCCTGGTAGACGGGCGGGAGGGAGGCGGCGACGGTGATCTGCTGGTACTTGTAGGAGGCGTAGACGTCGAGGCGGTCGTAGTAGATGCCGACGCGGTCGTTGGGGTTGCGGGAGGCGACGGTGACCTGGATGGAGGTGGAGAGGTGACCCGAGGAGTTGGAGAGGTCGAGCTGTCGGAGCGAGGCGTCCTGGAGGAAGAAGCGCGGGTGCGTGGGGCGGAGCACGAGGTAGACGATGAGCGCGATGATGGCGACGATGATGGCCAGGCCCAGGAGGATGGCCAGCAGGCGCCGGCACGCCTGGCGCAGGTCGTCGTCGCCGTGGTTGCCGCAGTCCTTGGTCATGGCTGACTGCTTGGTTGGTTGCTTGATTTGCTTATTTGCTGGTGTGTTCGATGGGGTCTTGGGACTTTCGAGCTGCTCTTCCTGGTGGTTCTTCGGTGGAATGAATGAATGAATACAGTGTTGTTTTTAGAGGAAGGAGGTGGTGAGGGTGGTGGCGTTTCGGAAGGAGTGTATAAATTGGGCTTATGGGTCAATTCATGGTCTCCTCTCCCTTTGAGAGGAGAGAGAAGTGTGTGTATGTGAGCAGGGAAATTTTTATCCGACTGAAAATTTTATCGGAGATCAGCGATACGGCTTATAACCGGTGGTTATCGGAAATTTTAAAATTTTTCAGCCAAAAATTTTGAATTGAGTTTTTTTTATATTTTTTTTGAATTTTTAAAATTTTTTGGATGAATGTTGTTAATTTCAAAATTTTTCGTTCGATATAAAATCTTACTGGTTCCCATCGATAAAACCAGTGAAATTTTGCCGATACAAATTTCACTGTATGTGAGTAGGGGACAGAGAGTGAGAGAGATGTGAAGGGTGATGGTGTGGCTCATTGTTGTCATGTTGAGATCATGTGGGGGAGAAGCTTCCATGTTGGGGGCTTCTGCTTCGGCAACGTGTCTCTTCTCGTTTGGTGAGGATAGTTTTCTCTTCCTGGCCTGGAGATAACTACGGATCCATGACCAGCTGCCTACAAATCATATCTGGCTTATTATTCCCGTGAAATTCCTACGGAAATTGTAGGTTCCAAACTCATGGCTTATGGCTGAAAAGCTTATAGCTTATGGCTGAAAATACTGTAGCTGACTGAAAAAAATATTGTAGTTGACAGAGGCTTATTTAGCATAATTAAATTTAAAAAATTTAAAAATATAAAAAATATGTTAGTCCAATATGTATAATACAAACGAATACGAGAAAAAAAGAACCGGCAAAAAACCGGCAAATTAGTACTTTATGTGGATGATATCTTATTGGCCAGCAGCGATAAGGATATGCTGTTTGAGACCAAGAGATTTCTTTCATCTAATTTTGATATGAAGGATCTCGGTGACGCCTCTTATGTTCTTGGCATTGAAATTCACCGAGATAGGTCCAAAGGAATATTAGGTTTATCTCAGAAAGCATACGTTGACAGAGTACTGAAGAGATACAATATGCATAAGTGCTCTGGCTCGCCTGCTCCTATCGTTAAGGGCGATAAGTTTGGGACATTTCAATGTCCAAGGAACCAATATGAAACTGATCAGATGAAGTCGGTTCCTTATGCTTCAGCTGTCGGAAGCATTATGTATGCTCAAGTATGTACACGCCCTGATTTAGCTTTTGTAACCGGGATGCTTGGCAGATATCAGTCAAATCCAGGACTGGACCACTGGAAAGCCGTTAAGAAAGCTTTGCGTTATATGCAAGCTACTAAGCATTACATGCTCACATATAAGTTTTCTGATAACCTAGAAGTTATTGGTTATTCAGATTCAGATTTTGCGGGATGTGTTGATACTAAGAAATCCACGTCAGGTTATATCTTCACACTCGCTGGAGGAGCTATCTCGTGGAAAAGCTCCAAACAAACCCTTACGGCATCTTCAACGATGCAAGCTGAGTTTGTGGCATGTTATGAGGCTACCGGGCAGGCTGTATGGCTTAAGAACTTTATCCCGGGACTTAGAGTGGTAGACAGCATTTCTAAACCACTCACCTTACACTGCGATAACGAACCCGCAGTCTTTTATGCAAATAACAACAAGTCAAGTGGTACTACCAAACACATTGACATTAAGTATCATGTTGTGAAAGATAGAATCCAGGATCAAACCATAAGTATCAAGCATATCAGTATTAAGTTAATGCTTGCAGATCCGCTTACTAAAGGCTTACCACCCAATATTTTTCGTGATCATGTTGCCGGCATGGGTTTATTGGAAAGCCTCTGATTCTGGATAAAAGGACCTTTAAGCAAACCAACTCCCATTAAGTATAATGAATATCCACTTTGAGATAGGATAGTACACTATAGGTACTGGGGTTGTACGGCACTTAATTGGCCATGCAACACATTGCCTTGGTATGCTGTTTTATCGAGAATGGGCTTATGATGTTAGCCTTACGATCAAAGGGGAGAATGTTGGGTTGATCTCGGCTAACCACCCTCCGAGATATCAGGGAGGCCACATCCTCCACCTCGCGCAATGATCGGCAGCGTTTCCAACTCAATTTGGTTTCGGTCCCGGTTGCCCAGCGCTATAAAAATACGAGGGTTTTCGGCAGAGGCAATGACACGAGTTGTTCTAGACTTCTACAAAACCCTAACAGATCCGATCGCTAACGACGCGCTGTGGTGAACGAAGACCGACGCCCTACTGCGACGCCGGCCGACCACATCTACACCGCCGGTCTCCTCAGCCTCTTCTTCCCCGTCGGCAACGACCACCGCAGTCCGGCGACCTCCATACTGTCAGCCGCCCTCCTCTGTTGCATCACTGAGCACCGACCACAATTCTAATGGCATCTCCGGCTTCGGGTACGCAATCACGCTTCCGCTCTAAGTAATCTTGTTTAGGTGTTCTTGATTGACCTAGGGCTAATGTTAATGATTAGACTTAGTTCAAGATAACATATATAACCCCCAAAAGGATACAAAGCAAGGACATTCATTTAGTTTTTACTCACCAATTCTCTCTCCCCCACCACTAGCAATCTCCAGCTCTCTTTTTCTATGTCTCTCTCTTATGAAGGAAGGCAGCCACTATCCATTGCTATGGCTAATGCCACAATAGTTAGCGCTGTCCATGAGACGCGCAAGAAGCTACGCAAGAAAGAGTACTATAGATGGCCACCATCGGAGGGACTTCCTAACATCCAATAGAAGGTAACGAAGGAACCAGCCCCTATCACCAATCTCTTTCTGGTTTCTATTTGCACGTTAGTGAGTAAAAAATAAGTAAATGTTCTTATGTCATGCTATTAGGGGTTTGTATATAATAGGATGTAAGTTTCTTATCCTGTCCCTTATTAATTGCAAAGAGGAAAGAATAATGGTATATTTTTTAGATATATAATACTATGCTATTAGATTTATTCTAAGACCGTCACTAACTACTACTACCGGTGCAAGGGGTTGGCCCCACAGGAACTCCAATGGCAGTTCTTGCAGCTCCCTGTAGTGCTAGCAGGTTATCAACTCCAATGTGACTATAGACAGCAGGCCAGGCGTAGATGGTTTATGCTAGCTTTTAGGTGATCGATCGTTTGGACCTTAGTACTTGGTAATTTAGCTTTTTTTTTAGTGAGTTTTCATTTTAAGTTTGTGCGTAACTACTGAGGCATCGTATTATATATACTGGCCCCGGTCAACTATGTAAGCTAGGAATACTATATGTTAGTATTACTGTTTTTGGTTGAGATAAGGGCAAGGAGCAGCCTACCGCACAGCGCGCGCGCGCACACCACTTGCGAGATCGATGGTTGAGCTGCCCGGCCGGAATAAAGCGGAATTGGTGCGTAGCGGTATGGATGGAATAAAGATGAAGAATGTGATGATAGTATGCCAAAAGTCGTTTTCAAAAGCCGGTTAATTATACTGAAGCAGTTTCTAAAAATCACTTCTAAAAATCATGTCCAAAGCTGAGCATTTGATTGATTCAGCTTCCGGTTTAGCTGTTTTAAGAATTGTCTATGCAAATAGCACTATAGCAAAACTTTTTAAAAAATTAGCTTTGAACATCTATTTATAAATTTAGTCTCTTCCGTGGACCTACCACATCAGAAAAGCTCACTAGGCGACCTACTGAGCTACCTGTTAAGCTCTTCTAGCTTGGCAGTTTGCTGCCAAGGCCCATGTGCGGCAGGCTCAGCTTAATTAGTGATTGCTGATTAAAGCACATGCTGCGCAGGGCAGCTCAGTTGCACCTGTTAAGTTACACTAGGTCCATAGATGAGGCTAAATTTATTTTAAAAAAACGGCTGTTTAAGGTTTAAATTTGAAAAAACAAAAAGGTTGCTATAGTAATATTTTGTGCACGGATCCTGTTTCGAACGCCCCTTTCCTACACCTAAACCGATCCATTGGCCCAGACACGAGAAGATAGGAGAGAAGACAAGACGAGAAATGATCGATGCGTGGTTTTCTGGCACGGGACGGTGTGTTGGCTCGATTCGTTGGGCTCGCTGACAAGCGACCAAGCTGCCAGATGTGCGGTATGTGCGTATGCACGCATCGAGTAATTTGTGGAGTAAACGTAACGGAACAAGAGGTAATTAATGCTCCTCCATGAAGCTAATTCGTGGAGTAGTTGAAGAAAATTATGATGATGAACCGCCTTAGACCTTGTTTTAAATAACTTATTTTTCTTTTTATTATTTTGTATTATTTATAGAGATATAACTGTGTTTTTATTTTTACTATTTTTATTTATGTTTCTTTAATTAAATACCTCAAAAATGATAATAGCTAATATAATATTATTTCTACTAAAAAGCCGTAGAACTTTTAAACGGAAACTTATTTTCAAGATTACGAACCATTGGGACACGCGGTTTTGGTTTTTCTGGGCTGCAGTTGACGGGATCTTTAGGTTGATAAAGATTAATGGCCGGTCAACGAGTCCAAGATGCTCTTACTAGTAACGTCTCAGGCATCAAATTCTTGTCTATGGTCACGGGTCGTTCCCCGTGCATCCACACGAAAGGCACGAGCTACCTGTATTATTCAACAACAATCTTATCGTTAACTAATTTTTAGTAAATTTTATCGTTAACAACATCGGCCAAGAAGCCATACGTCCATTGTATTGTTCTTAGAGCATATACAATACAGGCGTTTAGAGAGATACTTAGCAATGAAAAACTGATTTTTCTTACCACATAGGATAGATAAAGTGCTTATTTTGAAGCATCGATGCTTAAATAAACATCGGTGCTTAGTATATGCTTATGTGTATAACTATGTCTATTAATAGATAAATAGTATCTAAGCACCCACGGAAGAGATGCTTGCATTGGAGAAAATAACTTTTGCATGGATGCTTGATGATGTGGCTATATTCTCTCTCTTTAAGCATTCATTATAAGCATTTTGCATTGTACATGCCCTTAGGCCACTCCAAATGGTTTCGGTTTTTAGCTCTAAAACTAAAAGCCACTTAAAATACAGGTTTCTTTTTTAGTTTTTTCTTATTTTTTGTATTGTTTATAAAGATATAATAATATTTTCTATTTTATTTTTTAATTAAATGACTAGAAAAAAATAACGGTCGGTAAAATATAATTTTAATTAAAAGCTAACGGCCGCAGCCGAAAGTTAAGGCCGTGGTAGCAGAGCCGTACCTGGTACCATCTCCTATGCGTACACGGTCCAGCACTCCAGCCTACTGGTTTGCCTTATGCCTTATTGAGTCCATGCATACCTCTGGCATGTTATTTGGTACGATTAACTTCCACTTTTTTTGTCTTTTCCGATTGATAATCTGATAACAAAAGTGACTTTTAAGGGTTAGTGTAGCAGTAGGATTCTATAAGCAGCTTCCATGTATGTTGTCCGGCAGGCTATGATATGGATGGATGCAAACCTCCTGCATGTTACAGCAGTAGCTCAGTTTAAATGCAATGTATGGAGCAGTATGTTCGAGGTGATTGATCGTAGACAGAATTGTACAACCGTTTATGCGAAACTTGCGTGAGATAGCTCACAAAGTCCGTAGTGGCCTGCGCCTCGGCGAAGCCCTCTTTGTCTTTTTAAGGTTTTTGACTTTCCCAAAAATTAAAATTAATATAATAGATTTTAAAGTAGATTTTTAAAATAACTTTTCAAGTTTAAAACTACGTGTATTATTCGTGTCAACATCTCTATCCCTCACTGTAATATTAAGCATACAAAAATTATTAACTGTAGCTTAAAAAACAGGACTAATGTTTCAGTATTCCTCTTCATGGGCATTTGAGCCACGTGGCTCTGCTTTTGGGAATGAAGCGTCGGTAGGAAAGCAAGAAACTTCCAAGGCAATTGATGGACAGGGCATATGTTTTGAACACTAAATGCGTTCAAGTTGTTCGGTTCCTACACGATGCTAGGATTAGAAGTCGTATGAAAAAAAATGTTTGGCTAGGAAACATTAACTATCCTTGTTCAAGTTGTTCTCTTGTGTCGGCTAGACCAACAGATTCGTGTTACAGAACCTCAACTATCCTTGTGCGACTTTTATATCTAGCAAGTTTCAGGTTGCTCACTATCATTGTTCTTGCGTGTTCTTCGGTTGCATGCAGGAATAGACCTTCGTGGTCAGGTCAACCGTGTTCTTGGCACGGTTGATAACATCTTGGGGTTGGTTCAGCGATTGCTAAGGCGCAAGTGACGTCTCGTACGGTTGTAGTCGGATCGCAAGAGTCATCTCCACCGAAATCGATAGTTATCATTCTATCGGAAGATCGGGACCCCATCGCCTCATCAGTTATGTATCAAGGGTGGACCTAGGGCTTGGGCTGAGGTTATAGCCTCGGTCCTAATCCATTAACTTTAATAGGTCTCAATGCCATCGCCAGGCCCATTAACCTCTAAACCTTTAGCTCCCCTTCTGTAGCCCTTCTGGTTGACACAAGTCACGCATTCACAATTCACCCTATGCGCCTCTTCCCTCCAGGCTCCTTCCTCCTAACTCCAAACCCTAGCTCGGCAGCTTGGCTGATTCTGCCGCTGCCAACCGCCTCATCCCTCTGGTGCCCTCTGGATCTTCGGCTCTGCCTTCCACAGCTCCGCCAATTCATCAGTGAGCCCCGGCCCACGGCCCCTCTACCCTCCGCCCTCTGGGTCCCAGCCGTTAGCTCCGGTCTGCATCAGTGCTGCGCTCCCACTCTGCACGACTACGCACGCGTCACCTCGTCGGGGTCCCACGCTTGGGGAGGGAGTCAGAAATGGAATTACGATTGTGCGGGGCATATATTTGGTATTCCTGTGCCAAACAGGGCCAAAAATACCCAAATTTCGGCGTTGGACACCTAGGTTTCTTTTTTTAGTGCTTCTTGGTATCACAGCAATGTGATAAGGCTAGACCATGTTGTATTGACTTCTAAAAGTTACTTATCTATAGTAAATGATATGATTTTTCTATATTACCTTGCTTTTAAATAGAGTGTCTTTTTAAGACGGAGTCTACTAGTTGATTATAGTACACAGTATAGTGACTTCATTTGTATCAGCCAGTATCGCACATGAGTGTCTCTCTACAAACTTTTTTATAATCTGTTACTATTCATAAGCCAAAGTCAAAAGTTAATATAAATGGACCTTATGATAGGCCCTTTTCTGTTCGCACACGGCTCATATTTTTTTGGCTTGACTTGCAGTCGTTGGTTTTTATTTGTATTTTTAAGATAATATCAGACAATAGAGACGTCGATACAGATGGCCATACAGTTTTGATCTCGAAAAGACATTTAGAAAATCCGCTTCAAGAAATCGTTCTATTTATTTAGACTTTTAAAATAATCAAAAAAGTAAAAATCAAAAGCGAGAACCCTAAAAGAATAGAGCCATGTTAGTATGCTCTATGCACATTGGCACCAGCAAGTAGGGAGTGCTAGTAAGTAATCCCGAGACGCCGGCCAAATCCTAAGTATAGCCGATCGAGGAGGAGGTCAGCACGCAGAAGCAGGACACGTACCATTGACTCTGAAAGCTACTCTCTTTTGTAAGACTGAACTGCATAGACAGAGCCACAGCAACAACTTGTAGGAAAGCCTCGTGATCAAAAGCCCATTTGGACACATCTGAACGCATTTCAGGGTTGGATGCAGGGCTTGGCTTTCAGGGCTTCAGACTTTTCAGTGCACTCGCTAGCTTTTGGTCGCTATCTAGAGCAAAAGTGGCTTTATTGTTGAGCGAAACTGCGAAAGTGGAACCAGGAATCCTGATCGATCGATGAGGGTGGCAATTAAATTCTAGTGCTCTTTCCTTTGCCTAGAATCCGATTCTACTTTCAGCGTTCTTTTCAGTCAGCATCTACTGAAAAATCAACCATGCTTCTGTTCTTCTTTCTTAGGCTCGGCTCATCTAAGCTTCAGTTTCTAACTTCTAACTTTTTTAATTTCGGTTTTTCTAGCTTCTTAGCTTCCATATACATACATACATACATACATACATACATACATACATACATACATACATACATACATACATACATACATACATACATACATACATATGTATGTATATACATACACACATATAAAAAGTCACAAAAAATTGAGAAAATTTCTACATATATTTTTAAACTTACTTTAATTATACATAAAATTTTAAGTTTAGATTCATTATATATATATAGGACGCTGAAATGAGACGCCATGGTGTCTGGGCACCAAGCCTCCTTTAGATTGCTTTTAGATGCGTGCAAGTGCAATGATCACTACTGGAGGCGTAAGAATGGCCGATAGTTATTATACCGTCGGCCATTAATTTGTACCATCGGAAAATGCAATTGCCGAGTGTATACCGTCGGCAACCTCCCGTCGGGCATCCATGGTCGGGCATTCCCACTTTTACCGACCGGTGGTCAGTCATTGTATGGCCGACTGTATGTTTCCGACGGTTGACGCTCGGCAATTAGTTGGTAAACACGCCCATTTGGTCTTTGGTCCAAGATGGTCGGGGAATGCTTTGCCCTGTCGGCCATTCGGTATAGTCCCCGATGGGTTAACATCTGACTGTTGGCAATATATTGCACTGTCGGCCATTGGGTAGAAAACATGACAATTTAACTTTTAACTATCGGCAACATGTCAACCGTAGGCCATTTACAATCTCCCCGACTACCCGTTGGCCATCGTAATTTCCTGTTGGCATAGCTTGTGTTTCTAGTAGTGGATATATAATATATTAGTATGAAAAGTCTTAATCATGGATGGAAGATCTCAATCATGGATGGAAAGTCTCAATCGTGAAGTCTGAGCACCATGATGCCCCTGTTATTTATACTATATATATATATATATGTGTGTGTGTGTGTGTGTGTACATATATATAATACATTTACATATGTATATACATACACACATATATGTGTGTATGTACATATCTATAAATACACACACATATGTGTGTGTGTGTACGTTATGTGTGTGTATGTACATATCTATAAATACACACATGTATGTGTGTGTGTGTACATGTGTGTATGTATATGTATATGACGTCGAAATGAGTCACCATGGTGCCTAGGCACCACGATCTCAAATGTACAAATTCAACCCGAATTAGTGTATTTTTTTGAAAATATCAATTTTGATATATACCCATTTATAAAATTCAAATGAAATGTACAACTTTGAAAAAACACAAATTTAAAGTTTTGAACGAATTGAGATCACATACTTTGCTGATTTATATATATATACATATAATCGAACTATCATAAAAAAAGGTAACTATAATTTGAATTTCAGTTCAAACTTATTTGAACTTGTTAGTAAACTAGTTAAACTCGACATTAAAAAAATTTCAAAAATTTTTGTACATAATACATAGGAAAAATACCTATTTTAGACATGGTACCCAGGCACCATAATGTCTCAGTTAATTATACTATATATATATCATTACTATTATAAAAGAACGAGTTGGTGGCCGTACGTCCCTTCTCCTCTAACTGTCTCATTCTCAACTTCTCATTATTTTTCACTTTTTAACTAATCAGAATAGCCCTCTTTCATAGTATGATTTTCTATATATCCAATAAATTTCGTTGCAACGCACGAACAGATCAAATGCAGTGATATATAATATATCAGGTAAACCCGTTAAAAATGCACCATCATGTGCAATTAGCCCTGCACTACCGTTGCTAGTTTGTTTTTTTTTTCTCTCATTCAAAGCCCCATTTCCATGAGGCGTGTAGGATCATGTGCAATTAGCCCACGCACACACCAGCAATCAGGTATGAAAGTGCACCATCATGTGCAATTAGCCCTGCGCTACCGTTGCTAGTTTGTTTTTTTTTTTTTTCCTCTCATTCAAAGCCCCATTTCCATGAGGCGTGTAGTATCATCCGCACAACAGTTTTGAGGCCGCTCCCTGCCATCTGTTGCAGTCTTGTTTCCAATTCTCCCATACCCCTCCGATGGCGAAAACACCGTGGGGTCATCAGTCATGGGACGGGAGACTGAGCACGGGCCGACAACAACATCAGGCCCCAGCACAGTTGAACAAAGGAGAAGGAGGCCCAGCCTTAGATAATATTACTATTATAAAAGAATAGGTTGGTGGTTGTACGTCTATTCTTCTTTAACCACCCTATTCTTTTTATCTCTTACCATTCTACTTTCCAATCATCAAAATAACCCTCTTTCATAGCATGATTATTTATACATCTAATAAATTTCGTAAGCATATGACTAGTTTTCAAGAAGAATGGGTTCTGTAACCAGTTGGTGCTGTGTGGCTGCCAGTGGGACCACCCTAAGATCTAGGAAATGAGCATATCTCTTATGCGACGGTAGAGAAGGGGAGAGCGCATCGAAGACCATTCCCACATTAGACTCAAATGACATGTCTCTTATGCGACGGTGGAGAAGAGGAGAGCGCATCGAAGACCATTCCCACGTTAGACTCCAACTTCCCCCAAACTTTTCTCCTGTCTCTTATCTCTCTTCTATCTTCTCGCTCGATTCTCCCTTGTATTTCTTCTGAATTCTGTAATAGCTGTTGTTAAAATGAAAGAGAAACGTCACATCATCATTTCATTCCTCTACCATGTGACCACAGACATATCACATATCTGCGAGCCCAGATTTTTCCAAGCAATTTTCACACCTGGAGGCAAGGCAGATTCTACTGAACCTTCCTACTCTGAATTGACCACCTACCAACCATGATCTTAGGGAGCCGGTTCCTCTTGACTTAAGAGACAATAATATGCAGTTTGAGACATACAGTAAGATGCAGTTTGGGAGATTCAAACCGTCGGATGAAATTACGGACAGTCTAGATCGGCTAAAGCTGGCTCACGATAAATTGTCAATATAACATGATGTATTGAATTTCTGGTGTGGCTCTAATTTAGACCATCCGATGATGGTCCGATCTTGATCCAATAGAGCCGGCTCGTGTGCAGTTTCAGAGGAGTCGGATCCTGATCTTAAATACCTCCGCACCATCATGCTTATCATCAGATTCATCAGTGCTTAATAATCCATGACCTACGTCTCATTTTGCCACTAGCAACTATAAGGAGGTGTTCAGCTATACACCATGGGTGTGTTTGGTTCGTGGATGGAGATTGTATCGTATATCCTGACTGAATGGATGCAGGCTGAGTGGAATCGTATTTCAGAAAAAGAAGATGTTTAGTGAGGTTGCATGAGCGGATGCAAAAAAAATTGAGATGCTATTTGGTTGTCTGTATGAGCGGATGCAGTCTACCAAACCTGAGAGGCTGACACGTGGGACCGCATAAGATACACTGCATTAACCCATCCAGGATGGCGAGTGAAGCTCATTTTAAGCGTATTCACCCATCCAGGATGAGGGCGTATTTTTGCATCCGCTCATGCAAGCTGCATCCACTCATACAGGCAACCAAACAGGCTCTTTCTCAGATTATACGGATCCACCCAGCCAGGACGAAGGAGATTCAGGCAACCAAACACACCCCATAATGCAAGGATGATGCAGTGACCCCGATCATCTCGCAGTTATGCGTTAAGAAATTAAAATTCTTAGGCCTAGGCTGCATTACAGAGAGTAAAAAATAAACAAAGGCCACTATTTGAGCATGCCTTCCAAACCCAACAAAATGGATGATGGTCCAATGCTCCAGATTGTATATCCATATAACGCCGGCTCCTCCCAATTATTGGAGGGTCTCAGGTAGTGCCAACAAAACTTTTAGGTGGCAACACTAACAAGCAAGCAACAATTATCAAAAAGCACAACAAAGCAAGTGTCAAACCAAACAATTTTCGAGTGCCGGCTTTAACGGCTAGGCAACGATTAACAAACCTTTACCCACAAAGGTCTGACAATGGCTATGGCAATTAATCGAGTATGGTAATATAGACTCACCTGAGAATTAGATGAAGACACTATTCGCAATAGTAATGCTCATTGCAGCAAAACAAGGTAGAGGCTCTTCTTTTCAGCTTCTAAAATCTGCTTTTCTACATTAACTAATTTTTAAATGAATTGTCTTTTTAAGATAGGGTCTACAAATCGATTGTAGTATACACTCCAGTGACTTCATTTATATCGGCCAAAATCGCATACGAATCTCTATGTCTCCGTACTCTCTCCCATGAACAGCTAAAAGCCACAACCCAAAAACGAACATGCTATTTAAATAATATTTTCATTCAAAATACAAAATTATACCTATGTTTTTATTTTTTTTTTACAAAAGTAACCACCTATAGCCCAACCGTGGGGCGATTGGACCGTGCCACCTAACAGCCAAGCGATTGTAGAAAATAGTTGTACCGTTGGACGACAGGGATGCAGTCACCCAACAGTCAGATGACAGGCGATGTCGCCCAATTGTTGGGCGACAGAACCTCATGTCGCCCAATCGTTTGGCGACTGGAGCCTAGAATCTTTTTTTTATTCAAAGTGAGATTGAACTACGTCTGTTGATGGTGTTGTAAGACTATAAAGTAGTGCGAAATATTTTAGGTAGTCAGTTATATGTCATGTGGCAAAGAAGTTAGCGTTAAAGTCATAATTTGTAAATAAATATAGTAGAGCTTCAGTACCAATTTTGTTGTCACGGTTCGAATTCTTGGATGAAAATAACAGTGCAAATACACCCGAAGGTAGAAGAGTAATGAAATGTTCCAACCAAAGATAAGTTGGGAGACAAGTAACATGTAATATATTGGAGTCCCTGAACCGACGCACATACGATGTGGTTACATGGCATAGTACTTCTAGTAATTGCTTAAGTAAACATTGATACTACTACGGTACACTGTGACGAAAGCATCTGACTAATGCTAGAATACATGTATTCGTATAAAGGAACAATATAACCAGCAGGGGGTTGCTACGGAATGGATCGAACTACTGCGTGGGTCGCAACCATTTACCCTTCGTTGCGAGCTTGACATTGTACTCGTCGCCTGCCGCCCTCGCCTTGGCCGCTAGTTTGTGCTTTCTCTCATGCTCCTCCTCATGAGTCTCGCACTCCCTACGCATGCATGCCTCAAGATAAGCCTGCATCTTCCCCCGGATACAGTCGTTGTGCTCTCATTGCGACAGCGCTCCTCCATTCTCTCACGGTGAGTCTTGGCGTCTACTCCTTGCAGTCAAGACTAGAGATGGCAATGGGTACCCGATACCCGAATACCCGACGGGTTTTACCCGATAAAGAGACGGGTATGGAAAATTTTATGTACCCATGGGTACGTTATTGGGCGAAATCTTCTACCCGCCGGGTAGGCGGGTGCGGGTGTGGGTATATACTACCCATACCCGCCTACCCGCGGGTAATGAATACCCGCATTAGACAACTAGACATCCCACTCAAATGTTAATTTTATTATCTACTTGTTGTTGATTGTTTATTTGTTTGTCATATGTTGATATGGTCATGTCAAGTATGTTTATGTGATGTACTAATTTTGATCATTAGACGCTTTTGTGCTTGGCATGTATGATTAATGAATGTCTAAATTGATGACATTCTTATGTGTTGAACCGGGTATGCTTGCGGGTACGGGTTACCCGTCGGGTAGTAATACCAGCGGCAGTGCACGGTATGGGTAAATTTTCCTACCCGCGTGCGGATACGAGTAACCCGACGGGTAAATTTACACATAGCGGGTACGGGTATGGAATGGCAATACCCGATGGGTATTTACCCGTTGCCATCTCTAGTCAAGACACTACTAGTCGTGCGGGTGGATCTCTTGGTCGATCCAACTGCAGTAGGCACATAGCAGATTCAGTGACTATGGGTAGATGGAAGAGGATGTTAGGGCGCAATTGCGGAGAGAAATGCTATAGGAATAAGTTGTAGCAGGTCCTTACCAGCTGCCGGCTCATGTCCCAACAGCGATTGGGATACTCCCATGCGTAGTTTGCACAACCCCTGTAGCACATGCTGAGGCTGAGTCGCTGCTTTGACTTGAAGAACTTGCATATGTCCCTGCACCAACAGAGGGGCGGCGTCTCCCCCTCGGACGGTTCTTGCGATGACTCCTCGGTTGGAATGTTGAGGTAGGGGTTGATGCTACGAGGGGCCATCATTGTGGGGAGGTGTCCTTCTGGCACGCTCCCTTTGTTCGTCGTGGGCTGCAACAGCCCTTGCGAGCCTGTGGATCTCATCCCACTGGTTCTCCATTTGAGCAAGGTATTGTTGTAGTCATGATGCAGGAGTACCCCGTTGGTAGTACTTAAGTAGTGATGCGGATCGATGGACGTGGTTGGAGCATAATTCAGTTGAAGCAAATTTGGCATCCGTGATGCACTATGCCCGATGAGGAACCGTACTACAGCCTTGTGTCGTGTCACTGTGCAAAGCTGTGTCGTTAAGTCATGTCATAGTGCAAAGCTACGTCATTAGGTCATGTCGTAGCACAAAGCTACATCATTAGGTCATGTCGTAGCGCAAAGCTGCCTCGTTGGGTTGCGTCGTGATTTACATATGCGTACTTACACTGTCTCTGTTCACCCAGGAAGTACTTACACGTGGTGTATTCGTGATATTTCAAACTAACCTTCCAGGTAATCAATAGTCTTATGACAAGCGTTTGCAACATCTTCTAGTGCCTTCCCTACAAGCTCCATGAAATATTGGTCTGTTGGATATTCTAGAAGTTATACTTGGATATAATGACTAAACTATTGGTTATTCTTGGTAGTATGTTATTAATCACTTGGTTATTATGGTAATCTGGATAGTATGTACTTCTGGAGTAGTATAACTAATCTATTGGGCCATTCGGTCATGTGCAAAGCTGGCTCGTTGGGTCACGTCACAGCACAAAGCTGGTTGGTCGGGTCACATCCTACACAAAACTAGCTTGTTGGGTCACGTCTTGTGCAAACATGGCTTGATTAGTCACATCATGCCCCTACGAAAAGCTGGCCGAATGGGTCACATCGTGTGCAAATCTGGCTCGTTGGGTCACGTCACTGTAAAAGCTACCTCGTTAGGTCACATCGGTGCATAAAGCTACCTCATTTGGAGAGGGAGGCCACATCCCACTCTGCTAATGGAGGCGACATTGTCGCTTTGAAAGCTAACACATGACCTGCTATGTGAGAAAGCACGCTACCTCCCCCTACGGGCTATAAAATGCATGCCCCACCCCTTGAAAGTAGGAGCACTCGACCCTGCCAACTGTAGGAGGAAAAACCTTCTCTGTCCTATAGTAACATACCATGGAATCGATGCATTTGAAATCATGATGCCCGGGCACCATAGTGCCCCATTTCAGCGTCATATACACGCACTTGCGAGCGCGCGCGCGCACACACACACATATGAAGCTGAAATAGGGCACCATGGTATCGGGGCACCAAGTCTTCTTACCTTTGGATTGCTTTTTAAATGAGTGCAAGTGTAATGATATATAATATATCAGGCAAATCCGTTAATATTCATTAATTAAAAAGGCATCAATTTGAAAGGAAGTTATTGATTTAATATGATAAATCAATCATGGATGAAAAGTCTTAATTATGGATGGAAAGTCTCAATCATAGAGTCTGAGCACCATGCATATATATAGAATGCTGAAATGGTGCACCATGGTGTCTGGGCACTAAGTCTCCCTGCCTTTGGATTGCTTTTAGATGTGTGTAAGTGTAACGATATATAATATATCAGGCAAATCCGTTAACATTCATTAATTAAAAAGGTATCAATTCGGAAAGGAAGTTATTGTTTTGGTATGTTGAATCAATCATGGATGGAAAGTCTCAATCATGGAGTCTAGTGTATATATATAGAACACTGAAATGGGGCACCATGATGTCTGGGCAAGCCTCCCTGCTTTTGGATTACTTTTAGATGCGTGCAAGTGTAATGATATATAATATATCAGGCAAACCCGTTAACATTCATTAATTCAAAAGGCATCAATTTAGAAAAGAAGTTATAGATTTAGCATACAGAATCAATCATAGATGGAAAGTCTTAATCATGAATGGAAAGTCTCAATCATGGAGCACGGCACTATAGTGCCTGCTGTTTTATATATATATATATATATATATATATATATATATATATATATATATATATATATATATATATATATATATATATATATATATATATATATATATATATATATATATATATATATATATATATAGGAAAATTACGTAAGGCACCATGGTGCCTAGGCACCCACATCCGATACACGTGTATTATTGATATTTTTTGAGTTTGGGTATGAAAATGTTTTATACCCTTGATATATTTATGGTAAGTAAGTTTTGAACTCAGTTCAAACTAGTTTGAACTACTTTTGAGTTCAATGCGACTACTGATGAGTATATACCATAAAAATAGTTCAAACTAATTAAACTGAAGTTGAATTTAATTTTTTTTGGAGTTTGACATCTCAAATATACTTTTTTATGGGTATATGAAGATACCCATATCAAATGTTGCGAATCTCAAAGCAAATCAACGGGTATTGATATTGGTGCCTAGGCACCATGGTGCATGAAACACTCGTCCTATATATATATATATATATATATATATATATATATATATATATATATATATATATATATATATATATATACACACACACACACACACACACACACACACACACATAAAACGCTAAAATAGTGCACCATGGTGTCTAGGGCACCATGATTTCAAATGCGCAAATCCAACCCAAATTAGGGTATATTTTTTGAAAGAGTTAATTCATTATATGGCACTGAATAACGCCCACTTCTACAAAATGCCATTGAAAATATTCTCTCTATTATATGCCACTAAGTAGTAGTAAAATTCTATTATATTCCACTGCCGTTAGTTGACCGTTAGGGCTGACCGTTATACTCTGCAAAAAAGACCAAAATGCCCCTAATAAAGACCGAAGACCCAATTTATTTAAAATAGTAAATAACCTTCAACAATTATGAAAATTCACAAGGATATTGCTCAATATGTCAATAAGCTATGAAAAATTTCAAGGTACTGTTCAAAGAAAATTTTCAGTTTTTAAATATAAATACTAATAAAGGTTACTATTTACAAATAGAGATTAAATGAGGTCTAAAAATTATGAAATAATTATCGCATGCTCCTAAGATGTCAACTAGCTCTGGAAACATATTATGTCCAATTTTGTACAGTGAATTTGTCCCAGTTTAAAAAATAGGTCAAATAGGCTGAGTTTAGATTTGAATTTTAAAAATAGAACAAATGTAAGAGTCAGCTCATGAAATTTTATATTTGAGTTGTACACTACCACAATGATCCACCCAAAAAATTTCAGTATTTTGGATATGCTAATGTTCCATGTATTTAATTGTTATCATAAAGACAAATTTAACTGAGGGCAAAATAGTCTTTTCTGGGGCAAACGTACCCTAAATGATGTCATTGGTATATAATATAATTTTAATGCTATTTAGTGGTATATAATAGAGAGAGTATTTTTTAATGGCATTTTGTAGAAGTGTGTGTTATTCAGCGGCATATAATGAATTAACTCTTTTTGAAAATATCAATTTTAGGGTAAATACCTATCTATAACAATTCAAATTAACCATATACCTTTGAAAAAATATACTTGAATTCAAAGTTTTAAACAAATTTAGATTACATGTTTTGCTGGTTTATATATATAATTAGTACATACCTACAATCAAACTATCATAAACAAGGCAACTACAGTTCGAATTTCAGTTCAAACTAGTTTGAACTAGTTAGTAAACTAGTTAAACTCGATATCCTAAAAATTTTAAAATTTTTAGCACAAGGTACATAGAGAAAATATCTATTTTAAGCTATGGTGCCCAGGCACTAGAGCGTCCTAGTTACTTATATATATACTTACATTTATACACACACGACTGAACTATTTTGCACCTGCATGCATTGTGCTGGCTTGAAAGTTACTGTCATATATGAGTAAAGTTACTATTAAATACATGTAGAACTATCAGTTGTGTAGTGCTACAACTAACAATGATTCTACATCTCACACACGACAATAACTTTCTGGCGTGTATTCTACACCTGCATGCAGAATGCACGCTACGCGCGGGTTACTGGGCACACGTACGACCTGGCTTTTTGGTACAGTTCGTGTGTAACTCAATTGGTGCGGTTATAGAAACAACGTTGTGGCGGTAATTCTGAGATTCCCAATATGCAAAATGTTATTAGCATTCCCTCATCGAGTTACTATTCATGAAACATTAAATTATTATCACCAGTTATGTCAAATATTTTTTATGTATGAGATAGTAACTTCATAAATTATAGACGACAACTTTTTGTGTATGAGATAGTAACTTTTTTAAATGTATATAACTTCATGAATTATATATGATAACTTTTACACATGAGATAGTAACTTTGCTAAATATAAGTAACTTGATGAATTATAGATGATAACTTTATATTAGGAAAATAGTAACATTTTTATAACTAACAACCCCAGTAAATCTCAGAAAAAACAACACATGGTACCGCTTGCAAAGGGAGGAGGCGCGGGTCTAACATGCGTAAGAACTGTAATAACTTCATAAATTACAGATGATAATTTGATATACATATGATAATAAATTTACTATAATTAACAAACGCTATCGCTTCACTAGTAACCATCCGCGGAGTAGGATAGTGGAGCAATTGGCTGATTGGGTTTATCTAGGTCGCGTGCTTATTCTACGCATAGCTACTGAATAGTACTTCTATACACACATACGAAAATGATTATATACTCTTACTGGCACATACTCCTACTTGTTATATACCGCTTAAATGATATTGTTTACCTCTTTATCCTTTTAACTATACTCTAATAATGTTTATAAGATACTCTAAAGTGAGTTATATGAAAATTTTTATCAAAATCCACTTTTTGTAGTATAATTTGTGTATATACTCTTTTTATATATGAAAAAGGGTATATAGCAAAAATAAAGAACTTCGATGAAATTTTGCAACCAAACCGCATTGGAATATCTTAGAATTAATATTTAAGTATACCAAAAGTGATAAATAAATATAATATGTTTATTTAAGTGGTATATTAAAAGTGGGAGTATATACTCCTAAAAATACGGAAAAAGCTTCATATATATAGACAGACACACGCAGTGGCGTAGTCAGGATTTGTAGTTATGGTGGTCCATTGTCTAAAATTTTTTTTAACCGCTATAAATTTAACATGTCGGTACACAAGTATATGAATTACAAAACGCAATTAAGAAAAAAGGACATACAGAGTTCATAAAAATAGTCCAATGCGACTGCAAGAGAATAAAGTATTTCAATAAGTCCAAGAGAATAAAATATTGTTTCAATTTACCATTCCAATAATCAATTGACATAGAAAAAATCCTATCCTACAATTAAAATTAAATAGTCCAATGCGACCATGCATTCCAATAATATAATCTAATGACGAAATAAAATAAGGTTGTTTTGTACTTTGTGACTTGCGGCCTGTGAACGTCTGATGCCTGATGGTGGATCGCTGTCGCTGATCACCGGCTGGTGGCCACCAGCAATGGCTGATGCGTTCTGCTCGAGTTAGGGCTTATTTGCTTAGTCTCACTTGTGCTTGCTGCTCGTCGTCCGCGCCACCTCAGTAGCTCGCCAATGGCTAAAATTCAATACGCCTCTTGCCCTAGGAGGTAAAGTGGTGTACCGTAGAAGAGCTCTTAATTTTTAAGCTACCATAGTACCATCTTTACTGATTAGCTCTCTCCGATGTGGTGGTTAGATGAGCTACTTACTGTCCGCAATGGAGCTTTGGAGATGCTCTAACAAGTAGCTACTCCGGTAAGTTTCAGTTACATTGAATGGGATTGAATAAAAAATGACTGCTACATCTAAGGCCCTCTTGTTTCATTTTTACTTTTCGGCTTTTAGTTCACTATTTCTACTTTTCTTCTTATATTAGCTTTTAGTTCTTTTTAGTTTTTATCTTTCATTGTTTGTGATGGGCTAACTTATTTTTTTATTTTTAAATTTAATTACGTTAAATAAGACAAAAGTAGTTACTGATATAAAATAAACTATAAACCACTTATTTAAGTCAAACAAAGCGCCCATAAATATCTAATACAAGTAGCGATAATACAACCCGAATGCGGATTTTTCTCACGTACAATAGGAAGGAATCTTTTTTGAAATTCCTGACATGGCCTAAAATGTTTTGCACTAGTTTTTTAATCATATGATGCAACGCAGCTTACGAAGAGAGAGAGTGAGCGCCGTGTCGTTGCGGTCGCCGCGATCGCCACTGGATCGCATGGTGGTCTGGACCAGGCGGTGAGCGCATGGTGGTCCGCGGACCACGCGGACCACCCCGTAGCTCCGCCAATGGACACACGAACATTTATCGTTGTATAAGTGTTTTTGGAGAAATAGCGTATCACATATCCGTATTCATGTATCTGGGCAACCTAGATGAACTGTCTAAAACCATACACCACTTGCATGCTGAAGAGACCAATTCGATCAATTTTCTCTATAATCAATATAGCCAATTAGAGCAACTCATTGCAACATGCTGCCAAGAAAAGCAACCAAATATGAAGATCTACAGCATAAATAAGGCTATACAAAAATGGATCTGCAGATTATGAATACCAGCACATGATATAACAAAGACAAATTGAGAAACAAAATCCTGAGATTGCTTATGTGAATTAATGCCCTCTCAGCCGTAAACATGAATGTTAACCAGTCAAGTAATGAAGGAACGTGAGATCTTGTCAGAGAAGCTCTATAAAGGAGTCACAGTACGCTATATAAGTAGGTGGGTTCCATATACGTGATGGTGTAAATTAGTTGCTTCTGTAGAAATCTCTGAGAAAGATATGCTATAAACTTATTAGCAGTCCTCATCCCATTTTACTGTTTCTCAGTGCTCACCGCTTTTGTTCACCAAATTGTTGTCCTTCAAAGAACTCACCCAGAAACTGATCCAACACTTCTGGGGTGTATCTGATGTACTTATGTGGATTCTTTCCATGCTCAACAAGATTCCTGAAAGTTGAAGTAGTAGTGTCATATAATAAAAACAGGAGCAGCATGAAGAATTGCAATGGGCACCAATGCAACTGCCGTTTTGTGTACCACCATTGTACCATCACCAGTTGATATACATAACATAAGGGGAAAACATGGAGCCAATGACGATTGGGCCCCCCATTTGGCCATTTGTGAGATATTCAACCACTTAATGGAGTAGACGGAAAAATGGATGTAGGTGATTGTAACATTCAAAATTTTTATTATATGAGATTAAGGTTTTGGGTTAAAACGTAACTATGATATAATTTTATTATCTACAGTAACCAATTAACTGAGTGGGGGAATTGGGTGGAGAGCCTAAGAAGATCAAGAAAAAAGCTAATTAACATACCCAAAACGTTTAACAAAAGACCGATAGGCTGGCAAGAGAACTTCAGCTACAGCAAGCCGCAGAGATTCTCGCAATTCTTGATCGGGTATAGTCCATTGAGATTGCTTTGCATGAAGCTCTTCGAATTGCATATTGAAGGACTTAAACCTGGCAAGGGAAGATCATACAGTTTTGTGACCTCTGTTATTAGTTATTTGTTCAAAACAATGAAGAAAACAATCTGCCATGGTACAGACCGTTCTTTGATCATAGCTCTTGAAACTCCACTGCTGCTAAGATCGCCTGGTGCTGATGGACCAGTGCTACCCGCACCTTGAACAGAGAGTGTCTGGAGAATCTAAAATATAGAAGCAGAGTAGTTATAACAGGAAGCAATTGTCATTCATTATTTTCAATAATGTAAATTCAAGAGGAAAAAAATCTTGGAACTATCTACTCTACAGGACAAGAAAGTAAACCTTTGCAAAGCAAGGGGCAATGCGCAGCTAAATCTATGTCTTCTGCAGTTCATCACTTCGCAAGCTTTACTTTACAGATTGTGTTAAATTCATGATGGAATATGTGCATCTTTAATTTCTTCGAACTAGAAGTACAAATAAAAACCTAAATTCAATATTTATACAGTAACCACTGTGCTTAAGAACAAAATATAACAGCCTACTCAGGGCAAAACAATCAACAATCTTAACATTGTAAAACAGAAAAGAAACACAACACCTCAAATTACTGAAGATTTCATTGATGCACTGACCTTTGCCCAAGCTACCCTTCTATACTGATTGGCATTTTGCTGTACAATCCTACGATGCCTTTGAATCCAGTCATCACCAAGTATATCCTTGGCTTCTGATCTGAGGTGAGAAAAAAATATTGAACGGGCACACTGCCAGAACAAACGAGTATGTGGACCTGACACACAACATGTAACATACCTGCGAACAGACCTAACCATATAGTGAATGTTGTTCATAAGAAATATGTAAGTCAATGCAGGATCCTTATACTGCTTAGATTTCCCATCTAAGTTATTCTGAAGGGCTTGCATTATCTTCATAGTAACAACAGCAAGTTGAGATTCAGTCTCACTGCCAGTTTCAAATTCCTGAAATAGTACCTTCAGTGTTGACTGATAACTGTTCAAGCCAGACACAAATATTTGTCAGAATGCTATTTGCAAAATGATGGCACAAAGATAATTGACAAAGTAAACCTCACTTAAAGAGAAAAAAAAAGTAAATCAATATTTATAGCAGAACTACATGCCACCTCAAGTTTATTAAAAAAAGCAACACATGTGGTGTGCAGACACGGTGGAAAACGGGCCTGTTCTTTACCTCACAAGCCGGCGGCTTTTGGCTTTTACTACAGTACCTAACTTTCAAACGGAGTATTTTCTCAAGACGGGATCTACAAGTTAAACGATCTACACGTTAAAAGCCCAACATCTGTACTAGCCAAAATCTCAAGTGAGTATCTGTCTCTCCGTAATCTATACCGTAAACAGCTAAAATTCAAAAATTTCAGCCGAAAGCCATAAGCCACAGCCGAAAAGAACAGGCCCGAAAAGAACTTGTGAAGAGGTTCAAAGCTATGGTACCAGTAGACCCCAAAACATTTTGGGATTGCTAAGTGCAAAAAAAAAAGTGTAGAAGCTAAAAACTTGGGTGAAGATTAAAAAAATATGGACCCCACAGGCCACAGGCTTCTCAAAATTCTGGATTTACCTCAGCATTCACTGGTATTACAGTCATCAAACGTGTTAAAAACATAACTAATCAGTGTATGTGGAATGGAAGAAAAGGTGAATTCAGGACGATACCTGTCTAACTTAACTACTACACAAGAAAGAAAACTCAACACTTCCAGCAAAAGGAGATGGAGTTCTAAATATTTATCTGAAAATATAACCATACATTCTCGAAGTTAAAGAGTTAAAACCCATTGGGATTGTAACCATGTATTAGTTAAACATCTAAGTCACACAATCCTCTACGTGTCCAAGAATGTAATAGCTGGATGAATAGGGTAATACTTACTCAAATAGGAATTTAACATAATTAATCACGTAGCTAGTTAAAGGATGGACAGTTCCATCTTGGACGATAGTCTTTGACATATCCTTTTCAACTGCCTCCTCAAAATCAGCAAAAGTTTCTTGGGCAGTCTGTGCCAAGCGCTTAGTCAAGCCCAATGCAGCCTCCCGCATCTCAGAGCAAAACCTGCCTTGGAAAATTTCTTCAACCTGGTAACAAGGTCCAAACAAAGGTAACCATAGAACTTTTGTAGTCATCAAAATCAACGTAGTTAAGGTTGACACCACAATAACAACAATAACAAATGCAAAGGCTAACACTACAACTAGAAGAACCAAGTAAAACATCATTTGCCAATTGCCAGTAGCTATATTTATTATTGTAACTTCTATATGGCCAGTAACTACTACACAACTGATCAAAATATGATGATGTAATGCTTATATATGATCTTTGGGTTGCATGCTGAATACAGTACTTCTAGCATACCTCATATTTAAGTTCGTGCATAACTTCATACATGTCTAGAAGCACAAACAGTTTCTCAGGAGACCTTTTACTTTTAGCAACAGCATCTCCAAAGCTAAGAAGAGTTAGAACACTAGTTCCTGCCAGTTCAGCAAAACATTGATCCTTATTGAAATTGGTACCATCAAAAACCTGATCACAAATTCTTCGTTCTCCAGCAAGTAATAGTTTAACCTGATTGAAGCATAGTCTGTCAGTTTGATGTCTAAACACGTACACCACAAGCATATTCTCAGAAGGATCCTCACCGCAATTCGCATAAACTGGGTCCAATTTCCAATTTTAGCCTCTAAGGCCTCCCACTGCATTCTTTGTACATCATCTTTACTAAGTTTTTCTACTCCCAGTTTCCGAAGGCTCAGTTCTAATGCCGAACCACGAGCATCTCTGGAGAAAGAGAACAAATTTGAGCTTAATTTTATAGACTCTGGCGTTAAAAATTCAGAACAGATGGTGATTGAAATTGGGAAGGAAAGATAATGATCATCCATACTGCAAGGCATTGCACATTTGACTGCTGTGCTATGGGCTCTCTAAATGAATAGTTCCAACTCAAGGATGCTCGAAATAATGTAAATTACTAAGTAAGGCATTTTCCCAGCTCCCACAATTGCTAGTTATATGGTGCAAAAGGCATTTTCCCAGCTCCCACAATTGCTAGTTATATGGTGCAAACTGACCAAAACCTGACTAGGTATGCCTCATTGCCTGCATATTTAGTTGCTATCAATGCATTTCCCACAACTCGCCTACTCTCCGTTTTCATTAACCTTCTTGTTCTCCGTAAGCAGCATTTGTATATTATCAGATTATTATTCATATGGCAGTAATCAGAACAATCAGATATTAAACCCACAGCTCAAGGCCTACCTATATATTCTATAGCATGACTGCTGATTTCCAGCCTGAACCAATTGCTGAGCTATATCATGCAGAAGTGGTACGATTCTTGGGGGAATTAATGTTGGAGTCCTGAAAACAGCAGTTTCCAAGCTTTTGGATGGATGCTCAGAGTGGGTAGAATTTCCTCCATCTGCTTCAGGGTCAACTTTCGATGCCCGTTGAGGCTTTGGAAGGCAATCAAATAGGCGATCAGGCTCAATAGGTTTGCTGAAAGAACAGATACAACAATACATATTAAAAAAGTTATTAGAAGAATTAATAATTATCGTTGGGAGAGGTCCAGTAAATACAGCAACTATTCCACTAGCAATATATAAGGAATCAACGTGATCAGGGTTCAGGAATGGATGTACAATGCAAATTCTACCTGTATGTACTCATTAGCTGCCTGAATTCCTCCTCAATCTTCAGAGCAGACTTGGACAACAAACTGTTGACATGATTCAGAACTCCTTCGCTGCTCTTAAAGTTCTTGTTTGAGGAAAAGAAGCGAACAACGCCTTTCAGCAGATCCACAGCTTCCAGGTAGCCCTCCAGATCCTCATGTGGACCCCTCAATATCGTAGCTTCAGCCTAAAGCTCAAAAGGACAGCGTGCACATAAATTTAGCGAACAAATCCTGTTAACTGTGCTGACATTAAAACTCAACAAACGACTGTGGTTGCAAAATTTCAATTAAATTCCAATTTAACAATGCAAACCTATATAAAACTAGCAGCCTCTGCACAAGAAATGCTACAGTCATCAGAGTGCTGGGCCCATACTAATTCTCTAGTTATCTAACAGTGCTACAGATTAATTATTGCATCTGCTGAAAAACTGATAATGCACTTAATTAACAAAACCAAAGAAGCTAATCATTGATGTTAACCATGCCATTAGAAAAAAACAAATGCAGTTTTCGACTACACCAATATGGAAACTCACTCACCACTCATCTACACACCTTTAGTCCCCTCTAAATTTATAATATGCATATGGCCATCCTTGTCAACCAAAACTGGTTAAGCGCATTCTCAAAAGCAACCCAATCTTTGGTACCATCCTGTGGCCTGTGGGTACCCAATTCATATTTGGCGCCCTCAATCCCCTCCAAATGCATACAGTGCCACAAACCTTTTCAACCCAAACCAATCAAATTCATCATGTAATTCATCCTATCTGTTCCTCAGAATCTCACGAGGGGATGAGAGCATTCCATTCAAGAACAAGGGGATGAGAGCAGGCACCCACCCGGCGGGCGATGTCGAACTGGGAGAGGATGGCGTCGGCGGCCTTGATCGTCTTGTCGATGTTCTCGTGCGCCATCCGGATCGCGTGCGTCCTCACCTACATCGCCACCAGAAATGAGGCACCGCTCGCTCCTACAGCTCTCCCTCGAATTTGACAAAACCTAGCGGAAATGGGGACTAGACCTGGGTGGGGCGCATGGCGGCCTCGAGCGCGGAGAGGCGGTGGTCGAAGGAGCCGAGGATGGCGACCATGCTCTCCGTGTTCCCCTGGCTCCTCTGCAGCGAGTCCCGCAGCGCGCTCGCCCGCCGCGCCAGCGCCTCCATCGTCTGCGGCAGCTCCGCCACCCCCATCCCTCCCTCCCCGACGACCACCCTTCTAGAAGCCGCCTCACGGATCAACTAGCCACGATGTCTCCGCGCGAGGACGAAAGGGCCCAGTCAGGCGGGAATGCTGCAGAAAACGAACGAAGGGGGTTAGGGGACGGGGACGGCGAGGGATCGCGAGGTGGAAGGGGGAACGAACGAATGGCGTGGGATTCGAGAAGGTTCCGGAAGGGGCGTGGTGGGAGGAGATCCTTCTCGAAGCTTCTGGAAGGTGGTCGGCGCTTTCGTGTCCACGGAAGAGTCCGGGAGGGAGGAGACGGAGCAAGTACTCGTGCTCGAGCGCTGTCTCGAGATCAGTGCAGGGCACGACACGACCGTTCACCGCACGGACGGCTCGGATCTTACGTTGATACGGACTTGGTTGGGACCGGGCGATGTGCCTGCCTCGAGATTCGTTTGGTAGGACACTGCCGTGCGAGTAGAGATGGCAATGGGTACCCGAAACCCGATACCTGGTGGGTTTTTACTCTATTAGGGTATAGGTCTGAGTCAATTTCCTAACCCATGGGTCTCTTAATGGGTAAAAAGCCCAACCCATCGAGTCTGTCGGGTTCGGGTTTGTTCCTATAGTACCCAAACCCGTAAACCCATAGGTAATATAAATCCGATCCATAGGAGTTATAAACCCAGCCTCCCAGGCAAAACAGTCCAGCCCATAGCCCATTAGCCATTTAGCCCCAAGCCCCCGAATCCAATGCGGCAATGCCCCATTACCCATACGGCTAACCCTAGCTAGCACTCGGTCACGATCACTACTCACTCCTCCCCAGTCCCCACCCCGATTCAACAGCTACCGCAGCGGCGGCGCATCTGGCACTCCGCGCTCGGTTTTCGGCAGTCTCCACGCTCGCCCTCCCGTCCCGTGGCTCCCACTCCTGCTCCCGCCACTCTCGCCGCACGCTCGTCCTCCCGCATGCCCTCGCCGTCGCCTCGCCTTCCAGTTCAGCCCGCTGCCCTCACGCCGCAGCCAACGCGCATCGCAGCAGGAGGCCCTTGGCCATGACGCTGCCCTCCGGCTCCAACGAAGATGGCCGGTGAACTTCTTCCTCCTCTCCATTAACCATTGTTGCAGCTCGCATTACTGAACCCACGGGCAACCTGTGGGTACCCGTTAACCCAGTGGGCATGGGTCTGGGCAAAAATCTGCACCCGTCACGGGTATGGGTTTTTTAGCGGGCACGTCAAACTTTCATGGGCATGGGTTTGGGATAGCAAAACCCAGCGGGTTTGTACCCATTGCCATCTCTACGTGTGGGTCTTACCCGGTGGGAGTGGACGGCTAGGATTGGTTTGGTTTGGTCTACTGGAACGGGTGTGGAGAGAGAGAGGTGAACAATGTCGGTTGTGCCATGTGTGGGCTCGGGATTGGAGGAGGCCCAGCTTGGGACGCGCCGTGGCGAGCGAGGAGGCGGGGTGGGTGGACCGCGTCCACTGCGCGCTTTTCCGGTTCTTTATTATGTTTTCCTGTATGGCTCCTTAAAGGTTCCATGTTTTTCCATTTTCAAAGGTTGGTAACTTTTTTCAAACCAAAAATTGCTATGCACTTATCGTACACTCAATTAAAAAATATGAAAAATTCTAGAAATATTTCTGTATATACTTCATGGTTTACTCCACATATGTATATGTATAAAATTTCAAGTTCAAATTCATTTTATATTAAAAATACCAAATAAGATAAAATTCTAACAAATTTGAACTCTCAATATTTATCAGATTTTCTCTTTTTGTTACTCTAAATATAGAATGAATTTGAATTTGAAATTTTATACATAGGTAGAGCAAGTTTAGAAATACATGTAGAAATTTTTTAGAATTTTTTGAGACTTTTTTAGGTTGAATGCACGGTGAGTGCATAGCAATTTTTGCCTTTTTTTCAAAGCTATAAAGTTATGGAAATCTAGTACCCTGTTTGGTAAATTAATTAAATTTATATTCTAGGTTGTAATTCTTCATTTTCTAAGAAAATCTAACGAATGTTGTACCGTTCACTTGCAATCTAACGGTATAATGGTCAAGTTCTTTTGGGCTTCTAGCTTCTCCAAAAGACAAAATAAATGAGACAGTTTTTCAAGCGGACTCTCCAAAAGGCTTTTCAAGCTTAAAACCATATGTGTCGTCTGTATCAACGTCTCCGCCGTCCGCTAATGTCTCAAAAAATACAGACAAAAACCATTGACTACAACCGAAAACATAAAAACAAGGTCAACATCTCATCGTTGGACCACTACCTCTCTTTCCTTCCTTTTTTTTCTCTTCTCCTTCCTTCCACTCCTACATGACTGCTCCACTCCTTCCCTTCTATCTCATCCGACTCCTCCCCATTACTACTGCATCACCACCTCTAGCACCTCCCCCTTCTTTCTCTCATATTCTCCTCTCTTCTTTTCTCTCTCCTACACGCACACACGCAACACCGTGCTGTTGCCACCTCAAATCACTATCGTAGCTATCAATCTCGTCATCGCCGGCCGTACCTTCCATCCAGCAGCATGGGGACGCCAATTTTACTCCCCAATTGCTACTTGAAGGGCTCCAATGAGAAATCCCCAAATCCCTCCTTTTCTTCCATTTCTCTCCTCTGCCATGGAAGATTTAAGCAAAGCTTTGCCTCTTGTGTGAATGTGTGGATGTGTGGATGCTTGAGAATGGCCTATGGTGAAGGTGTGCATTGGTGACCCCTATTTATATTGTTCCAAGGTTTATTCGCCTCCTCATGTTCATCCGCACACAGTTCTGATGGGTGCCACCATGGTTGCCCATGCACTACTACCGATTCTTGCCTATGTTCTTATCCTCCTCCCTTGGTTTCCTCCATGGTTTTGCCTCAGTTTTGCTATGATCGACACATCATGCCATTGATTTGTTGATGGATTTGGTGCTCTGATTCCTTATCTTCTTGCCTCTTGATCGATTTTTGTGGATTGGCTTTAATCTATGTGTTGTCTCTGATTTGGGAAGCTTCTAGACAGTTCCAAAAAGTAGGGTTTTAGATGGCTTGAGCTTTGGAAGGTTCTTAGACAATTCTAGAAGAATCCAAGGGCTCTGACTAGACTGTATTATGTGGAACTCACACTCTTTTTTTAAAAAAACTTCTGCGAAACTTACTAGAACCTTGATTTTCATTAGCCTTTTTGTCTATTTCTTTCCAAATTTTTTGGAATTTCTTTCGAAACTCTATTGAAACTTACCTGAAACCATCATGAACCTTTCGTAAAAAGCGGTGAAACCATTTTGAAACTTTCACGAAACATGCTGAAATATGCTAGAAAGATCAAACTCGAAACTTGAAGCCTTTTTTGAATCTTTTCAGTAAACACGCTGAAACCTGCTTAACCTAAAACCTTAGTGAAACTTATATGGAATTGAAACTCTATGAAACTGCTATACATGGGCTTGCAGCTCCCAATTTTCTATCTTCAATGCAAAGATACGTAGTTCTCCTGCATATTCTAGAAAAAAGATTAAAGTTAGATAAATTCTGTTACCCAATGGTTCTGACATTTTCATCTCAAATGTTTTAGAATGCAATAATGTATTCAGTTGTAACTTTGTTAAGAAAAAAGCAGCTAACCAAACATCAAAACTAATGTACTTTAGATGCTTCATTTTACTGGATAAGGGCTTCTGAGGTGAGCAATTGGTAACAGTTAAGCCTCAATTTTTTCCCATCAAAGTTAGCATTTATACAATTGTACTCATTTGTTGGTTACTCCCGGTGATCAAGAATATATGATGTTTACAGTCTCCAAAATGCAACTTTGATCATTAATTTTTTTTATATAAATATGTTTATAAAAATAATTATTATATTATGAAAGTAATTTTCATGACTATTTTAATGATATAATTTTCACATAATCAACTGCACATTTTCTAAAAATATCGTAAAGTTCTAAACAGAGGGAGTATTTATTGTCACCCATGTTCTATATTGTAAAGCATGTCAAATTCTCAAATATTGAAGGGAACAGGTTAATCAATAGATCTCCATCTTTTTCTTATTTCAATGCTCCTTGGCCGAAGTGACTCAACAATGCTTAACGCCACGTTCAAAAGTGTTGTAGCTTTTGAATTTTGGCTAAAATGACACTATAGTGGCTGTTAGTTTTTCTGAATTATTCAATAAATAAATAAAAATACCGTTATATCTCTACAGATAATGCAAAGCAAAAGAGGGGGAAAAAGGGAAAGGATAAAAAATCATGTTAAAAACGGACTTTAGCTTCTAAAGTTAGAACGGTTTGGAACGGGGGCTAAGACTCATTCAATGCAGGTTTCAAATAAAACTTCCTATGATTGGATTTCTGATCGCTGAATAGCGCAAGGTTACAAATGTGAAACTAACTACTGCCGACCCGTCTTCCAAAAGAAAAATTGTCGACCCCCAGAGAAAACACACATGGATCCTTTGCCTACCCTGTACTCAGGAAAGCAACGTGCATGTCGCTCTAGCATCGCATTAGAGCATCACCCAAAAGCTCTCGTGCTCTGAAATTATAACGGAGATTACTTATTTGGACGACCGAATTTGGGAGAAGGAATATGGAGGAAGAATCTGCAATCCTTGGCTGCTAAGGAGCACCCCCTTACAGCCAACCTTTGGCAACGCCCCCTGCCTGCAGCTCATATTTTCTTTGAGCCTTAGCTTCAAGTTTGGAACATACTTGTTGTAGGATCGACGATGGCAATCAGAGGGGGTGAATGATTGCAATGCCTAGCGGAGGTTTTTTCTCAAATTTTCCTGTCTTTTAATTTTAATCTGAAAAATAGAAGATAAAGAAACAAAAGCCTCGGCCAACTTTTGTTCTCACTAGAAAACCTAGTACAACTCAAAGTTGCCGCTATTTTTTTTTGTTTAAACAGTAAACAAACTGATTGCACTTGTATCGTAACTCTCGGCTAGCCACCGCCAACACAAAGACTAATTAGCACTCTTAATCTCCTCCCTAGTCACAAAATATCTCGCCACGCAGATGCAAAACATCCACCGCTCATAATACATGCATGCAATCGCCATGCATAACCCAAAAATTTAAGTAGCTATCAACTAATTGGAACCCATACGGCCATGCAAAACCAAAAGTTAATTAGCAATATTAATTACCTTGCTCGGCGGAGAAAAGTCCTGCAGCAAAGCTTCCAAGTCTTGGCCAGCATATCCAAAAATCAATCTCATGCCATGCCGCTCACGCATCGCTGAACACAAAAGCAAACATTGCCGCTGCTCCAATCGCGGATAAAAGAAAACGAGCGATCGATCGGTGAGAGGAGACGTCGCACAAGATCGAAAAGGACGACGCAAAGCAAATCAATAGAAGCCGACTCCACGCCTCAATTATCCATCGGACGTCCATCCAAAATACATGCATGCACGTAACTTCCGTCAAAGCGCCCAGCCGCGCTCTATTTTTCTTTTTGGTTCGCTCAAATAACCAAAAATCACGACCAACCTCACCTAAAATATCCCTACCGCGTAACGCAACAGCCGTCGTCTCCGTATTTTATACGGACGACCGTTTACGAATCAATCTCTACTAGAAACCCTAAAACAACTTGTCCAACTAAACATGAGCCTTTTTAACTCAACTAGACTTTTGGCCCACTGATTTTTAAGGGACCCAAAACCCTTCCTAGCACGGGTTTTCACACTTCCGATTTTTCAACTCATCGCGCGTCGAAACCTCCAGGACCGCACCTCCTGTATCTTCTCCACGCATCATCCACCTTTGATCTCCATGTGCTCCAGCATGAGCCCGACCACCTTGTGACATCCTCGACCGCCTGGACCTCAGATTTCCCCCTCCTAGTTCCGGTCTTCCTCGTCACCGACCATTACCGTCTCCACGCCCAACCTGCACATGCAAAGACCAAAGAATATTTTTCCCGGCACAAGTTCTCACCAACTTAACCGATATTAGTCCACGCACACACGCACACGCCTCGAATAACAATACTAAGCCAAGTTGTCAATTATTCATCATCATAAAAATCCTAGATCTAGTTACATGGTCTTACAATCTCCCCCTTGATGAATACATTGACAACACCATAAGATAGCATGATGAATTAGCTTCAAATAGATATAAGCGAAGAACTGAAGCCGAAAAAGCATTTCAAGCCACAAGTCTCAAATCTCTCCCCCCTCAACACAAGAGAGCAAATTTCTCCAATGTCTCACAAAACACATCAAATTTCTCCACCTTTGACAATGTAATCATCAAGAACTTTCAAAGAAGAACTATTCTAAAAAGAAGCAATGAGAATAAAAATCTAGAAGCTTTGTAGATTATCCAAGTCACTTTGAATTGATTTAGTAATTTAACCAAGCCATATTTTTGAGTAGAGCTATCTAGATCATATAAAGCCATATATCACATAGCAATGTCAAAACAAATTTTTAATATGATTAAGTAGTTTATGTCAATGACAGGCATATCAAAAATGACTAAACCAATTATAGAGAGCACAATGAGATATCACAATAAAAGGGCAAAGCCTAAAAGTGAAGCAAATTTTAACTCTAGACGGGCTAGCAGTCTCATGTAACAACTATTGCTCCACACTCAATTCTTAGGCATGTGGCATGCTTGTAGCATACTTCTTTTCATAATGACATTTTTTTGTGATGGTGGCATGCTTGAAGCATACTTCTTTTCATTTTGCGCACTTTTGTGCTTTTTTTTGTTCACCATGGCATGCTTGAAGCATACATATTTTCAAATTTTCCTTTATATATATATTTTAATAACATGCCAAATTGAGTGATCATAAAAATTGGAACATGAAACATGCGAGCCTCATAGCCAAGAGTTAAAATAAGACTCACAATCAAGCTAATCCTTTTCGATGGACATCGCAAAGTAATAAATATAATTAATCTAGTCAAAGTATTCCGCCATGTCATACTTTTAATTCAAATGTAGCAATTTAATTATAAACAGTCATGATCAAAGCTACACAACATATGAATAGATATGATAATGAGAGCTCTACTACTCAATTGATTTTAATGACTTGGATTTGATGAGTTATTTGACAAGGATAATAAACAAGGCTTCCAAAATTTTAAACAACAAGCTCCCCCTCAGAATAATTCCATAAAATGTAATACGCCCAACTCACTTCGCAAATGAGGAAAATGAGAAGTATCAAGCGATTTCATGAGCAAATCAGCAACTTGAGAATAACAAGATGTAAGACAACATCACCTTTTCCACATGGTCTCTCAAAAAGTGAAATCTCTTGCAAGCCATCAAAGAGAGTGAATAACCATCAAGTGTTCCAATCAAGCAATGAAATAAAAGACCAAAATACAATCAAGCTCGTATTCTCCATCCTTATCAGCTATTCTTACATCACAGGAAACATCGATCTCACAATATTGGGGTTAGTGAAATAAGATCTAGGAATCCAGTACTGAGACACACGACGAATAGGAGCAACAAAGTTAGAACCAAAATCACGTGCATGTGGATGATCATAATGCCAAAAAGAACGTGAATTATTTGAATTTGATCTCAATCTAGCATGTGAAGCAGATTTAAAGCCATCATGAAAGTTCTCTAAAAATATAGCTTTAGTATTTGATCTAGGAACAAAAGACAATGCACGTTTTTGTTTTAAAGCATTCAATCTTTCCTTCTTTTCTTGCTTAGCTCGCCTAAAACAAAATTTGTGCAAGTGCCCATCTCTTCCACAATAGGTGCAATGGAATTTCACATAACCAGAACGTCTGTGTGCGTGTCTGCGGTGCTCGCTGAAGCCTACCTTATCGATTCTGAAATCGTCTCGTCTCCTCGCTTTGTGTTCACCCTCTCCATGTCGTTCCATGCTGTCCTCTGCTCGGTGCTCGCACTGTACAGCACCACCCCAGCGTACGGCGTCCTCCTCCATCCTCCTAGCGACAGGTTTTCTTCGAGTCTGAGCCCAAAGTGTTATAAGATGCACGATAAAATAGAAATCGAAAAAACAGAAGACGACGATTTAACATGAAAAACTCTTTTAGGAAAAAACAACAAACGCATGAAGACAAAATTCAATATATGAGGATAATTACAAGCATAGAAAACTTTGATGCATCTCAACCATGTGGCTATAAGGTACATATATAGACTAGAGAATAAGAGTCCTACTAGATGAGAAACCAAGACGATGTCGGCGTATATGTCGGGACCGGATTTCCTGGATCCAAACCCTTTATGTATTACCGTACTAGTCCCAGCTAGTGTACATAGTTGAATAGTGATGAGTACAAAACCAAGCAATATTTTATTACAATAATAAAGAGTACTAGACTTATGGTTACTTATTGCAACTGAGATTACAAGATCTCACAGGCTCACAAAATACAGCAGAAGCAAAGCAAATAAACTCCAAAGATGGTGCATCAATACATCATAGGCAATTGACTGAGGAATCGTAACGTAGTACTCTAAAAATCCTTCATCGACGCTACACGCGAAGTAGTCATAGTCTCCTTCTGTGTCTTTATAATCTTCTAAGATTTATGTAAGTGTAGCGTATGAGTACAAAGAGTACTCCTCAAGTCATGAAAAAATGCAATTATTTAGATGTAAGGCTCACATAATGGGCTTATTATGGCTCTTTTGCACAAAACAATATTTTGCAAAGCACTTAATTGACCAAAGTATTTAGTTAATTAAACTAAATAATATTCTAGTGAAGGTTCCAACCACCTATCACTAGTAAACAAATTCTATGCATCAAGGTTCAAAAATATGGGTTCCATCTACCAACACTAGCTCTATCCGCCAGAACATACACCTAAGAGTTCTATTCACTCCTGAGTTCCCAAAAAAATTAATTTGAAACTAGAACAAAAAAATCTACCATGTGAAAACACACTTTGCCCGCCCTTGACTGAAGGCATAGCTATTCGAATAGTTTCACTTTGCAGAGGTTTGTACACTTTACTCATAAGATATGATTATCTCATATTGCCACACGATTAATACACTTCCTTGGGTATACGACAGAGACGTTATGACAATTCCTTTACAATGCGCTAACCCAACTAAACTTCACCCACTAAGGTTTCACCGCTGAAGGGTTCCATCACCTAGTTAGAAGCCCTTTCTTGCACCATATGGGACAACTATCTCCATCCGCACCTTGGTGGAATCTAAACTATGTCATTGCAAATTAATTAGCGAGTTCGTACCTATTTAGATTTGTGGTTATACGGTAATACTCAGTTTGGATAGACACAAGCGTCGATCCTTAATTGATTAGGGCGATACTTTCACAATACAAAATCTCATGTGTCTGAGTCTAAAACAGTTTTCACTATTATATTTTACAAACCAACGGCAATACCTATTACTAAACATGATGAGGACATCACTTCTATTGATATGAACACCCCTCTTACTGCTTCCATGAATGATGGGCAAGGTCCAATCACTCGGGCACGTGCTCGTCAACTCAACTATCAGGTAAACTCGTTTTTAGGAGTCAATAATATTTCCGCTGAGCATTCGATACTTCCTAAGACTTGTGATTTTCTTGTCCTTAGGAACCATGGAGAAGAACCACGCGAGCTCAAGTGTAGAAGTGGAACCGTCAAGCGCAAGCCAACTCATATTCGCGAGTTCGACTCAGATTCGGACTGCTGGACAGCGCCTACTTCAAATGACCATAACTTTTGATCTAGAAAGTTTCTCGGGGCCCGTGAGTACTCGTTGGAAAGATCTTGGAGTCTACTTTCAGATGAATCTGGTCTCACCTCAAAATTCCATCTGAGCCGATCAGAAACTGCAAAACAAGTGACGTCACTTTTCCAGTCCGAGTCAAAGTGGGCCTTGGGCCTTGTAATCACACTTAGACTATTTGGGCCTGCACTAATCATGGGTGTACTGTTCATGTGAACAGTACCCATGAATAGTACCACATCCCCTTTTGTTAGATAAGTGCGGCCTCCCCCACTCCTATTTAAGGAGGTCGCACCCCTTTAGTTTTCCTCGGGTTTTTCTTAAGAGTTTATTCTGCTTAGCGCTTCGCGCATGTTCGGTTTGAGGAACCCCAACTTGTGAACTTAAACATTATTCGCAATTTCAGATTGCATCTTTTACTCTCTTGCTTGTGTTCTCGATTCGCTTGCAGGAGATAGCCTTCTTGGCGAGGTCAATCGTGTTCGCACGGTTGATAACCAACGAGCGATGGTGTAGTGATTGCGAGGGTTCGATCTGTTTTGGTCGGAGCCTTTGGATCATCAACGTCGAGATCTCCACAATCGACTTATCAGTACCTCTCGGAAGATCGGGCCATCGTCACATCGGTTGGTATCGAGCAACGGTTGCCCGTGAGGTAATTCTTGTATCCCTAGTTAGTAGATTGGTTTTTATTTCCTATAGTCCAGAAAAAATTGCCCCACAAAAAGAGTTAATTTCCGCTGTCCAAACCCGTTGTGCCTTTCGATCTGTTAGTTTTGGTTTGCTAAATTGAATTTGTGTCCGTCATAGCATTGTCTAGTTGCTGGTCACATCTTTGTTCCATTAAAAATCCAAACAAAAGAAAAATTCCCACCCCAAACCCTAATTTCCAATTTCGGCTGATTTTTCCTTCCTCTACAGCCGCCACCAAAACGCCATATCTTTTATTCCGAGATTATTTTTGAGTGGAACCACCGCCATTAGATTCAAAATCCTTTATCCATCTATCTGTAAAATTTCACGTCATTCCAGCAAGGCAGTTAAGAGATATCTGCGGTGGAAGTTGATCTAAAATTCCAGATTGAATCTGCAACAGTCGGCACTTGTGAATTTTGTGCGACTTTTTCGGTCGGTTTCCAGAACTTGGCCCCAAAACAAAAGTTGTAGAAAAAGCCGTCAGAAAACATAGAAAAAAAGAATCATTGAAAAAAAGGCAACTGACAAAAAGTTACGGCCAAAATACCGACGTGCTGTCTAGTGGACAGAAATCTTCAGTTTCCAGTTTTGGGTCAATCCTTGTGTTCTTCAATTCCAGATTGCATTGGATTGAATTATCTTCTATTTACCACTCCTACACTTTGCCATACACTTATTCTTAGCCTTCTTCCATCCTTGGTTGATCAGCAACATAGGCTAAGTGCTAGATACGAACTATAATTCAATTCTATGCAATTCTGAAATGAACTGATTGTTCTCCATTGCTACCATATTGTGCCTTCCAAGCTACACCTACTCTTGATCGAACAAGTTCCTCTTGCAATCGTACCCACGCTCGACACGGTGTCACGAACCAGCCACCGGTTGTACCACCTGCTACATTGGTAAGAACACTTGTAAGAGTGTGATAAGACGCTTGAGAGTGTGTGATTCTACTTCGCCACCTAGTAGTTGATAGGGATAATACCTTTGTGTTGTCTTTTGTTTGCTACTAACCATGGCGGTGAGACGTCGATGCGCAAGAGTGTGTTTTAAAGGAGAGCTCATGACGCTTTTGGATGAACAACGCGCTGCCATTACGATGACATCGATAGGAAGATGGATACAATGCAACTTTTCATCAATGAGAGCATTGCAACACTCACTACACGCCTTGAAAGAATGGTGAATCGCCACCAAACAATGGAGGCCAAGATCATGAGGAGGAGATGATAATGAGAGACAAAACCGTGACGCCGGTGCTGCACGTCCACGACACCATCCTCATCGAACCGTCATGGTATGGGAGGTAACAATAATTTTCAGTATCACAATGCTCATGTTCATGATGACCCGTTTGCTAAAGTTAAATTTTCCATACCATCTTTTATGGTACCTATGATGCTGAAACTTATCTAGATTGGGAGATGACAGTTGAACAAAAATTTAATGCCCATCTAGTTCTGAAGTGCATAGAGTCGGACAAGCTACTAGTGAATTTAAAGATTTTGCTATCATTTGGTGGACTCAAGTAGTTAATTCGCTTAGCCCCGATACATGGGATAGATTGAAGGTAGCTATGCGTGCTAGATTTGTTCCTCCTGCTTTTAAACGTGAAATGCGTAAGAAATTGCAGCGCTTAGACCAAGGTAATAGATCTGTTGAGGAATATTATCAAGAACTGCAAATAGGCATGCTGCGTTGTAATGTTGAAGAGGATGAGGAGGATAAGATGGCTCGTTTTTATGGGGGATTAAGGCGTGAAATTCAGGACATAATTGATTACAAAGAGTATAATGATATCAATAGATTGTTCCAGCTTGCTTGTTTGGCAGAGAAAGAATTGCAGGGTAGACAACAAAGGACAAGGAGCAATTTTGGAGGTACGTCTACATCGAGACCAACACAGGAGCAACCCAAGACAGCCCCACCTCCTGTTTTTGAGCTGCTGCCCCTCTGTGAGTAGGGCGCGTTCAGCAGATCGCCACCACCATCACGAGCACCGAGGCAAGCAAATCTACTAGTGTGCAAGCACCAGCAAAGAGCTCTTCATCGGTTGCTTCCACGGGCGTCACGACGGGCATTGTGTGCCACCGTTGTAAAGGGATGGGCCACGTCATGAGAGATTGCCCAAGTCGGCGGCGTACATTGCGACGAAGATGGTGGTTATGTAAGTGCTAGTGATGTTGAGGATGAATATGCTCTTGCAGCTAACCTTGCGGTGATGATGATGATCATGAGACGGATAGTGATGGTGAGGAGATTTTAGGTGCCGCTGCTACGGCGAGTTATAGAACCATAATTGTGCAGCGAGTAATCGAGCACTCAAAGAGAGCAAGAGGAGAAGCTACAACGTCATAATTTGTTTCAGATGTTCCTCATCGTCAAGGATTGCCGTGTTCGTGTTATAATTGATGGCGGAGCTGCAATAACTTGGTGGATTCAGGATTGGTCAAGAAGCTTGGCTTGACCACACGTGCGCATCCTCACCCATACCACATTCAGTGGTTCAACAACAGCGGTAAGGTGAAGGTAACACAATCTGCGAGAGTGCAATTTTCCATTGGTTCCTATCATGATGTTGCTGATTTCAATGTAGTACCTATGCAAGCATGCTCACTTTTATTAGGTCGCCCATGGGAATTTGATACCGATGCAACTCATCATGGTAGAAGTAATAAATACTCTCTTGTGCACAAAGGAAAGAAAATAACTTTGCTACCTTTGACACCCACTGAAATTGCTAATTGTGATAAAGAGCTAGCTGAAAATAAGAAGAAAAACTTGAACATGAATCTGAAAATCAGCAAGTAGTGAAGGATGTTTTCCCACCTAAGAAAGAGAGGTTGCCATCTAGTTCTAGGACCGAGGGAATTAAATTAAAGGGTTGTGTCATGCTTGCAACCAAATCTGATCTTGCTGAAATTTGTCATGATGAAATGCCATGCTATGCTTTGATATGCAAAGATGCTTTATTTTCACTTGATGATATATCTAGCTCTTTGCCGTCTGTTGTCACTAACCTTTTGCAGGAATTTGAGATTGTGTTTCCTACTGAGATACCCCCAGGGCTGCCACCAATTAGGGGTATTGAACATCAAATTGATTTGATTCCAGGAGCTTCCCTACCCAACCGTGCGCCATACCGAACCAACCCGGAGGAGACTAAGGAGATTGAGCGTCAAGTGCGAGACTTGCTTGACAAAGGGTACGTACGTGAGAGCCTTAGTCCATGTGCTGTTCCTGTACTTTTGGTTCCAAAGAAAGATGGGTCGTGGCGTATGTGTGTTGATTGTAGAGCTATTAATAATATTACCATTAGATACCGTCATCCTATTCCTAGGTTAGACGACATGCTTGATGAATTAAGTGGCTCTACAATGTTTTCTAAAGTTGACTTGCGTAGTGGATACCACCAAATTAGAATGAAACTTGGAGATGAATGGAAGACGGCATTTAAAACTAAGTTCGGGTTATATGAGTGGCTAGTGATGCCTTTTGGTTTAACTAATGCCCTAGCACTTTCATGAGATTAATGAACGAGGTTTTACGTGCTTTCATTGGTAAGTTTGTGGTAGTTTACTTTGATGATATATTGATTTACAGCAAGTCACTAGATGAACATCTTGAACACTTACGTGCTGTTTTGTTGCTTTGAGAGATGCACGTTTGTTTGGTAACCTCGAAAAGTGCACCTTTGCACCGATCGAGTTTGTTTTCTTGGCTATGTTGTTACTCCGCAGGGAATTGAGGTTGATCAAGCCAAGATCATCGCTATCCGAGTTGGCCGCCTCCTAAAACGGTCACACAAGTGCGGAGTTTTCTCGGCTCGCTGGTTTCTATCGGCGTTTTGTTCGGGATTTCAGCACCTCGCTGCACCATTGAATGAGCTTACAAAGAAGGGTGTTCCTTTTACTTGGGCCACCAATCATCAACAAGCTTTCGACACTCTCAAAGATAAGTTAACACATGCCCCTTTGCTTCAACTTCCGATTTCAGCAAGACTTTTGAATTAGAATGTGATGCTAGTGGCATAGGTCTTGGGGTGTGTTAATGCAAGAAGGAAAACCTGTTGCTTACTTTAGTGAAAAGTTAAGTGGTCCTAGTTTGAACTATTCTACCTATGATAAAGAATTATATGCTCTAGTTCGAACTTTGGAAACATGGCAGCATTATTTATGGCCCAAAGAGTTTGTAATACATTCGATCATGAATCCTTGAAACATATTCAAGTCAAACCAACTTGAACCGTAGACATGCTAAGTGGATTGAGTTTATTGAATCTTTTCCTATGTCATTAAATATAAAAGGGGAAAGAAAATGTGATAGCCGATGCGTTGTCTAGGAGATATACCATGCTTTCACAACTTGATTTCAAAATCTTTGGGTTAGAGACAATAAAGGAGCAATATGTGCATGATGCTGATTTTAAAGACGTGTTGCTAAATTGTCAAGAGGAAAGGGTTGGAATAAATTTGTTGTGCATGATGGTTTCATATACCGTCTTTGGCAAGCTATGCATTCTGTTGGCTCCGTTCGTCTTTTGTTGTTACAGGAGGCGCATGGAGGAGGATTGATGGGCCACTTGGCGTGAAGAAGACGAGGACATTCTGTTCCACCATTTTTATTGGCCAAAGATGAGGCGTGACGTCGAACGCTTCATTTCTCGCTGCACCACGTGCCAAAAAGCTAAGTCACGACTTAATCCTCATGGTTTATACATGCCTCTTCCTGTTCCAAGCGTACCTTGGGAAGATATTTCTATGGACTTTGTTTTAGGGCTTCCTAGGACAAAGAAGGGAGGGATAGTATTTTTGTTGTCGTGGATAGATTCTCTAAGATGGCTCATTTTATACCATGTCATAAAAGTGATGATGCTACACATGTTGCTGATTTGTTCTTTAAGGAAATTGTTCGCTTGCATGGTATTCCGAATACGATAGTTTCAGATCGTGATGCTAAATTTCTTAGTCATTTTGGAGAACCTTGTGGGAAAGTTGGGAACTAAACTGTTATTTTCCACTACTGTCATCCCCAAACTGATGGACAAACCGAGGTAGTCAATAGAACATTGTCTACTATGCTTAGGGTGTGCTTAAAAGAACTTAAAAATGTGGGAGGAATGTTTGCCTCATGTGGAATTTGCTTATAATCGTTCGCTGCATTCTACCACGAAGAAATGCCCTTTGAAATTGTTTATGGTTTCATACCTCGTGCACCTATCGACTTGTTGCCTCTTCCGCTTGAAAAAGTAAATTGTGATGCGCAACAACGTGCTGATTTCATACGTAAGATGCATGAGACAACTAAAGAGAACATTGAGATTATGAATGCTAAATATAAAGTTGCTGGTAGTCAGGGACGCAAGCATATTACTTTTGAACCGGGTGATCTTGTGTGGTTACACTTGCGTAAAGAACGATTTCTGAATTGAGAAAGTCTAAACTCATGCCTCGTGCAGATGGTCCTTTTAGAGTGCTTGAACGTATTAATGATAATGCATATAAGTTAGACTTGCTCGCAGATTTTGGGGTTAGCCCCACCTTTAACATTGCAGATTTGCGACCTTGCTTGGGCGTGGAAGATGAGCTTGAGTCGAGGACGACTCCAATTCAAGAAGGGGAGGATGATGAGGACATCACTTCTATTGATATGAACACCCCTCTTACTGCTTCCATGAATGATGGGCAAGGTCCAATCACTCGGGCACGTGCTCGTCAACTCAACTATCAGTAAACTCGTTTTAGGAGTCAATAATATTTCCGCTGAGCATTCGATACTTCCTAAGACTTGTGATTTTCTTGTCCTTAGGAACCATGGAGAAGAACCACGCGAGCTCAAGTGTAGAAGTGGAACCGTCAAGCGCAAGCCAACTCATATTCGCGAGTTCGACTCAGATTCGGACTGCTGGACAGCGCCTACTTCAAATGACCATAACTTTTGATCTAGAAAGTTTCTCGGGGCCCGTGAGTACTCGTTGGAAAGATCTTGGAGTCTACTTTCAGATGAATCTGGTCTCACCTCAAAATTCCATCTGAGCCGATCAGAAACTGCAAAACAAGTGACGTCACTTTTCCAGTCCGAGTCAAAGTGGGCCTTGGGCCTTGTAATCACACTTAGACTATTTGGGCCTGCACTAATCATGGGTGTACTGTTCACGTGAACAGTACCCGTGAATAGTACCACATCCCCTTTTGTTAGATAAGTGCGGCCTCCCCCACTCCTATTTAAGGAGGTCGCACTCCTTTAGTTTTTCTCGGTTTTTCTTAAGAGTTTATTCTGCTTAGCGCTTTAGCGCATGTTCGGTTTGAGGAACCCCAACTTGTGAACTTAAACATTATTCGCAATTTCAGATTGCATCTTTTACTCTCTTGCTTGTGTTCTCGATTCGCTTGCAGGAGATAGCCTTCTTGGCGAGGTCAATCGTGTTCGCACGGTTGATAACCAACGGAGCGATGGTGTAGTGATTGCGAGGGTTCGATCTGTTTTGGTCAGAGCCTTTGGATCATCAACGTCGAGATCTCCACAATCGACTTATCAGTACCTCTCGGAAGATCGGGCCATCGTCACATCAGTTGGTATCAGAGCAACGGTTGCCCGTGAGGTAATTCTTGTATCCCTAGTTAGTAGATTGGTTTTTATTTCCTATAGTCCAGAAAAAAAATTGCCCCACAAAAAGAGTTAATTTCCGCTGTCCAAACCCCGTTGTGCCTTTCGATCTGTTAGTTTTGGTTTGCTAAATTGAATTTGTGTCCGTCATAGCATTGTCTAGTTGCTGGTCACATCTTTGTTCCATTAAAAATCCAAACAAAAGAAAAATTCCCCACCCCAAACCCTAATTTCCAATTTCGGCTGATTTTTCCTTCCTCTACAGCCGCCACCAAAAACGCCATATCTTTTTATTCCGAGATTATTTTTTGAGTGGAACCACCGCCATTAGATTCAAAAATCCTTTATCCATCTATCTGTAAAATTTCACGTCATTCCAGCAAGGCAGTTAAGAGATATCTGCGGTGGAAGTTGATCTAAAATTCCAGATTGAATCTGCAACAGTCGGCACTTGTGAATTTTGTGCGACTTTTTCGGTCGGTTTCCAGAACTTGGCCCCAAAACAAAAGTTGTAGAAAAAGCCGTCAGAAAACATAGAAAAAAAGAATCATTGAAAAAAAGGCAACTGACAAAAAGTTACGGCCAAAATACCGACGTGCTGTCTAGTGGACAGAAATCTTCAGTTTCCAGTTTTGGGTCAATCCTTGTGTTCTTCAATTCCAGATTGCATTGGATTGAATTATCTTCTATTTACCACTCCTACACTTTGCCATACACTTATTCTTAGCCTTCTTCCATCCTTGGTTGATCAGCAACATAGGCTAAGTGCTAGATACGAACTATAATTCAATTCTATGCAATTCTGAAATGAACTGATTGTTCTCCATTGCTACCATATTGTGCCTTCCAAGCTACACCTACTCTTGATCAGAACAAGTTCCCTCTTGCAATCGTACCCACGCTCGACACGGTGTCACGAACCAGCCACCGGTTGTACCACCTGCTACATTGGTAAGAACACTTGTAAGAGTGTGATAAGACGCTTGAGAGTGTGTGATTCTACTTCGCCACCTAGTAGTTGATAGGGATAATACCTTTGTGTTGTCTTTTGTTTGCTACTAACCATGGCGGTGAGACGTCGATGCGCAAGAGTGTGTTTTAAAGGGAGAGCTCATGACGCTTTTGGATGAACAACGCGCTGCCATTACTGATGACATCGATAGGAAGATGGATACAATGCAACTTTTCATCAATGAGAGCATTGCAACACTCACTACACGCCTTGAAAGAATGGTGAATCGCCACCAAACAATGGAGGCCAAGATCATGAGGAGGAGATGATAATGAGAGACAAAACCGTGGCGCCGGTGCTGCACGTCCACGACACCATCCTCATCGAACCGTCATGGTATGGGAGGTAACAATAATTTTCAGTATCACAATGCTCATGTTCATGATGACCCGTTTGCTAAAGTTAAATTTTCCATACCATCTTTTGCGGGTACCTATGATGCTGAAACTTATCTAGATTGGGAGATGACAGTTGAACAAAAATTTAATGCCCATCTAGTTCTGAAGTGCATAGAGTCGGACAAGCTACTAGTGAATTTAAAGATTTTGCTATCATTTGGTGGACTCAAGTAGTTAATTCGCTTAGCCCCGATACATGGGATAGATTGAAGGTAGCTATGCGTGCTAGATTTGTTCCTCCTGCTTTTAAACGTGAAATGCGTAAGAAATTGCAGCGCTTAGACCAAGGTAATAGATCTGTTGAGGAATATTATCAAGAACTGCAAATAGGCATGCTGCGTTGTAATGTTGAAGAGGATGAGGAGGATAAGATGGCTCGTTTTATGGGGATTAAGGCGTGAAATTCAGGACATAATTGATTACAAAGAGTATAATGATATCAATAGATTGTTCCAGCTTGCTTGTTTGGCAGAGAAAGAATTGCAGGGTAGACAACAAAGGACAAGGAGCAATTTTGGAGGTACGTCTACATCGAGACCAACACAGGAGCAACCCAAGACAGCCCCACCTCCTGTTTTTCGAGCTGCTGCCCCTCGTGAGTAGGGCGCGTTCAGCAGCACTGCCACCACCATCACGAGCACCCGAGGCAAGCAAATCTACTAGTGTGCAAGCACCAGCAAAGAGCTCTTCATCGGTTGCTTCCACGGGCGTCACGACGGGCATTGTGTGCCACCGTTGTAAAGGGATGGGCCACGTCATGAGAGATTGCCCAAGTCGGGCGTACATTGCGACGAGAAGATGGTGGTTATGTAAGTGCTAGTGATGTTGAGGATGAATATGCTCTTGCAGCTAACCTTGCGGTGATGATGATGATCATGAGACAGATAGTGATGGTGAGGAGATTTTAGGTGCCGCTGCTACGGCGAGTTATAGAACCATAATTGTGCAATGAGTCATCGAGCACTCAAAGAGAGCAAGAGGAGAAGCTACAACGTCATAATTTGTTTCAGATGTTCCTCATCGTCAAGGATTGCCGTGTTCGTGTTATAATTGATGGCGGAGCTGCAATAACTTGGTGGATTCAGGATTGGTCAAGAAGCTTGGCTTGACCACACGTGCGCATCCTCACCCATACCACATTCGATGGTTCAACAACAATGTAAGGTGAAGGTAACACAATCGCGAGTGCAATTTTCCATTGGTTCCTATCATGATGTTGCTGATTTCAATGTAGTACCTATGCAAGCATGCTCACTTTTATTAGGTCGCCCATGGGAATTTGATACCGATGCAACTCATCATGGTAGAAGTAATAAATACTCTCTTGTGCACAAAGGAAAGAAAATAACTTTGCTACCTTTGACACCCACTGAAATTGCTAATTGTGATAAAGAGCTAGCTGAAAATAAGAAGAAAAACTTGAACATGAATCTGAAAATCAGCAAGTAGTGAAGGATGTTTTCCCACCTAAGAAAGAGAGGTTGCCATCTAGTTCTAGGACCGAGGAATTAAATTAAAGGGTTGTGTCATGCTTGCAACCAAATCTGATCTTGCTGAAATTTGTCATGATGAAATGCCATGCTATGCTTTGATATGCAAAGATGCTTTATTTTCACTTGATGATATATCTAGCTCTTTGCCGTCTGTTGTCACTAACCTTTTGCAGGAATTTGAGATTGTGTTTCCCTCGAGATACCCCGTGGCTGCCACCAATTAGGGTATTGAACATCAAATTGATTTGATTCCAGGAGCTTCCTACCCAACCGTGCGCCATACCGAACCAACCCGGAGGAGACTAAGGAGATTGAGCGTCAAGTGCGAGACTTGCTTGACAAAGGGTACGCGTGAGAGCCTTAGTCCATGTGCTGTTCTGTACTTTTGGTTCCAAAGAAAGATGGGTCGTGGCGTATGTGTGTTGATTGTAGAGCTATTAATAATATTACCATTAGATACCGTCATCCTATTCCTAGGTTAGACGACATGCTTGATGAATTAAGTGGCTCTACAATGTTTTCTAAAGTTGACTTGCGTAGTGGATACCACCAAATTAGAATGAAACTTGGAGATGAATGGAAGACGGCATTTAAAACTAAGTTCGGGTTATATGAGTGGCTAGTGATGCCTTTTGGTTTAACTAATGCCCCTAGCACTTTCATGAGATTAATGAACGAGGTTTTACGTGCTTTCATTGGTAAGTTTGTGGTAGTTTACTTTGATGATATATTGATTTACAGCAAGTCACTAGATGAACATCTTGAACACTTACGTGCTGTTTTTGTTGCTTTGAGAGATGCACGTTTGTTTGGTAACCTCGAAAAGTGCACCTTTTGCACCGATCGAGTTTGTTTTCTTGGCTATGTTGTTACTCCGCAGGGAATTGAGGTTGATCAAGCCAAGATCATCGCTATCCAGAGTTGGCCGCCTCCTAAAACGGTCACACAAGTGCGGAGTTTTCTCGGGCTCGCTGGTTTCTATCGGCGTTTTGTTCGGGATTTCAGCACCCTCGCTGCACCATTGAATGAGCTTACAAAGAAGGGTGTTCCTTTTACTTGGGCCACCAATCATCAACAAGCTTTCGACACTCTCAAAGATAAGTTAACACATGCCACCTTTGCTTCAACTTCCGATTTCAGCAAGACTTTTGAATTAGAATGTGATGCTAGTGGCATAGGTCTTGGGGGTGTGTTAATGCAAGAAGGAAAACCTGTTGCTTACTTTAGTGAAAAGTTAAGTGGTCCTAGTTTGAACTATTCTACCTATGATAAAGAATTATATGCTCTAGTTCGAACTTTGGAAACATGGCATTATTTATGGCCCAAAGAGTTTGTAATACATTCGATCATGAATCCTTGAAACATATTCAAGTCAAACCAACTTGAACCGTAGACATGCTAAGTGGATTGAGTTTATTGAATCTTTTCCTATGTCATTAAATATAAAAGGGAAAGAAAATGTGATAGCTGATGCGTTGTCTAGAGATATACCATGCTTTCACAACTTGATTTCAAAATCTTTGGGTTAGAGACAATAAAGGAGCAATATGTGCATGATGCTGATTTTAAAGACGTGTTGCTAAATTGTCAAGAGGAAAGGGTTGGAATAAATTTGTTGTGCATGATGGTTTCATATACCGTCTTTGGCAAGCTATGCATTCTGTTGGCTCCGTTCGTCTTTTGTTGTTACAGAGGCGCATGGAGGAGGATTGATGGGCCACTTGGCGTGAAGAAGACCGAGGACATTCTGCTCCACCATTTTTATTGGCCAAAGATGAGGCGTGACGTCGAGCGCTTCATTTCTCGCTGCACCACGTGCCAAAAGCTAAGTCACGACTTAATCCTCATGGTTTATACATGCCTCTTCCTGTTCCAAGCGTACCTTGGGAAGATATTTCTATGGACTTTGTTTTAGGGCTTCCTAGGACAAAGAAGGGAGGGATAGTATTTTTGTTGTCGTGGATAGATTCTCTAAGATGGCTCATTTTATACCATGTCATAAAAGTGATGATGCTACACATGTTGCTGATTTGTTCTTTAAGGAAATTGTTCGCTTGCATGGTATTCCGAATACGATAGTTTCAGATCGTGATGCTAAATTTCTTAGTCATTTTGGAGAACCTTGTGGGAAAGTTGGGAACTAAACTGTTATTTTCCACTACTGTCATCCCCAAACGATGGACAAACCGAGGTAGTCAATAGAACATTGTCTACTATGCTTAGGGTGTGCTTAAAAGAACTTAAAAATGTGGGAGGAATGTTTGCCTCATGTGGAATTTGCTTATAATCGTTCGCTGCATTCTACCACGAAGAAATGCCCTTTGAAATTGTTTATGGTTTCATACCTCGTGCACCTATCGACTTGTTGCCTCTTCCGCTTCGTAAAAAGTAAATTGTGATGCGCAACAACGTGCTGATTTCATACGTAAGATGCATGAGACAACTAAAGAGAACATTGAGATTATGAATGCTAAATATAAAGTTGCTGGTAGTCAAGGACGCAAGCATATTACTTTTGAACCGGGTGATCTTGTGTGGTTACACTTGCGTAAAGAACGATTTCCTGAATTGAGAAAGTCTAAACTCATGCCTCGTGCAGATGGTCCTTTTAGAGTGCTTGAACGTATTAATGATAATGCATATAAGTTAGACTTGCTCGCAGATTTTGGGGTTAGCCCCACCTTTAACATTGCAGATTTGCGACCTTGCTTGGGCGTGGAAGATGAGCTTGAGTCGAGGACGACTCCAATTCAAGAAGGGAGGATGATGAGGACATCACTTCTATTGATATGAACACCCTCTTACTGCTTCCATGAATGATGGGCAAGGTCCAATCACTCGACACGTGCTCGTCAACTCAACTATCGTGTAAACTCGTTTTTAGGAGTCAATAATATTTCCGCTGAGCATTCGATACTTCCTAAGACTTGTGATTTTCTTGTCCTTAGGAACCATGGAGAAGAACCACGCGAGCTCAAGTGTAGAAGTGGAACCGTCAAGCGCAAGCCAACTCATATTCGCGAGTTCGACTCAGATTCGGACTGCTGGACAGCGCCTACTTCAAATGACCATAACTTTTGATCTAGAAAGTTTCTCGGGGCCCGTGAGTACTCGTTGGAAAGATCTTGGAGTCTACTTTCAGATGAATCTGGTCTCACCTCAAAATTCCATCTGAGCCGATCAGAAACTGCAAAACAAGTGACGTCACTTTTCCAGTCCGAGTCAAAGTGGGCCTTGGGCCTTGTAATCACACTTAGACTATTTGGGCCTGCACTAATCATGGGTGTACTGTTCACGTGAACAGTACCCGTGAATAGTACCACATCCCCTTTTGTTAGATAAGTGCGGCCTCCCCCACTCCTATTTAAGGAGGTCGCACCCCTTTAGTTTTTCTCGGTTTTCTTAAGAGTTTATTCTGCTTAGCGATTTAGCGCATGTTCGGTTTGAGGAACCCCAACTTGTGAACTTAAACATTATTCGCAATTTCAGATTGCATCTTTTACTCTCTTGCTTGTGTTCTCGATTCGCTTGCAGGAGATAGCCTTCTTGGCGAGGTCAATCGTGTTCGCACGGTTGATAACCAACGGAGCGATGGTGTAGTGATTGCGAGGGGTTCGATCTGTTTTGGTCGGAGCCTTTGGATCATCAACGTCGAGATCTCCACAATCGACTTATCGGTACCTCTCGGAAGATCGGGCCATCGTCACATCAGTTGGTATCGAGCAACGGTTGCCCGTGAGGTAATTCTTGTATCCCTAGTTAGTAGATTGGTTTTATTTCCTATAGTCCAGAAAAAAATTGCCCCACAAAAAGAGTTAATTTCACTGTCCAAACCCGTTGTGCCTTTCGATCTGTTAGTTTTGGTTTGCTAAATTGAATTTGTGTCCGTCATAGCATTGTCTAGTTGCTGGTCACATCTTTGTTCCATTAAAAATCCAAACAAAAGAAAAATTCCCACCCCAAACCCTAATTTCCAATTTCGGCTGATTTTTCCTTCCTCTACAGCCGCCACCAAAAACGCCATATCTTTTTATTCCGAGATTATTTTTTGAGTGGAACCACCGCCATTAGATTCAAAAATCCTTTATCCATCTATCTGTAAAATTTCACGTCATTCCAGCAAGGCAGTTAAGAGATATCTGCGGTGGAAGTTGATCTAAAATTCCAGATTGAATCTGCAACAGTCGGCACTTGTGAATTTTGTGCGACTTTTTCGGTCGGTTTCCAGAACTTGGCCCCAAAACAAAAGTTGTAGAAAAAGCCGTCAGAAAACATAGAAAAAAAGAATCATTGAAAAAAAGGCAACTGACAAAAAGTTACGGCCAAAATACCGACGTGCTGTCTAGTGGACAGAAATCTTCAGTTTCCAGTTTTGGGTCAATCCTTGTGTTCTTCAATTCCAGATTGCATTGGATTGAATTATCTTCTATTTACCACTCCTACACTTTGCCATACACTTATTCTTAGCCTTCTTCCATCCTTGGTTGATCAGCAACATAGGCTAAGTGCTAGATACGAACTATAATTCAATTCTATGCAATTCTGAAATGAACTGATTGTTCTCCATTGCTACCATATTGTGCCTTCCAAGCTACACCTACTCTTGATCAGAACAAGTTCCCTCTTGCAATCGTACCCACGCTCGACACGGTGTCACGAACCAGCCACCGGTTGTACCACCTGCTACATTGGTAAGAACACTTGTAAGAGTGTGATAAGACGCTTGAGAGTGTGTGATTCTACTTCTCGCCACCTAGTAGTTGATAGGGATAATACCTTTGTGTTGTCTTTTGTTTGCTACTAACCATGGCAGGTGAGACGTCTGATGCGCAAGAGTGTGTTTTAAAGGGAGAGCTCATGACGCTTTTGGATGAACAACGCGCTGCCATTACTGATGACATCGATAGGAAGATGGATACAATGCAACTTTTCATCAATGAGAGCATTGCAACACTCACTACACGCCTTGAAAGAATGGTGAATCGGCCACCAAACAATGGAGGCCAAGATCATGAGGAGGGAGATGATAATGAGAGACAAAACCGTGACGCCGGTGCTGCACGTCCACGACACCATCCTCATCAGAACCGTCATGGTATGGGAGGTAACAATAATTTTCAGTATCACAATGCTCATGTTCATGATGACCCGTTTGCTAAAGTTAAATTTTCCATACCATCTTTTGCGGTACCTATGATGCTGAAACTTATCTAGATTGGGAGATGACAGTTGAACAAAAATTTAATGCCCATCTAGTTCTGAAGTGCATAGAGTCGGACAAGCTACTAGTGAATTTAAAGATTTTGCTATCATTTGGTGGACTCAAGTAGTTAATTCGCTTAGCCCCGATACATGGGATAGATTGAAGGTAGCTATGCGTGCTAGATTTGTTCCTCCCTTTTAAACGTGAAATGCGTAAGAAATTGCAGCGCTTAGACCAAGGTAATAGATCTGTTGAGGAATATTATCAAGAACTGCAAATAGGCATGCTGCGTTGTAATGTTGAAGAGGATGAGGAGGATAAGATGGCTCGTTTTATGGGGATTAAGGCGTGAAATTCAGGACATAATTGATTACAAAGAGTATAATGATATCAATAGATTGTTCCAGCTTGCTTGTTTGGCGAGAGAAAGAATTGCGGGGTAGACAACAAAGGACAAGGAGCAATTTTGGAGGTACGTCTACATCGAGACCAACACAGAGCAACCCAAGACAGCCCCACCTCCTGTTTTTGAGCTGCTGCCCCTCGTGAGTAGGGTGCGTTCAGCAGCACCGCCACCACCATCACGAGCACCGAGGCAAGCAAATCTACTAGTGTGCAAGCACCAGCAAAGAGCTCTTCATCGGTTGCTTCCACGGGTCGTGACGACGGGCATTGTGTGCCACCGTTGTAAAGGGATGGGCCACGTCATGAGAGATTGCCCAAGTCGTGGCGTACATTGCGGCAGAAGATGGTGGTTATGTAAGTGCTAGTGATGTTGAGGATGAATATGCTCTTGCAGCTAACCTTGCGGTGATGATGATGATCATGAGACGATAGTGATGGTGAGGAGATTTTAGGTGCCGCTGCTCTGGCGAGTTATAGAACCATAATTGTGCAATGAGTGCGAGCACTCAAAGAGAGCAAGAGGAGAAGCTACAACGTCATAATTTGTTTCAGATGTTCCTCATCGTCAAGGATTGCCGTGTTCGTGTTATAATTGATGGCGGAGCTGCAATAACTTGGTGGATTCAGGATTGGTCAAGAAGCTTGGCTTGACCACACGTCGCATCCTCACCCATACCACATTCGGTGGTTCAACAACAGCGGTAAGGTGAAGGTAACACAATCTGCGAGTGCAATTTTCCATTGGTTCCTATCATGATGTTGCTGATTTCAATGTAGTACCTATGCAAGCATGCTCACTTTTATTAGGTCGCCCATGGGAATTTGATACCGATGCAACTCATCATGGTAGAAGTAATAAATACTCTCTTGTGCACAAAGGAAAGAAAATAACTTTGCTACCTTTGACACCCACTGAAATTGCTAATTGTGATAAAGAGCTAGCTGAAAATAAGAAGAAAAACTTGAACATGAATCTGAAAATCAGCAAGTAGTGAAGGATGTTTTCCCACCTAAGAAAGAGAGGTTGCCATCTAGTTCTAGGACCGAGGGAATTAAATTAAAGGGTTGTGTCATGCTTGCAACCAAATCTGATCTTGCTGAAATTTGTCATGATGAAATGCCATGCTATGCTTTGATATGCAAAGATGCTTTATTTTCACTTGATGATATATCTAGCTCTTTGCCGTCTGTTGTCACTAACCTTTTGCAGGAATTTGAGATTGTGTTTCCCTCTTGAGATACCCCGGGGCTGCCACCAATTAGGGTATTGAACATCAAATTGATTTGATTCCAGAGCTTCCCTACCCAACCGTGCGCCATACCGAACCAACCGGAGGAGACTAAGGAGATTGAGCGTCAAGTGCGAGACTTGCTTGACAAAGGGTGCGTGCGTGAGAGCCTTAGTCCATGTGCTGTTCCTGTACTTTTGGTTCCAAAGAAAGATGGGTCGTGGCGTATGTGTGTTGATTGTAGAGCTATTAATAATATTACCATTAGATACCGTCATCCTATTCCTAGGTTAGACGACATGCTTGATGAATTAAGTGGCTCTACAATGTTTTCTAAAGTTGACTTGCGTAGTGGATACCACCAAATTAGAATGAAACTTGGAGATGAATGGAAGACGGCATTTAAAACTAAGTTCGGGTTATATGAGTGGCTAGTGATGCCTTTTGGTTTAACTAATGCCCTAGCACTTTCATGAGATTAATGAACGAGGTTTTACGTGCTTTCATTGGTAAGTTTGTGGTAGTTTACTTTGATGATATATTGATTTACAGCAAGTCACTAGATGAACATCTTGAACACTTACGTGCTGTTTTTGTTGCTTTGAGAGATGCACGTTTGTTTGGTAACCTCGAAAAGTGCACCTTTGCACCGATCGAGTTTGTTTTCTTGGCTATGTTGTTACTCCGCAGGGAATTGAGGTTGATCAAGCCAAGATCATCGCTATCGAGTTGGCCGCCTCCTAAAACGGTCACACAAGTGCGGAGTTTTCTCGGGCTCGCTGGTTTCTATCGGCGTTTTGTTCGGGATTTCAGCACCTCGCTGCACCATTGAATGAGCTTACAAAGAAGGGTGTTCCTTTTACTTGGGCCACCAATCATCAACAAGCTTTCGACACTCTCAAAGATAAGTTAACACATGCCCTTTGCTTCAACTTCCGATTTCAGCAAGACTTTTGAATTAGAATGTGATGCTAGTGGCATAGGTCTTGGGGGTGTGTTAATGCAAGAAGGAAAACCTGTTGCTTACTTTAGTGAAAAGTTAAGTGGTCCTAGTTTGAACTATTCTACCTATGATAAAGAATTATATGCTCTAGTTCGAACTTTGGAAACATGGCAGCATTATTTATGGCCCAAAGAGTTTGTAATACATTCGATCATGAATCCTTGAAACATATTCAAGTCAAACCAACTTGAACCGTAGACATGCTAAGTGGATTGAGTTTATTGAATCTTTTCCTATGTCATTAAATATAAAAAGGGAAAGAAAATGTGATAGCTGATGCGTTGTCTAGGAGATATACCATGCTTTCACAACTTGATTTCAAAATCTTTGGGTTAGAGACAATAAAGGAGCAATATGTGCATGATGCTGATTTTAAAGACGTGTTGCTAAATTGTCAAGAGGGAAAGGGTTGGAATAAATTTGTTGTGCATGATGGTTTCATATACCGTCTTTGGCAAGCTATGCATTCTGTTGGCTCCGTTCGTCTTTTGTTGTTACAGAGGCGCATGGAGGAGGATTGATGGGCCACTTGGCGTGAAGAAGACGAGGACATTCTGTTCCACCATTTTTATTGGCCAAAGATGAGGCGTGACGTCGAACGCTTCATTTCTCGCTGCACCACGTGCCAAAAAGCTAAGTCACGACTTAATCCTCATGGTTTATACATGCCTCTTCCTGTTCCAAGCGTACCTTGGGAAGATATTTCTATGGACTTTGTTTTAGGGCTTCCTAGGACAAAGAAGGGAGGGATAGTATTTTTGTTGTCGTGGATAGATTCTCTAAGATGGCTCATTTTATACCATGTCATAAAAGTGATGATGCTACACATGTTGCTGATTTGTTCTTTAAGGAAATTGTTCGCTTGCATGGTATTCCGAATACGATAGTTTCAGATCGTGATGCTAAATTTCTTAGTCATTTTTGGAGAACCTTGTGGGGAAAGTTGGGAACTAAACTGTTATTTTCCACTACTGTCATCCCCAAACCGATGGACAAACCGAGGTAGTCAATAGAACATTGTCTACTATGCTTAGGGCTGTGCTTAAAAGAACTTAAAAATGTGGGAGGAATGTTTGCCTCATGTGGAATTTGCTTATAATCGTTCGCTGCATTCTACCACGAAGAAATGCCCTTTGAAATTGTTTATGGTTTCATACCTCGTGCACCTATCGACTTGTTGCCTCTTCCGCTTCGAAAAAGTAAATTGTGATGCGCAACAACGTGCTGATTTCATACGTAAGATGCATGAGACAACTAAAGAGAACATTGAGATTATGAATGCTAAATATAAAGTTGCTGGTAGTCAAGGACGCAAGCATATTACTTTTGAACCGGTGATCTTGTGTGGTTACACTTGCGTAAAGAACGATTTCTGAATTGAGAAAGTCTAAACTCATGCCTCGTGCAGATGGTCCTTTTAGAGTGCTTGAACGTATTAATGATAATGCATATAAGTTAGACTTGCTGCAGATTTTGGGGTTAGCCCCACCTTTAACATTGCAGATTTGCGACCTTGCTTGGGCGTGGAAGATGAGCTTGAGTCGAGGACGACTCCAATTCAAGAAGGGAGGATGATGAGGACATCACTTCTATTGATATGAACACCCTCTTCTGCTTCCATGAATGATGGGCAAGGTCCAATCACTCGGCACGTGCTCGTCAACTCAACTATCGAGTAAACTCGTTTTAGGAGTCAATAATATTTCCGCTGAGCATTCGATACTTCCTAAGACTTGTGATTTTCTTGTCCTTAGGAACCATGGAGAAGAACCACGCGAGCTCAAGTGTAGAAGTGGAACCGTCAGCGCAAGCCAACTCATATTCGCGAGTTCGACTCAGATTCGGACTGCTGGACAGCGCCTACTTCAAATGACCATAACTTTTGATCTAGAAAGTTTCTCGGGGCCCGTGAGTACTCGTTGGAAAGATCTTGGAGTCTACTTTCAGATGAATCTGGTCTCACCTCAAAATTCCATCTGAGCCGATCAGAAACTGCAAAACAAGTGACGTCACTTTTCCAGTCCGAGTCAAAGTGGGCCTTGGGCCTTGTAATCACACTTAGACTATTTGGGCCTGCACTAATCATGGGTGTACTGTTCACGTGAACAGTACCCGTGAATAGTACCACATCCCCTTTTGTTAGATAAGTGCGGCCTCCCCCACTCCTATTTAAGGAGGTCGCACCCTTTAGTTTTCCTCGGGTTTTTCTTAAGAGTTTATTCTGCTTAGCGCTTCGCGCATGTTCGGTTTGAGGAACCCCAACTTGTGAACTTAAACATTATTCGCAATTTCAGATTGCATCTTTTACTCTCTTGCTTGTGTTCTCGATTCGCTTGCAGGAGATAGCCTTCTTGGCGAGGTCAATCGTGTTCGGCACGGTTGATAACCAACGGAGCAGTGGTGTAGTGATTGCGAGGGGTTCGATCTGTTTTGGTCGGAGCCTTTGGATCATCAACGTCGAGATCTCCACAATCGACTTATCAGTACCTCTCGGAAGATCGGGCCATCGTCACATCAAAACATTTGATAAAATGACCTTTAAAAATATTTATATTTAATTTTTCACCCAAGAAATGATACTGACCAACTAGCTTATCTAAGCAAATCTACTGTACTAAATTAACCAAAATAATATACACATTATCAATGGTAATCTATACTAGGATGACAATGTTACATAGATTTCAAATATCAATGAGAGTCATTTCAAGCAAGATTTAACTAATTCCTAATTCTTGAATTAACATTGAATAAAATTAGCAATGCATAATAGTTTTTAAAAGATATAAAAATAAATTTTAGAAACATTAGGATCAACATGGTTAAGAAAGAGTTACCTTCATTGGCTATTTGTTTTTGTCCTTGTTTTGTGAGTTTAGACACTGATGCTGTTGAGTTGATCCAAGACCAGTAGGAAGAAGATACAAATAAAATCTATAAAATTATAAAATAGATAATTAAAACTAAATTATGAATTTAAGAATTTGAATCACTCAATTCGGAGTTCGGACAATTTACATGATTTTAAGAATTTGAATCACTCAATTCAGGGTTCAAACGGCGGAGAACGGACTCTCAAAAGATTTGCTAGAAAGAAAAATCAAAAACTTAAGAAGGGAAATAGGAATATTCTAAAGAATATTTCACTTAGCTAAAAAAACAGAGAATAGAGAGACCGGTGACAGTGTATAGAGACTTTGTTACCGGCAACAAGCGATGGTGCAAGGACCACATATGATCACTAAAATTGGTTACGTGGACCATGGGAAAGGAATGGGAGGCGACGTCATGGGCAAAAAAGCAATGTGGTGGCGCGACCATGGTAAGGGGTGGTTGGCCGGCGACATGGCACAACGACAACGATGACACAGCCATGGCTGCCATGCTATCAATAAAATAGCATGATCACGGGCTAGGCAACATCTAGAGGGTCACTCTATTGTAAGGAATCAAATCGAAACTCATTGAGGGTGACGAATCGAGAACGGGAAGCAGTACAACCGGCTTTGAAGAAGAACTTTAAATTTCGATTGATGGCTACACCAAAATTAAATTAATTTGAGAGAGATAGAGGAGACTAGGAACGATGATGCGAACAGTTTTGCAAGAGAAGCACCGGAGAGGGAGATCAGGATGGCGTAGCAGCGGCCGGGCGTGAACAACGATAGGCAATGGCTCTGGGTGACAACAAACAATGCAGGTGCAATAATAGGAGTTGGGTATTTCGTGGGGAGGTAGAATGTAGTCATGGTGCTCCGTTTTATAGCGCGAAGGAATGACAGTTTTTGATTTACATGATTGGAAACTGAAAAACGGACGATTTTCAGTGATAATGGCTATGAACGGAAAGGAATTGATTCCTTGCAGTGATATTGCAGATGTTTTCCATGTTAGAACTTTCCTTTGGTTGGCAAGAAACTTGGATTGGCAATGGCAAGACATGGGAGGCTCGGTCCTGGAGCTTCCAGTCGATGCAGAGCAGGAGCAACACAAGGCATACAGTAAATGGTACATTTCCTCTAAAATTTGTATTAGCTCCTTCAAAGAAAACCGGCTTAGCTTAGATGAGTTATAAAGATTTAAGGCCTGTTTGGCACACAGGAACTTAACAGAAAACGGTAATAAAAAACATTGAAAACCCTCCTCATTTCGAAGCGCCGCTAGCAGTAGACTATGTTACCCGGATACCCCGATACGGATACGGATACGCGATACCGCGATACCGCGATTCGCCATTTTCCCAAAAACACCGATACGGCGATACGTTATATATATATAATAAATAAGAAATTAATGGATTCTTATGAGCAATTAAGAAACTGAGAATACCTCACCTTAATATTGAAGTAGCAAATTACTTGGTTCTTCAGTTCTCTCTCTTGGCTGGTAGACTAATATAATGAACCATCTGCGAAGAAGAATAAGAAAAAATAAGTACATATATACAAATAAATAATAGAATCACAGATAATTAGATGATAGATAGAAAGAACACAATTGATCCCCTTTCTTTAGTCACCACTCATCAATAACGAGCATGATGATAGAAACAAAAGCTACACTCAAGGCAATTCATTCCCCTTTTTATATCAATGCTGATAAATCTAGCAATATGAAATTCTGAATTAATACTAGACCATTTAGGAAAATATGACATATGACAACAAATTTATCTGTCCAATAATTGATGGTTTTTGGATCTTGAATCAATGTGCATCAGTGTTCTCAGTTCTCTACTCAAGCCATTAGGTACAATAACACAAGACAGGTTTTAGCATTGACCTCTTGCAACACAACTTGCCTTTGAGTCAAAGTCAGTGATCCCTCTAACCTGAAAATTTATCAAGAGGAAAAACTTTAATCACATAGTCTGCACTCTAAATCTTCAACGCAGAGAGGAGAGACGGTGGGGAGATGGCGGGGAGGCAGCAGGCGTGGAGGCGGCGGGCGTGGAGATGGCGGGGAAGCGCCAGGCGTGGACGTGGCAGGGAGGGAGCAGGCCACGCCCGCCGTCTGGATCTGAGATGGCGGAGAGGCGGCGGGTGTGGAGACGGTGAGCATGGAGACGGCGGGAAGGCGGCGGGGAGACGGCGAGCGTGGAGGCGGCGACTGGATCTGAGACGGCGGGCGTGGAGGCGGCAGCAAGACGGTGGGGAGGCATCAACTGGATCTGAGACGGAGGGGAGGCGGCGCGAAGGAAGCGGGCGTGGAGGCGCCGACTGGATCTGAGACGGTGGGGAGGCGGCGGGCAGTGAGACGGCGAGCCGAGGAGCCGGGCAGGCCGAGGCGACGGTCGGAGGCGGCGGCCGGCGGGTGTTGGCGGCGGATGGAGTCGACGGCGAGGCGGCCGGCGGGTGTTGAGGCGACGGATGGAGTCGGCGGTCGGAGGCGAAGGCGGATCACGGCGGTCGGAGGCGACGTCTTGCGCGGCGGCGAGGCAGCTGGCGGAGGCGACGGGTGAGGAGCCGAGCGAGGCGCGGCGGCGGCGCGCGGCGAGGCGGGGCGACTCGGCGGCGTAGGCTTTTGCGTGCAGGCGGCGGGATGGGGGAGGAATAGATCTGGGTGGGCGGCTGGGTGCTGTGGGGGTGGGGTGGGGAATTTAGGTTACAAGTATCGGAAAAGTATCGGAGCAGTATCGGAGAAGTATCGGGAATTATTTTCTTTTTTTGAAAAATCAGTAAATCACCGATACGTGCAGGATACGTATCGGCGCGTGTCGGTCGATATCCGTATCCGATGCGATGATCCGATCACGGTGCGTGAGTTTTGTGAAGTATCCGCGCAACGTAGGCAGTAGACATTCCCATGAGTCGAGCCAAAATTCATAGGATGAGGATATGAGATCATGAGGATATTACAACAACTTACAAGTTGAGCTATTTCACATTGTCACCTTGCTGATTGTAGCTCATTTTTTTTTCTCCATAGCAATCAAAGTCATGCCGGTTCCTTTGATCTCCATTTACCAAGGGACGCCAGATTCGTTGAGATCCTCAGAATGACCAGACATTTGCCTTTCGTTTTCCATTCATTGGAGCTGCTAGACCTTGTGATGGCAGTACCATGCTGGAATGACGACAGCTCATGATATAGTAGCTCACGATAGAGGCAGACTGGCCAATGGCATAGGACATTCTTGCGGCCTTGCCATCTTTTATGACCTACGGATAAGCTACTTGTTTAGGACGACCGACAAATGGACTCCTAAATGATCTGCCTTTCCAGACACAAGATTTAATTGTTGGGGCATATCCTTTTGCTTTTTCATACCGAGTATTTATCATATACTATAGGAGTCTGATTAGAACGTGGGAATTTCTAAGGATACAAACTATGTCTGAAATTAAAAAAACTACAAAAGATCATTGGTTTCATTTCTTTCCATAGTACTGTTCCTTGTAAAGGGGCCATATCTACTTTTCTTAGAGGAATTGCGGATGGGAAATCAAAGGAAGAAAAGGGGAAAGAGAATCAAAAGATGGGAGAGGAGAGAGTTGTAGATGTTAGAGTGTAAACTTGTTTAGTCCCTATGAGTCCGTTGTACACATATACGAGTAGTCGTTATTACTGTATACGTAGAAGTCGAGTCTGTATTAGAGTCTAAAGCGAAGTCCATGTATACAAGGAAGCTTGGGTGTCTACGTGGTGGTGTATGAGTTGTGTCCAAGTAGAGGATGAAATCGAGTCGGTCTAGGGAGCAGCCTTTAAAAGGGCCATGCAGTCATGTATCGTAGCAAAGGAGCAATGTAAGAAGAAATAGCAAAGAAATAAAAGAGAAGAAAGAGAGCAAAGTATTTGCGTGGTGAGCTATTGTCTCGGCAATTCTGTTTTTGGTACTTGTCTTCCAGCAGGTACGCGACGAGCACGCCATGAGGCGAGGCCTAGGCAGGAGTTGTCCTTCACATACAGGAGCACAGGTGCTATCGGTGTTGCTCATCTTTCGTGTACAATAGTAGCAACATGTTCATGTCACAGCGAAGGATTTGGAGAAAATTGCAACAAGTGGTATCAAAGCCTGTTAATCTTGGTGATTTCTGAATATCATGGGCGATAAGGCGAAGAACCAGGGTAGGCTAATCTCCCTCCAGTACCCTCTCCTGACGACCAATAATTACCCGGTGTGGGCAATGAAGATGAAGACGAACATGTGTGCCCAGGGAGTCTGGGGTGTAGTCGATTCGAAGGGGAAGGATAAGGAGGTGGATGACAAGTGGATCAGGTGGCTTTGGCCATCATCTACCAGGTGGTGCTAGAAGCGATGATGCATCAGCTTATCGGCAAAGAGACGACACGGGAAGCGTGGGGGACGCTTTGAAGGAGGTGCGGCTTCAGAATTTGTGGAGCAAGTTCGAGAATCTTAAGATGGGAGAGACCCAATCGGTGGACGAGTTCGCTGGCAAGCTGACTTCGTTGTACAATCAAATTAACTCTCTTGGTGATAAGATAGAGTAATCTGTGCCGGTGAAGAAGTATCTACGTGTGCTTCCAGATAAGTACATACCTGTTGTCATCACACTTATGTACTCCTCCAATCTGGACAAGAAGAAGATAGAAGAGATCACTGGCTCCCTCAAGACGCATGAGGAGTTACTGAAGGGGTTTTAGTCATGTAACGAGCAGAGATCCTAGACTCATAACGAGCAGGTGTTGCTAGTAAAGGGAAATCCGAGAGACGGTCGTGACTCATCAAACAACCACAGGAGGTGGCACGGTCGAGGTGGCTAGAGTGGTCGAGGCGGCAAAGGTGACCGTGAAGACAAGGCTGGGCAAGGCGGTGGTGATATATCTCGTGATAAGTCACATGACAAGTGCTTTGAATGTGGCGAATACAGACAGTACATGTCAGAATGTTGTAGCCACATAAATTGTTTCAACTGTAATGAGTACGGGCACTATGTGTCGGATTGTTTCAACAACATACTTAGTCTCAGGCAGATGATAGAAAGAGGGTGTAGGGTGGTGCTACAGGATGAGTTTTTGCATGTGTATGTCAAGAACAAAGATTTGTTAATGAAGGTGAAAAGATCTCCAAATCGATTGTACAAGGATTCCTTAAAAACTTGTAAATCGATTTGTTTGAAGAGCAACTTGGAGGTGTCAGGAGGTAGCAGGACCCGGGGGCAAGACTCAGTAGGCGTAGCTGGGGGCAGCTAATCAGGGCATGCAGGTGCACATGTAGAAGGCCAAGATAGTGGGACCCAGGCGCGTCACATGCAGCTGGCACATGAGGTGTGCATGCAGCGTTACGTTAGCAGTCATAGGGAGAAGGGCATGTCTATGGACTCCACACACGCAGATGGCAGCAAGCCACACGATCACACACATGCAGGTGCGCATGAAGGGAGCAGCGGCTCTGGAGGCACATGCAGTGCAGCACATGCAGGTGCGGCTAACACAGGAAGTCAAGGTGATGGAAAAAGTGCACAAGGTCTAAGAGGAAGACTTGGAGTACATGTTGGTGCAGTCTTTTGTAATTTTGCAGAGGGAACATAGGAAGCGTTGGAGATAAGAGTTAGGGGCGGTGTAGTCTTAGCTAAGATATATGCGGGAAAGTGGTTAGACTTGGTCCAAGAAAGAAGAGCGGGAGGCTTAGGTAACGGCGAAACCAAGGTGGCCATGGGAGCAGTTGCTCCAACTCAGGTAGGCGTGCAAGGAAGGACGGAATCAGTCCAAGTGCAAGACGCGGCAAGTGTCGAATTGTGCGAGGCTCGGGATGGAGCAAGCATAGGCGGTAGGGCAGTGATGGCCCAGGAAGGAACAACACACATGAGTGCATGTAAAAGTAAGAAGTAGAAGCAAGAGAGAAGATCGGCGTGATCAAGATGGAGAAACAAGATTAAGGTGATTGTTAGAGTGTAATCTTGTTTAGTCCCTATGAGTTCGTTGTACATGTATACGAGTTGTCGTTGTTGCCGTATACGTAGAAGTCGAGTCCATATTAGAGTCTGAAGCGAAGTCTACGTATACGAGGAAGCTTCGGTGTGTTGGACCGAAATGGCGACAGAGGGGGGGTGAATGTCGACTTTAAAAAAAATCCCCCAAAAGAACTTACGAAGCGGCTCCTCTCCACTAGCTACAAAAGCTAAAAAAGAGAGACTTTGACTCACTTGAAACCACAGCAAAACACAGGAGAAGGAAAATCAACGAAAGCACCTACAAGAAAATTTCCCAAAGGAGAAGACCCCCGGGCAGTCTGATCTCAATGAGCCGGCCGGTCAGACCGCAAGTATATGGCTGGTCTGACCGGTCTGCCAATGCCGGTCTGACCGCTCAACGGCCGGTCTGACCGCCTAGGGCTGGCCGGTCAGACCGCCCAGGTCCGGTCTGACCGCCTCGGGTACACCGGTCTGACCGGTCCCCTGATCCCAGAGCACCCGAGAATCAAACTGAAAACCTGAACCATGGGCAGTATTTCAGATCTTCGAAAACCAGTGGAAATGACGGATTTCTTCCATTCTTTTTGGCCCAGAGCAACACTATAACGAACTAAATAAGAAAAGGGCCTTGGGAAACAAAGAAATCACACTCAAGATCAAGAATTTCAGATTATGGTAAAAATCTAAAATTTTGCACGAACTGAGCCAAAAACCAAATTCCTCTCCAATCCTTGAACCTCTGCTCATGAAACTTTGAGGATAGCTACTTAATAGCCTCAGGACTTAATATGCTAAGTTTTATGCCTTCTCATGAAGAGAAACAAGATTCACACCAAAACCCTAGAAATGAGAACTTGAACACAGGAAAGAAGAGAAAGTGATTCTTGCAAATCGATCAAATTGCTCTTGGAACTAGATGGCCAAAGGGTCTAGAAATGCAATTCCATCCTAGAGCAACCCATTTTGCCACTCCTCAGCAAAAATCGAGCCAAAAACAGAAAATCAAGAAATCAAGCAGAGAGGACATCGAAGGCAAAAACCAACAGAGAAACAGGAGCTCGATCAAACTTAAACAAAACCATCTCAGATTGATATTGAGGAAGAGAGATACATGATTACATAGGAGAAACAACTCACACCCTCTCTACTTTCCCATACATGCTTGAATGATCAAGAACTCACTACATCCTCACTCAAGAACACATACAGGGGACACAGGGAAAACCAACGTAGCTCTGCCCACTCCTACCAACTCTCACCAATTAAAGCCCCAAAGCAAAACAACCTCTTCAAAGGCTCTTTTGACTAAGGCAAAACCCTAACTCTCTCCCAAAGACATGCATACAACCAGGAATTCACTCCTATTTATAGCCTTTGGCTAACGGGTCTCCAACCCGTTACGCCTGCCAAATCCCGAACGGAACCGCCTCCACCCGTGCAGCTTTGTGCTTTTACCTAAGCGCCCCTCCTGCACCTTCCGGGAAGCTTCCGCGTTCCTTGTCGTCCAAGCCTCGCAACCACCTCGAGTCTCCGCCGTCTTCGACACCTCCGACCGTTCTGACCTCGACACCGCCTGTGTCTAGTCCGGTCACCTCGTGTCTCGCCACGACTCTGCCTCGACATCCTGCAGCCATCACAGACAAGCAATACATCACATAGCACCGCTCGATACATGTAATCTCAAATAGCATCAATGAATCACATTAAGCATGAGATAGCCCAAACCTGACAAGTCAACATAATATGCATCCTAATCCCTTTGACCAGGTTTGACCAAGTCCGACCGAAGCCGATTGCACCACGCAAATGACATGGTCCGAACCACACAAACCAAACTCGACTTTCCTAAACCGATGTCAATTACTCATCACACACTCGGGGTCACCTCCAAATGGTCCATCACGGTGTCTATGTGGTGGTGTACGAGTTGTGTTCGAGTAGAGGATGAAATCGAATCGGTCTAGGGAGTAGCCTTTAAAAGGGCCATGCAGTCATGTATCGTAGCAAAGAAGCAATGTAAGAAGAAACATCAAAGAAATAAGAGAGAAGAAAGAGAGCAAAGTATTTGCGTGTTGCACTATTGTCTCGGCGATTGTGTTTTTGGTGATTGTCTTCCAGCAGGTACACGGTGAGCATGTCATGAGGTGAGGCCTAGGCAGGAGTTACCCTTTACATATAGGAGTAGAGGTGTTGCTGGTGGTTGCTCATCTTTCGTGTATAGGAGCAGCAACATGTTCGGATCACAGCGAAGGATTTGGAGAAAATTGCAACATTAGATGAGTAGAGCTGTGTTGGAATGGGGAACGTATGGTTGGCACGTACCAATACCACAAGTGAAACACCTCAAAATTTCAAAACCATTTGAATTCTTTTTGGATTTTAGTTGAATTCTCAATTCCTTCCCAATTTGGCAAATCCCCTTGAGTTGTGCCTTTCCTCTTTTGCTTATCCACCTCCTTTACCCATTGGTGCCCTTCTAGAAGTCGCCTTCGCCACTGCCTCCCTGTTTCCCCCTTTCCACGCGGTCGACCATCGCCGCCCAAAATTGTGGCCATACCCTCCCTTGGCGTTCACACCCGCCCTGCCAGCTCCTATCGTTGCGGTCCCATCAGCTAGTTGCCTAACCCTTTGCCTTCTCCCTCGTTTCTCGTGCCATTTGACTCGCACGCCTTTCCCGCCGCAACTTGACCCCCCGGACTGACGTGCACACCATTGACGTGCCAACTCCCGTCACCTTCACCAACTCCGACAGAGACTGCAGTGCCACCTCACCAACAAACCCCCCAGTCTAACGTGCACACCATTTCCGTACCAGCTCCCGTCACCTTCACCAACTCCTACAAAGACTACAATGCCACGTTCTCTTCCTACAAAGACTCCCTCCCCTCGACAGAGCTCTCGACTTCTCTTCCTTCCACGTTCCAGCGCCACCCCGAGTAGAGCTACTACTCCCACCGCTTCTTCTCGCCTTTATAGCTCAATCGCCTTCATAGAGAACCCCGCACCACTCTCCACTACTTGCCGGAACCACCCAACAGCTTCCCTGCCACCCTCCCCTGAGCTCGATGAGCCCTAGATGCAATCTAAGCTCTTTCTTACCACGAATCCATTTTTGACCTCTATTCCACCAATCTAAGCTCTAATAGAATTCAAACCAACTCTATTTGATTTTTATTGCATTTTACTCCTTTTTATTTTATTTATTTTCCTAGCTTGATTAGATTTAAGTACGGATGTATGTTATTTTATGTGTTTATGCTAATTCCCGAGTTCTATGAGGCAATCATGCAAGGACCCGATCCAAACGTCGAAGTTTACGAGATAGTCGAGTTTATCGAACAGTAAGGCAAGTTACAAGTTTTTTTTATAATACGGAATCCTATGAAATTCATGTTATTTAATTATAATATTTGCATTAATGTTATTTGCACAATGTTATTTGATTAAAATAAATATTTAGAATGACTTGTAAATTTAGTTATATTCTACTACTGAAAAATGCCCTGATTAATTGAGGCCATATTTATGTTGATAATCTTAGCAATATTTAATTATTATATAAATAATTGTAGATAGGCTCATTCAAAATTTTGTACTACTAAATAACTTGACATTTGGTAGGTAGATTTGTTTAAACAGTTCTAGGATAAGGATGAATCGTGGAAAGCCACTAGATAGTTGGAGTCCATGACTTTACCCTAGGGTGGAGGCTTGAGTAGAGTGGTGGCAGTGTCGTCGAGCACTGGGGATCTGAATTGTGGATGGCAGTCTCAAGTGAAAAGTAAGGACTAAAATCTTATGCTGAGTGAAAGACACAGTGATCGCTTAACCAGAAGTGTTAACTTGTTAGCCCTGGTCTAGTAATTGCTCAACTCGATTGAATTTCTATAGGAGGTAAGAGTGAGATGACGGGGAGTTGGTATAGAAGTGGTGTAACCATACCTAACAACGGTAGATACTATTCAGGACGGGTAAAAGTGTTTCGGTTTAGTCGGTAAATACCAGGTCTGAGTGGGGATATATTGGATAGAGGTTATATAAAGAATTGAGCAGTGAAAACCTTATTTTCTTAACTTAGTCGCATGCTGGCTAAAGCGTGCCTATCATGTGACATTAAGAGCCTAAGAAATTTTGTGGGTAAAGCTGAGCAACTCTGTAGAGTGAAATAAATAGTATTCGAATACGTCGTGCTCCCGGTTAATGGAGATGTGTTTAATGGATGATTCCAATAGTAAGGCATAAGTAGATTTCTTAATGTTTTAAATTGGTGTAATCTGAGAAAGGAACTGTTGAAAACCCCTTTAATCTTAAGAAATTCTTGTTTTATGATTTCTTGTTTAAAAATGATTGCAAATAAAATTACATCCACTCATATTAATAGAACCAATATATTCTCTTTCATTGAATATCTTTGCAAGTAGTTAACTTAGGATTTATCCTTGTGACTTGCTGGGTACAGTTGTACTCATAACTTGCTAAACAACAAACAAAAGAACAGTGGAATTACGAAGAACAAGTTGTTGATGAGGCGCCAGAAAAGCCCTTCTACGTTGATGATCCATGATTTTAGGTCTTAGCCTCGTTCGAGCTTGCCTGTGGTGTTCCTTTGTAATGTAAGATAACTTTGGGTCTGTACGTTGCTGCGTTTAAAACTAGGCTGTTAAGCCTTACTTTTGTAATAAAGTTTGGCTCTTATTTGTAAGTATGTATTAAACTGATGCTTATTCATATACAGTACTCTATAACTGAATATTACTAAATAATTACAGAGATTACCCGCGCTTCCAGAAATAGAGCATTACAACAAGCATGCTGCCCTCTTCATCCTGCTCCTGTCTGTTTGTCGTGACCACCTTTCTTGTCCGTGATTAGGGCTTTAATCGATGGGAGAGAGTAGCGAACGAAAACAAAGAGGAGAAGACACATCACAATCGCCATCAGCGAGCACCACATTAGGTGGGCACAGGGATCCCCCATGCCCAACAGCTGTATGCTCCTCTCTCTCTCTCTCTCTCTCTCTCTCTCTCTCTCTCTCTCATAACTCTCGAAGGTCGCTGCAAAGAGCCACTGAGCATGCTACATCAATGAAACTCCCAGAGCAATAGCAGCTTTGTTTAGCTCGATCTCATGCTATGCTTACCATGTAAATTCCGTAAGTGATGTTTCGTGCATGTACATGTGTAACGGGGGTCAAGATACCTCGCACCTTTCTTATGGTTTGCATAGTAGTTCATTTACAAACACTACTGATATCCATAGAACAAGATGTCTGTTTTCAGCTCACAAAATTGATGTATCTTGGAGGGTTTTGTAGTCGTCACCTGCAAAAGGAGAGAAAGAGAGAGAGAGAGAGAGAGAGAGAGAGAGAGAGAGAGATCCAAGGTTTAAACATCGGTTGTATGAAGAGATGCCGATTTTCTGAAGCAGTGAAATGGTAGAAAGTAAATATCAACTTTGAATAAAATAAACTGTGATACGAAGAAAACACTTGATGGAATGCCCACAATTTTGCATGCCACAATAATCTCCAAGCATAGGGAATCGAAAACGCTAGGCTACATTGTTGGGACTAGACAAATGATCATATTAAGAAAAGAAAAAAGAAAAAAAAAACAGAGCAGGGGACCCGATTTTACTGGTATCACTGCTGATCCATCTGTGCCCCTTTCTTGAGGCGAATACATGCAGATACCACCATCAGAGTTTGGTGTGGGGAGCAAAGCAAAGCAGGCTTCAAACCAAGGAAACCATTGCCCTCTCGCCTAGGGTTTGTAGTGGTAGTATTATTTGCAAGACGCCAAGGTCAAGATTCTCATGCAGATTGTGTCCTGTAGTGGGTTGGTGCCTTCGCAAATTTTTCGTCTCCCCCTAAATCCCTCTTGCACAGGGCAACCAAACTGTGTCTATATTCCCTCTAAGCTGAAATTATGGCTGCGGTTTTTTTGTTTAAAGCTGAAATTATACTGTAGCGATTGCTAATTTTTTAAGTTATTTAATCAAAAAATAAAAAAAATAAAAACATCGTTATATCTCCATAATCAATGAAAAGAAAAAACTAAATAAAGGTAAAATTAGAAGTCAATATGTTTAAGTGACTTCTGATTAAATAATCCGAAATCCAAAAAATCAGGAACTGAAACCGTGAGAAGTAACACAGTTCTCTAGCGTACTGTCATTTCTTTTCCTTAGCTGATCTCATACTTCATCCTTCGTATGACCTATTTCGCACTTGTCCAGCGATCTCATCTCATATTTAATACACATAGCCATCAACTAGATGATGAGCTGCTAATGATCTTAAATCCAGCCCCACAGCACAGCAAGAATGAAGTGACCACCGAATTTGGCTTCACATAAGAGCCAAAGCAGCTTTAATTTGGCTTGTTACCTACGATGTGACTAAACTCAAATAAACGTCCCTGTTTTCGTTCTAGAGCACTTCTAGAAGCGACACATACACATCTAAAAGAGTAGGATTAGTTTGCAAGCCTCAACTAATGAGCCAGCATAACTGGGTGGTGATCAGTTGGGCTTTTTTTTATGGCTTATGGCTGAAAACACTGTAGCTGGCTGAAAAAACACTGTAACTAACAGAGGTTTATTTAGCATAATTAAATTTAAAAAAATTAAAAATATAAAAAAATATGTTAGCCCATTACGTATAATACAAACACATACGGGAAAAAAGAACCGGCAAAAAAGCTCAACAAAAAGCCAAAAGTTCAGAAAAAGACGAAATTTATGAATAGTAAAAAATAAGCCGGAAGCCAGAAGCTGAAGCTCAACCGATCGGGGCCTGCTCCAACGGCTTCTGATTTCATTTATTTTTAGATTTTCTAGAGTCTCTGGTCTTTTCATTTTTTTTTCCTTTATTCTTTCGTATTACCTATAATAATTTAATTTTTTTATTTTTAAAATTTTAATTACGTTGAAAAAACTAGCAACAGATATTCCACTCATCTTGGATTAGTGTGAACAGTGAGAGGCTTGAATTCTTGTTTGAACAGTGTGAACAGGTACTCAAAAAAAGTGTGAACAGTGAGAGGCTTGAATTCTTGTTTGTTTTTGGTAATTTAAAAGTTGATTGTTTTTTGTCCTGGGGCTTTTGGCTTTTCTGACCATGAAATGGAGAAGCAGCAAACTTGGACCGAAGCTCGAGCAACAGTTGTTCTCACGTGCCGGTCCGGTCAATAACTAAAGCACAATATAACCTGTCCCCATATGCTAAAGCTTTCTTTCTTTCTTTTTTTCTTCTTTTTTACTAAAACCTTTTCACAGAATGTGTAAAATCTGAATCGGTTGGTATAGCCAAAAAAAACCCTGAATTGGTTGGGCACTTGGACTTTGGAGTAATCACCATCAGAGGTTATCAATGGTGCGGATCAATTTATTTAATGAGTTCGTAAGAAAATTTTAGTTTCCCCTCGGATTTTCTAGGATTTTGATCGGTGCCATAGGATCTTAAAACTCTACTATCCCACAAAGTTCCGATCCTATATAGGATCTAAATTGGAGGCTGTTCTTTCGGACCGTGACTTATGATTTATAGTTGCGATTTATGGATTTTAGCCCTAGTGTGAGTGTTCGTGCGAATGAATTGAAAACTGATTAGTCGTTTTAAAAAGATTATCTTGATAAACCACTTCGAAATGGCGGCGAAAAAATCATCCCGTTTATCGTTCAACAGAAGGTATAAGCCATAAGCTAAAATAAACTGAAAAAATAGGCCCTTACAACTGTTACCACTGCATGAAATAAAGTGTTCTAGGTCATATTATCTTGATTCTATCAACACAAAAAAAAAAGAAAAAAAACTTCTCTAGGTTCCTGGTGGTTCTAACAACTTTGATTTTCTGTCACAGTACTAAAAAATGATTTAACCTTTGCCATTAGGTCTTTTTAAGTTTATTACAAATAAGGGATTCTAGAATAAAATCTAGATGGTATTTTTCAGGTAATTTTGCAAATCTTCTAATACAGGACCAACAAATTCATGCACTGGCCCTACAGTAACAAGTGTGACACATTGTTTTCTTAATCACAGCTCTGGGATTGCTGGGAGAACAACTGCAATGTCTCTGAATCGACAGCTATGACCAAATCCTTTTCAGGTAATAAAGCCAAGATCAAACAACTAATATCTCACAAAAGCTCCCGTCATTATAATGGGCCACTCTATTCCAAACAGAGATGGCTTCTAGCTTTCAGAAACTAAAAGCTGTTTGAAACGTGTTGTATTTCTTAATACGGGCTTTTCTCTTTTTTTCCTTGTATTATCCATAGAGATATAATTATATTTTTAATTTTTAATTTTTACAAAGCCATTTTAACTAAAGTCACACACTTTGGAACATGGCCAAAATGTCCCTAAAAAAGAAAGCAACTAGATAAAAGAGTTGTATGTTGCTACGTGTACATACTAATGCGCTCATGCCAACTGATAGGCGGGTCATGGTGCACATAAAACTTTAGAGGACCCACCTACCAGTGAATGTTGGGCTCAGGACATGACCAATCATGAAAGAGAAATAAGCTCCCAAGATAAATTTTAAAATCTCATCATTTCTAGGTGGTGATCGGTTTGGCTGAAAAGCTCATGGCTTATGGCTGAAAACACTGTAGCTGGTTGAAAAAAGCACTGTAACTGACAGAGGCTTATTTAGCATAATTAAATTTAAAAAAATTAAAAATATAAAAAATATGTTAGCTAATTACGTATAATACAAACAAATACAGGAAAAAAAGAACTGGTAAAAAGCTCAATAAAAAGACAAAAGTTCAGAAAAAGATTAAATTTATGAATAGTGAAAAATAAGCCAGAAGTCGAAGCCGAGTTAAACACACGTCGCATCTAAAAACAACTTTTTGGAACATTTTTAAATTAAGCTAAGACAGGCTCTGCCATCTGATTATCTTAGCCTCACCTTTTTACCTTCGTTGTAAAAAAAATATTATGTCTTTGTTAATTTAAAAATTACCCCACCACCCCCTCAAAAGCATACACGACCACATAATTGTACTCCATGCCCACCTTTTGAAGGCCCGTATTGGCATTATTGTAATTGTTCGGCAACCTTGAGGGCATAACCGTAATTGTTCAGAGATTTATAGGGTATTTTGGTGCACGACATTCCATTCGTTGGATAAATTTAAATTCTCCAGTTTGTCTTCTTTCAGAGAATGCTACAGGACATAATGTGACGAAAGCTTCGCCGAGTGTTTCTTTTTGACAAAAAGAGAAGAAGTTAGAGGCCGGGCGTTTCAGATAGCTTTTGAATTTTAGCTTACAGATTCCAAAATCCGTTTCAAACACATTAGCTTTTAACGTAGCATTTTTTATTTTATTTTTAGTTTGTATTGTCTATGAAAATATAATAATACTTTTTTATTTTCTTTATTTTTAATTGAATGTCTCAGAAAAAGCTAACAACAGCTACGATACCATTCCAGCAAAAGACCTTTTTTTTTTGCTTTTCAGCGGATTTTGGCTTCTCTCAGGGGGGCAGTTTCTTCACCGGCTTTTTGAAGCGGTTTATCGAAACGATTTTTTACCCTTTCCCACCCTAAATTGGTATTTCGTTCGTTCACACAAACGCTCACGTTAGGACCAAAAGACATTAGCCGCAGCCTAAAAGGTCCAGTTCCTTTTGGGTTTCTTGCATCTCTGAAAGTCGAAATAAAAATACGGTTTCTTAAAGCAGATTCTCTAAACATCTTTCCGACTCCAAAATCATGTGCATTGCCTGCGTCAACATCTTCGCTATCTGCTGCTATATCCAAAAACGCAAATAAGACCCATCAACCATAGACAAAAACTATCAGCACAACCCAAAATCACAGCCCAAAATACATCGGAAAAAAATCAAATTGAACCGGCCAGAGAATTCTATCCATCCATTGCTTAAAGCTTCAAGCAGAAGATGGCGCTTTCAGTTTTATATTCGGATTTGGATCCCATCCCTGCAAATCGCACGGCAGCGCCCTTCCCGTCACTTTGAAGAAGAGTTTGGTTTCAATGTTTGCCACGTCTAACCTTTAGACAATACCGGGACGCATGAATTTCACATAAATATTAGAAGAAATGATATAGATTTTTTTTGGAATTTACGTGTCCCAAATAAGGATTTCATCTCTATACTAGAATGTGAACTTGTATATGAACTGTCCAATAATGTGAGGTAGAATTTTTATTCATTTATTTCACGTATTAGTCAAACATAAACAATGTCAAGTTCACGTACTTTTTTCGCTATTAAACTTTAATCCACACAAATTAAGCAAGTTTAGCCATTTGTATCTATTGTTTGATGCACCACCGAAGGTAGGCGTACCATAGGGCCTGTTTTTTTCGGCTGCGTCTTATGGTTTTTGGCTGAAATTTTTGAATTTTGGCTGTTTACGGTACAGATTACGGAGAGACAGATACTCACTTGCGATTTTAGCTGGTACAGATGTTGGGCTTTTAACGTGTAGATCGTTTAATTTGTAGACCCCATCTTGAGAAAATACTCCGTTTGAAAGTTAGGTACTGTAGCAAAAATCAAAAGCCGTCAGCTTTTAACTTAAAGAATAGGCACATAGTTTCTTAATCCTATATGTCATAGACTTAATTCTTAATTAAATTTTTAGATACAGTCTAACAACACCTAAAAGTACCACTTTTAATACTTAATTAGTCTCTATTTAGAACATAAGAATTTCGTAGGAGAAAAAACACATCCATCCAGTCTCATTGGACATGGGATTCGCTACTGCCCTTACGTTTGCAATGGGAGGGAGCGTAGACTTGGGGGGCAACACACATGAACATGCCCGTTTTGCCCCTCGTGGAGGGAATGATGTCTGCCTCGGGAGCTGCGAGGGAGAAAGAAAAGGTAAGGCAACGAAAGAAAAAAAATTACGCTAACATTTATATTAACTTTTACTTATATCTTTTAAGTTTATTTTATAAATAGTAATAGAGTTTTAAAAAATATTTATATGTAATTTTAAATGATATAAATAAAATCATTAGAATATATACTTATAATTAACTAGTAGATATTATTTTAAAAATATATTTTATTTAAAAGTTATTTGTCGTATAAAACAGTTTATAGAAGCCAAACCAAACAATGCCACGCAAGCACACCCAAGAGAAATTTCGATATTTGACACTGAATACGTACGCCTCTCAATTTTTAACCCTCAATTCGCACGCCTTTGGAAATTTAACCCTGTCACTGCGAATTCTTTTGATTCAAGGGATTCTCCTCATTTTCTCTCTTTTTCTATTTTTGTGCCACCGAAATGACCGTGGTGCCCTCGCTAATCTCACTCATCCCCACGGTGGATCGGTTTGCTCATACAAAAGCAGTGGCACCGCATTTAAAAGCAACAATGCAATCGCATTAAAACAAAAGCTATTGGCACCGCTTCATATTATTTCAATCAAAAGGTACGTTCGCAGCGGTGAACACGAAGGTCAAATTAATGTATACCATCCTCGAAACTAAACCACCTTAGCAACTTGATTCTCAAGTCACACATACACGTCCAATGAAATCAGCACAAGGTAGTCACACAGTTCAAAACATAATAGTTACCCTCTCGAACACAAAGAATGAACACGACCATATTTCAGCTTTTCTTGACATCACAAGATAATGACGCTTGCACTAAGAAGACATAATTAAAGACTACAAGTTCATATAGCAAAAAAGGTGCCATCCAGGTGTACATGTTTGCCAGGGAATTTAGAACACTACAAAAGCCATAAAATTGTTGTAGGATTATTCAAACATCACTCCTTTTTCCCTTCCTTGGTGTGAGCTTCTTCTTCACAGCTTGTCGCTTTGCTGGAGACTTTTGTGTCCTAGTAGGTGTGCCCACAGTACTACTAGCCCCTTCTGCAGTTTGACTGAATACATAGGAAAAATAGAATGGTTAGACTAACTATTCAGTGCTGAATCAAGTAAATAAATTTACCTTCTTGTCAAAGGTCTAGGACTCCTATTGATTTCATTTGTCCCTGCTAGTTCATCCATGGTTAATTGCATTTGCCTGAGAAAAATTAAGTGAAGGTTCAGCCTAAAAATGTCAGATTCAATAGTTAAACTAACTATTCGGTTTATGGAATTTGACCCTCTTGTCACAGGCCCAGGACTAGCGTTGATTTGAGTTGTCCCTTGAAGTTCTTGCATGGTCGATTGGAATTGGCTAAAAAAATAGAGTACAAGGTTTAGTTTTTGTAAAAAGCATATGTGCAGATGCTACGTTTGATCAAAAGATGAAGCAAACGTCTTTTGCTTAACCTTCTTGTCATAGGCCCGGGATGATGTTGCTTGAACTTTCTGAGCAACAACCTTCGCGCTTTTAGATGGGCTAGCATTTGCATCACCTTTGTTAGAACCAACCGGCCTTCCCGCCTTTCCTTTCTTGGCTCGATTTTTCTACAAATGTAAAGATGGTAAACTGAATTAAGAAACAAGCAAGAATTTGGTTCAATAAAAAAGCATACATATTTACCTCTTCTTTGTTCCATTGAGAGGGCACTTTGAGGATGTCGTCCTATGGCCAAGACCCAAGCAATTTTGACACTTCACCGCCACATGCCTTTGCCCCTAGGCTTGTTTCCCTTGTCCTCAAGGCGCTAGGATGTCCGAGTTTCCTTTGTCTTCCGCCTTTCTCTTAGTGAGAGGTGGCAACACCTTGAATCCAGGATCCACATGTACCCATTGAAACTTATCAGTTAGTGGTTTAATCACACCACCATAGGCTAGCCTAAAATGGTATACTGAGTAGTAAGGGTGCAAGTACTCTTCCATCTTTGGATTTCTACATGTGGTTATGAGTGCCAAAGCATGTGGACATGGTTTCCGAGACTTGCCACTCCTGCAATGCATATGTGGTTTTTAATATTCACCACATGTCTTATGATCTTGTGTGAAGCGATTACCTCTGTCACCTCTGCTTCATCCCTTCCACCTTCTTTGACATTCAAGTGGCCCAACTGCCTACTCATTGCATTTAGTTGGCGTACAACAATTGGGAGCATTACATGTCCTTCAAATTTCTCACCTATTCTTCTCCTTCTTGCATACAGTTCCATGAACTTGGACCTAAGAGTGTCGGCAAGGTCACTATGGGAAGGTCCTTAATGTCTTTCACCTAGTTGTTCCAAACCTCTGCCACATTATTGGTGATATGATCACACTTTATCGCCTCTGAGAATTGGCTCCTCATCCACTTCAACTTGTGATTGGTTTTCAACCATGGCTCAACCTTTTTATTTGTTGCATACATCTTGTTCATTAGGTACTCATGGTATTCTCGTTGGAAAGTCCTAGTCTGCTGGATACATTCTCCCAAATGCAGCCCTTGAAACCTCTTGCTAAAATTTTTCATCGATGGAAAAAACACTCTCTATGCTCTGCCCAAGGGTACACCTTCTTCACTGCATTCTCCAGACCCTTGCAAGCATCTGAACTTATAGCTAAGTGAGGTGGATTCCCAATTGCCTTTGCAAATGTTGCATAAACCAAGTCCAATTATCGTAGTCTCACCATCAAATTCAGATATTACAGGATGCTGGCCGCTTCCCCAATTCACCTTACCTGCCAAGTCCCTTTCTAGCATCTCTAAAGTATAGCATCTATAATTCACAACCCATTCATCATATTTCCGTGGCACATCAACAGAGCAACCATCATTGAACTTAGCTGTGAACTGAGAAAACTGAACACACAACCTAAATGCGCCATCCGGATCGACTCTACCGTACCAACAAAAAAAATAGAAGAGACACAAAATAAGCTTGTGCCCCAAAATCAGTAGAAACTGCAAAACAGAGAAGAGAAGGATTGGGGCCTTACCCTGCAGGGACCGGATGGTCCGACCGAGAAGGATGCATATGATGTTAAGCGAAGCAAGGTTGAGATAATCAAGGAAAAGAGCAATTTTCTTCGGTACCCTTTGAATGAGGAACTCGTCTTAGAGGCTCCAAATATCAACGAGAGTGCTGTCCAGGCTCCAAAGGTCGGCGTGCGGACGAGGCACGCGGGCTCGTCAGGCGGGAGGCGGAGGAGGATCTCGCCGGCGAGTGTTTGCGGCTGGGCGGTGGAGGCGGCGTGGATCTAGGGTTTCGGTGCGCGCGGGTGAGGCGAGGCGTTGATTGCATATTGAAGCGGAGCGGATGGTACAATATTCTTCCTGCGGAGCGGATGGGCATTTTAGTCAATTCAAGTTGCATAATACATTAAAGAAAATAGAAAAGGAGAGAAAATGAGGAGAATCCCTTAAATCAAAAGAATCGCAGTGACAGGGTTAAATTTCTAAAGACGTGCGAATTGAGGGTTAAAAGTTGAGAGGCGTACGTATTCAGTGTCAAATATCGAAATTTCTCGCACACCCAAGGACTCAAGGCAGTGAGAACCCAAAGGAGCCAAAACGAAAGCGAGAAGATCGAAAAGAGAGAGGAGGACGGGCAGCAGCAGTAGCAAATCCAAGAGCACATTGAGAGCGCTCGCTCGCCGCCGTGCGGCTCCGGAGCTTCTCCCCGCTTCCGCTCACCCCAGCGTGTCTCGTGAAGCGCAGCCGGCTCCCCACCCCCGCTGATGCTGGGACCAGCGCCCGCCGGGAGTGGGCCCCTCTGATGGCTGCCCGTGCGCCGGCGGCGAGGAGGGGCGGCGGTCTCCGCACGAAGCAGGCCGGGCGCGCCAGCTGCCGCGGCGCCTAGGGGGGCAGATTAGGCGGCGTTCTTGTTCATCTCCCCCTCCGGCGGCGCCCTCTGGAGGAGCTAGGGTTCGTTAGGGTTTCGTTGCGTCGGGGTTGCGGAGATGGCGGTGGGGGAGGCGCTGCGGCGGTTGTGCGAGGAGGTCGGGTGGTCGTACGCTGTCTTCTGGAAGGCCATCGGCGCCGCCGACCCCGTGTAAGCCTTCCCATCTTTTTCTTGGATCTTTTTTGCGTCTTAGCTTCCCCTGCTTGATCTTGCGAAAAATATCATTTTTTTTTTGGGTTTTTCCCTTCAAGACTTCAATGTCCTCTCTTATTTATTTTCCTGGGTTTGGAATTTTCTTGAACATTCCATTTCAGCTAGATTTGCCTTGTACTACGAGTGAAGCGTGCGTGGGGAAGATTCGGATGGGTATATTCCTCAGCAATTACTAATAAGGGACGTCTTTGGTTGAGCGAAACTAGTGCCTGCAAAAGAACGCATGTTTGTGTGCGTTTACTAATGCTGCAAATTTAGTGCCACCTTTACTAGAGCATGAAACAGAAAGTGAGTGCCGTATATCGAATCAACGCTATTCCACAAATGTGTGTTAGTTCTTGAGGCGTACAAGAGCGTGAACGCGCAAATTTTTCTTGGAATTCGGAGGGGCACGTGAATTGGGCAAGGTGGAATGCTAGATGCACGGTGAATTTAGCTTCTTGATGTAACTTAATGCTTCAAGAGTTTCGGTTCTTGTTTGCTGATTTTTGCACATTTTTGCCTTGGGAGATGTGCAGGCATTTGGTGTGGGAGGATGGCTACTGTGGCCACGCATCGTGCCCCGCCGGATCTGAGGCTTCAGAGGTTGGGTGCGAATCAGGCGGCACCGTGTGCACGCTTGTTAGGAAGGTTATGGCATCGCAGGTTCATGTTGTCGGAGAAGGGTAAGCAAGAAGGGGAACGACGTTTCTTCGTTACCAGATACAGAGAGTACAATGTTCTTGGTTTATTGCTTTTATTGATGGATGGCTGCTGCATTTGTGTTTTTCAGTACCATTGGCCGTGCTGCTTTTACTGGGAATCATCAATGGATTGTCCATAATACTGCCAATGATCACGGGCTCAGATCTGAGGTATAGTTTCTTCTTCTTTCTTGTGAACTGATATAAATGTAACCCAATTTCAGTTTTGTCTGGTTCATTTTTGCTGCCGCCTCATTCAAAGCATGAAGTCAGGCGATTTGTATCATTGCAACAATCCTTGTGGGGTTATTTTGTCCTCACATATTTGTTCCGTATGTGCTGAAATTTTGGCATGTAGTGAGTTTTGTCTATTGTTCTGCCGAATAAGTGGTCACTGTGATAAGCTAGTTTTAACTTGCAAAAGCACACAAATGGACATGTGAATAAGTGGAAATGTCTGTCAACGTTCTCATTATCATGGTTTACCCTAGAAGCTTATGTTAACCATGATGCTACTTCTATGATGATTTCCTAATTGTCTTTTAAGAACAATGTAATGGGATTTTAATCTCTTGCTTTCTTTTGTTTTGGATATCTTAAATTGTAATTTGAGCTTTCCTAATGGAACAATAAGCTAAGTTCTTCTGATGTTGATAGGTTGCTGCTGAGATGAATCATCAGTTCAGAGCTGGCATTCAGGTTAGTAGAATTATTGCCCTTGCATCGTAGATTATTTACTGACTTTTTTTACTTCTAAGCTCTTCATAAGTTACTTGTTGTGCAGACTATTGCAATCATTCCTGTGTTACCACGTGGTGTACTACAGCTAGGCTCTACTAGTGTGGTAAGATACCCAAGCTTTAACAATGCAGATTAGTATATCTCTCATCTACATGTCTTGAAGTTTGTTCTCTGTGTTGTTATTATATGGGCCATGAAGTAGTACTACTTTATGACTGTTTCTGTTCTCTGGATTCCTATAAAACTATATTTGTGGTGAGGTCCTAGGAAGACCAAACGTTCTGTGGATTGGAGTGGGAAGCTGGAAAGAAGAGTGATTTATTATTGTCTCTGTTATATGTTTAGCACTTAGAGGACTGCATTAGGAGGAATTGCTTTTGAGTTATACTGATCACTGGGACTATGCTATTGCTAGCTCTCCTGTTTGTGTTTTCTAGATGCCAGAGCTTATACATGCTTATTTTCTGACAGGTTATGGAAAACACAAATTTTGTGTTCCAATATAAGAAGCTCTGTTCTCAGCTGAACAATCGATCAAGTATGGTTGCATCTGCTTCAGTGAAAGATGACTTGAGCCAGAAGGTTCGGTCACGTTCTTTATGTGGTCTCCCAAGTATATACCCTGCAGATGCTTGCTCAAAAGTCTTCAGTGGGCCCCCAGTGACTTATGAACAATGCTATGGTCCTGATGCCACAACTGTGTCAAGTAGTACATCAACAAAAAGAGGCAGGAATGCTTCCATGCTTCAAGTGGCACAGAGAAATGGTCAAGCTGTTAGAGATCACAGTTTATATGCTCCTGAGATGAGGTTCGGACGACAAACCCCTTACTGTGACAGGAGAGTTGAAAGTAACACACAAAGTAGTGTTGTGAGCTCAGGTTTTATCTCTTCCGTCTCAACATCTGTGGAAAAACATCCATTGTTGATGACCAACATTGAACATTTAGAACTGGGAAACATGGAAGAGTCATCAGAGCCCAGAAATCTTCTATTAAAATCTCTTGCATCCTGGAACCCTGTTGTCCATGAAAATGCAAGCATGCCTCCATTGCATGGAGGAGGTGAGGTGTCAGATTTTCTAAATGGTCGTGGGAATTTTGATTTTCTCCCGGCAGGTACTAGAGTAGTTAAGGCTAACTTGTATAACAGCACAGCGAGTCAAGTATTAGACCAAAGATGTAATTCTACTTATGGGATGATATGGCATAAACCAGCTATTTCATATAAAATCCCCCAATCTGCCCAATTCATTATGAAAATGGAGAGTCCCAAAAGAGAGTCATTTCAAGCTCCATCCTCTGGCTCCGATGTCCAAGTTTTGAGTGGATTGAAAACAGCCATTTCTCAGGAGAATCAACTGAGTAGCTCGGATTATGTTTGCCGAAACCAAAAGGCTAATGAAGTAGATGACTCCAGTGTTGCTGTAAGCATGCAGGGTATGAAGAATATGGATCAACACAAACTCCCTGATATTTCAAGTGAGCAAACTTCCTCGTTTCTTATGGATCCTACTACAGAAAATGATCTGTTTGATATATTTGGTACTGAATTTCATCATCTGCGCTGCAATGTGAATGGTGATCTGACCTGGAATGACGCAATACCTGAGAGTTCAGATAGAGATGCACCTGAATCCTCAGTTTATGTTGATACCCCTCCAGTCTTTGGCGCACTGGATGATGAGTTCCCTTATTCTGGGATCTTCTCACTAACTGATACTGACCAACTATTGGATGCGGTTATCAATGTCAATCCTGGTGGCAAGCAGATCTCTACTGACAGTGCCTCTTGCAAGACTTCGTTGACAGACGTTCCTAGCAGTTCTTATTGTGGTTCAAAAGAGACGAAGCAATGCGAATTAGCTCCTCCTTTGCTAGTCAAGAATGAGTTGGCTGTTTCAAATTTTGTTAAACAACCATGTTTCCCAGAAAAGGTTGAGGATGGTTGTCTTTCCCAGAATAATGGAGCGCACAAATCTCAGATACGCCTTTTGATAGAGAGTGGACAGAACATGAAATGTGAAAGTGTGTCAGCCTCAAACAGCAAAGGTCATGATACACCAAACAAGGCAAATCGAAAGAGATCTCGACCAGGAGAGAACCCCAAACCCCGACCAAAGGACCGTCAGCTTATTCAGGATCGTATAAAGGAGCTCCGGGAACTTGTACCTAATGGAGCAAAGGTATCCCTTAGTTGACTTGCACATTTACATTGGCGTTTATGATTTTTTAAGATTTGAATTGCACTGTGTTCAAATTGGTCAGACTTACAGTGTAATGACTGCTATTCTCATGTCATTTTTTTGTCAACAGTGTAGCATTGATGCTTTGTTGGAAAAGACCATTAAGCACATGCTTTTCTTGCAAAGTGTGACAAAGCATGCAGACAACCTCAAGGATTCTAATGAATCTAAGGTATAAACACACATTAGTTTGGATCCCCTTTACTTGCGTTATGATGAAGAAAACTTGCTTTTAGCCTATTCCATGAGATAATACTTGCAAATCTCATGTGATCCTTTGCCGTGCTATTGGTGAACTTCAAACAGATACTTGGTGGTGAGAATGGCCCGCTTTGGAAAGACTACTTTGAAGGTGGTGCGACTTGGGCCTTCAATGTTGGCAATCAATCTATGACATGCCCAATCATTGTTGAGGATCTTGACCGGCCTCGTCAGATGCTTGTGGAGGTAAATGATTATGCTATTGTTTGTTCTTTGTATCCTGTGATTCACAATTCACATATTATACTTTCCATTTGTTGACATCAATACATATGCAGATGATTTGTGAGGATAGAGGTATATTCTTGGAGATAGCTGACTTTATCAAAGGACTTGGATTAACCATCTTGAGGGGGGTGATGGAAACACGCAAAAATAAAATCTGGGCACGGTTCACTGTCGAGGTAAGTAGTTTGATGTTTTAAGAAGATCGTTTGGTTGGGTCAAAAGCCAAGAACAGCTGTTCCCACATTGTGGTTCATAACCTATACAGATTATCCACAGATTTTGCATGTTACGAACATTTTTCGTATGAATTTAGTCTTTTGTTGCTTCCTTCATTGTCTGCTTTTGACGAGTTCTTATTTGATTCTGTTCATGCAGGCCAACAGGGATGTGACTAGAATGGAAATTTTTCTCTCGCTTGTGCGCTTGTTGGAACCCAGTTGTGATGGGGGCGGAGCAGGAGAGAACCCTAAAAATGTAAAAATGCCTCATGGGATTGTGCAACATCCGGTTATCCCAGCAACAGGTCATCTTAGATGAGCGATCAAGTAACGTCATCAGAGGCATCTTTGAAGTGCTAAGAGCGGGAGTTCAGTTCACTTCTGCCATGACTAGCACTGTCAGTGCACGACTAGCTGGATTCTTGTGGCATACAGTGCATCTTTCTCGCAATTTGCGTGCAGAAAGCCTAACAGTAGATGTATCCAGACATGGGCAATTGGTTCAGCAAATGATCATTAGGCGATGTTTTGGCTTGTATAATCTTGTTTCTGTTTGTTACTGATGTTTGTTCGCTTATTAGTGAATTTTGTTTTGTTGATCTACTGAATGGAAATTCTGAGTTGATTTGTCTAGCATGACTGGGAAAGCCTCTTTTACAGGCCTACTCTGTCAATGATCCAGAGCTCGGTAGTGTGATTATTCCCCAAAATATTGAACCAGAAAGAGCTGAAGTTTTACACTTAATAAATTCAGAGCCTTTATTTCCAAATATATCTTGCTGTTTGTACCAATTTAGAAAGTAAAGATTTAATCATATTAATCTCTTATGGCTTCTTATGTATCTCTTTCCCGTTAGATTGTTCGACCTGGAAAACCAATCTTATGATCAGTGGTCAGCACATAGATATACAACATTTAATCATATATTCATATTCATACACGAATGAATAAAACAGAATGGCATATAACAATAAGTGGTTGAACGTAAGCCGTAATGACTAAATTTTACACGATAGGACCGATCGGTTAAATGTATATACATAGACATACTTACAATAGAATAAACGATAAATAAGACATAACAAACTTTTGTGGTTTGCCTCATCCACATAGACAACCGAGTGGGTAATAAACCTTAGAACACGATGTCATCGTCACCAAATCCCACAGCATGAAAGTAGCCAAATGAGAGACCTTGTTCCTCTTGATATGATAGTGTTTAACAAGCAACCGTAAGTACAAAATATAATCCGCAAAACTAACATCAAATGCTACTAGCTACTTGCTCAGCTTTGTCAAAGAAGGCTATTCTACTTTGTTTTATTGCTCAAAACAAAATTTGCTTTTTACAATATAAATAGTAGATTGCCAAAGACATAAAGCAATAAGTAAAAGCGAGATTGTAATAGCTGAAAATAACCATAATTAATCATACCATAAATTGCATAGTGTAGGTCTCTATTACCTACACCAAACAAAGATGGCACATGCTATTAAATTTTTTATCATAACATCAAGTAATAACATAAATTGTTTTTATTTACCTAACTTTCTCTAGTATGGATACCCATCATCCATATATTTTCCAAACTATTTTAGAAAACCAGAAAATCTAACCAATGTGGTATCACCAAGTGATATTCATGACTGGGGACATAGCCATTCGAATAGATTGAGATATCACTTTGCAGAGGATGTACAACTTTACCCACATGAGACAATCATTTCATAATATTGGCCAATAAACAACTAAGTGATTATCGTGAGGCTTTTACAATGCGCTATCCAAATCCAATTCCATCCGCTAAGGTTTTACTGTCAAAGGACATCACCGTCTAGTTGGAGGCCCACTCTTGTGCCGTGTGAGAATAAATTATCATCACCGACACATACATTCATATAAATGGAGAAACCAAAGTTGAAACATTGCAAATTATTTAGTCAAGTCCATTCCACTCTAGAATATGTAGTTGTACTGAAATGTATGGGTCAACGAAACTAAAGTTCGGTCTTTAATTGACACAGGTGAGACTACCACAAACCTAGTTATCGGCCTTTACAAAACACTCGTCCAAGTCTAAATCATTTTTATTTTTATTTTGCTATCAATAATTCAGAGGTACTTATCTGTCCAAAATGTGACATAAAGTTTTCCAAGAGTTTACATAATTATTTTAGATATTTGCTTATCAATTTGTATAACATTTGCAATGAGCACGATTAAATTCCACTAAAATATATCCTAAATTAGTGGGTTGTAACATCCTATTTTTTAGTGCTTTTTGAAGTTTTAAAAATAAAAATAACCATTTAGATTTTTCTTGAATTAATTAAAGCTTAATATGAATTTTCATAAATTACAAAGATTTAAATTGAATAAAATAAATATCAATTAAGTTAAAACCAGTATTATTTGAGTTCCTTGTGATGCAAGGATTTTTCTATGTTTTCTTGATTTTTTCTAGATTTATTTGTTATTTTCTAGAGCTCAAAGTCCCTTTTTCCATTTTCTTTTCGTGCCTTAGGGCCTTAAAAATCCTTAAGGCCTTATGGGCCGAAGCCTAGTCCTCACCCACCTTCTTTTCGTGCACCAGCCTAGCCCGCCGCTTGGCCTAGCTTGTCACTCCGTGGTGCCACGCGTCGGTCATTGTGCTCTTGTCTGCCATGTGTCAAGCATATGGGCAAACTCTTGCACCAGCCATTCGATTTTCGTTTGCGCCACGTGTTGCTCATCAGGCCACACGTGCACTATTCCTCTTCTTTGATGTGAAGCCGTGTCATGTTCGTTTGTGAGTTCGCTTTGGCATCCATGCCATCCCCGCTGAGGAGTCCTCTCCCATGTCCGTCTTAGTCACCTCGGCTTCTGGGTACTTAAGGCTGTGTCGTGCCCTTGTTTCCCTGCTTCTCTGAGCTGCCCAAGCCCTCAATGTCCGGGCCGCAGTCGCCGAAGTTCCTTGTTGTCGATCTCTCATCGAAGCTCAAGTTGTCGTTGTTTCTTTATCTCCGACGCCATCCGACCGCCCCGCCGCCGTTCAGTCTTCCGATGAACGCCGTCTGCTTTACCACCGTTCAGCCACACCGTCTTCTTCTATGCCCGCAGATTGTGCTGCCTTATACATGCCGCCGTAGCTTCGGTTCGAGAAGAGTCGCCTTGGTTTGCTGACCACTGACAACAGCCTGTGCGTCATGGCTTGTGTCACCCGTGGCACGTCGCCCTTTAGTTTTTTCGTAGACCCTATCCGCCGTGAGCTGTGCCTCTATCCCTTGGGTCCTACCTATCAATAGCTATTGTTCTGTAGACCCCAACTGTGCCATGTCATCAGTCCATGTCAGTAGTCCATGTGTGCACCATGTCACTGCCACCTCACAAAGTGTCGCTTACGTGTCTTGCCACATGTCTACCACGTTAGCCGAGCTTGCCACCTCAGACCCAGTGCACTGTTTCGCAAACCGAGTCTACTGTATACCGTGATTAGCCATAGTTATAAAATTTGAGTACCATGACATGAGTAGTATTATTGGTGTTAGTTATAAAAAATAGTTTTCACTTGAGCGAGTGATCGTGCAGTAAAAGAGGAAGTGTGGTTAGCACTCTTGGGATATGCATGTTTCGCCTAGATAATGTCTTAGGACTTAACTTTATGCGTCATTGATCTGAGACTTATCGTACAACCACATGTCTAGTATGAGATGGACATGGCTGCTTAATTTATAATGTTTCAATCTTGATTTTGTCATTGAGATATTCTATTGATGCAAGAAGGGGCTTTTTCAACTTGGTGGTTAGCCTAATTGGTAGCGAAACCTTAGTGAGCAAGTTCAGTTTAAGATTGAGCATTATAAAAGTTTTATTGTGACCTTCTTGATCGGCATGTGTAAGTAAGTGTGTTATACCGGTGACACCACAAGATGGTCATATAATGGGAGTAAAGTTGTGCAATCTTTGCAGAGTGTAAAACTATTCGAATAGCCGTGTCCCTAGTTATAGGCAGTGCTTGATGATTTCACATGTGAGGTAGAATTTCATGAAAACCTTATCGGGTTAAGTTTGAAAAGTGAATAGTTAGTTCACAAGTGGTTTATTGGCTGAATGGTCAGTTCACTTGTAGTTTACTCAATTCTGTTAGCTTAATTATTTATTACTTGTTTTCAAAGTTTATTTTTAATTTATTTATTGTATTTACTTCAAATTATTACTTTTTGCAAAAAATATCTTGTCAGTAATCGTTTGATAAGCCTTGCATAATTACATATTGCATATTATTATAAACGACTTATTGAGTACTCTATGTATTCACGGCTATATTCATATTTGGTTAATTGTTGAAAAAGAGCTATATCAACCAAAGTTACTTGCTTCCCAATCGATTGCATATGGGTATATCGAATAGCTACTAAGCTTATCTTTTATTTTTCCACTTCTAAGTTTTTGTTAAGCTTTTCAGGCTATTATTTATAAGCTTGATCATAATGTCGCTACTCTAATAAGTAATAATATTTGAGTATTTTTTAGTTAATCGTGAATATGGTTGATATTCCATGTATGTTTTTACTGTGTGCATTAGCGCGATCCTGGACTAGTGCATAATACACAGAGAGTTTGGATTTGCATTTTCGGGTCTCGATAGGGTCAATATATCTAATGTGACAATGGCTAGTAACATTCAAGTCCAAGGAATATTTCCTTGCAATATAGGACATAACTAATTTCCTAAGTATAAATATAACAATTTACTCAAAGTAAGTTTCCAAAAATATTTTAATGAAAAGAACATAGCATTTGAAAACATAGAAAAAACATTATCAAGGGGGTTTGCTCGCTTGCTGTTGAACACTTGTTTTTTCTCTAATCAATTTCTAAGCATTTTTGACACGTCATTATCTAAGGGGAAAAGTCTAGAAACAAAAATAAACACCAAATGAATTAAAATAGATATAAAATTCAAATATTTTTAAATATAATGAAATTCTATGATTTTAGTGAAATTTAGAGTTCATATGGAAATGTTATGAGCATTTGAAGTTTTGTCGGGAGAGAAAATCCTAGAAAATGAGAAAGAATTGTGCATGATTTTTATTTTTATTTTGGAAAACTAGGTTTTTCTCTTAGTGAGGCTGACTGGTGGGGCCTATCGGTCATGATCTTGTTATTTTGCGAAAAAGATTGGCAAGTGGGATCCACATGTTGATGACACAACACTTAAAAGCTGGTTTAAATATAAATCCTCATACTTAAACCAGCTAGGCCCACATGTCACAGACATTATGTGCTTAACCAAGGTTCATTAAGTTAATCTAATTTTAACCGATCATCATTAGTGCTAAAATACCGGGGCCCACCTATCATACACAAATGATAGGGGACGGTGAGGCCAACCATGGCCGAACTTATTTCCAAGCTCACTGGCGGTGGAGGGGCACGAGGGAGCCCAGGAACGGTACATGGAGGTCACGATGAAGCTTTAGGAAGTGACAGGAAGCCGGAGAGGTGGACAGAGTCGGTGGTGTGGTAGAACAACGCTAGTGAAGGATGGCAAAGGGGTGAAGATTGAGAGGGGAAATGGCTTTTAGGGTGGTCACGACATGAGGGAAGGTGGCTACGAGACCAATGGTCGTCGAAGGCAAGCCAGTGGACATGACTGGTGGCGGTGCCATGGACTACCATGGCAAAGGTAGTGGAAACTACTAGCTCGAGCCAAATTGAGGGGTGTGCTAGCTTCAGTACCTCACCCTGATCTCGACAGAGAGGTCAGTGGCGATAGAGAAGGCTAGCGGTGGCCAAATGATGGTGAGTAAGGGCGACGGCGATGGCTTGAATGATGGTGCAGCTCGACAACGATCGACAGCTGAATCCAAGGCACACATAAGGTTCAAGGGGTGGCTAGAGGGTAAAAATGATTGTGTCCAAGGCGGGGGCTCACTAAAGAAAGGAGAATGGCAATGGTGGCAGCGGCGGTGAGCTTCACGGTGGTGGAGCTCCATAAAGGGAATAGGTTGCAAAGAAGAATGGAAATGGATTCAGAAGGGCACGAGGATGGTGGAAATGATCATGGCATGGTGTGAGGCTCATTGGAGACAAAACTACTCGGTGGTGACGGCGGCGGCCAAAGACGAAGAACAAGGCACAGATTTGGCGCTACACTACACAAACTAAGAAATTGGTTGAGTGGTTTGAGCGAGCAAACAAATGGCGCATAGTGATATGTGTGTCGAGAGAAAAGCTCATTGGAAAGGGGCAAGCCATGGTGGAGCGCGACGGCCCACGCTCCAGAGCCGAAGACGTCGCTGATGTATCGGGCTATCCAGTGGAGGAGAGGGCAATGGAGACGACATGGAGTGCTGAGCAAGGTGCTACGATTGGGGAGGACTTTTATGGTGATACAAGGGTGTTCTTCTCTTCAAAATATCATAGCTGAGCTCGATTTCTAATGAATATGTCATGTGGTGATGGCTTGCGATGGACGCCGAGCTCGACTTGGAGGAGAGTGCAGTGCGGGCTTCGTGTGGACACACTCGCAAAGTCAAAAGGTGTCGCCTTTTGTTATGTGCATTGTAGAGCTATAGTGAGCTCGGACGTTCACCCTTGGCTGATGCGGTGCATGGAGGAAGAAGGCTGACGAGCAGTCCCTGGCTGTCAGCGATGGAAGGGAGAGGAGAGTAGGCACACTAGTTAGAAGGCACTTTTGTGAGGGGAAAGCGGAGAAGGGGAGGTGGCTCGGGCTGGATTGGCAAGCAGGCCAGGAATGGGCTAGAACAGAAGATGGGCCAATCCGAGGGGAGAGAAATCGCCCAGGAATAAATAGCAAATTTTAAATAAAATTTCAATTGATTGATTTGCGGAAGCTAAGTTTCAATTTTTAAAATTAGTAAACCAACTCCAAAAATTATGAAAATTTTTGGGAAGACTCCTTAGATTATTTAGAACTCAAAAGAATTATTTTCAAGCTCTGATCAACTTTTACTTAATTACAAAAAAAAATCATTTTTTTGCTACTATAAATTAAGAAAACCTTTTCTTTAAAGCAATTTTTTTTTGAAAATGTAGAAATAATGACGTTGAAATTTATTAAACATATTTTGAAATATCGGGGCATTACATTGATATAGTGAATCAAAGCTGAATTACATACAATACAATATCCAAACCTAGTGCTAAGTAACCGAGTGCTGCAGACTCTTGCAAACAACATATACCCCCTTATTTATCAGATATGGTGCCATCTATTCACCATAAAATCCTGTAATTTCCTTTTCGTTACATAAGCTAAGTAGATTATCCTATATCTACTATATTATGGTCCCGCTCTAAATAACATGGCTTACGTTGGCTTCTTAGTGTAGCTCTTTTTTCCTTTTTCCACTTTTTCCTTTATATTATTCGTGAAGATATAGTAGTATTTATATTTTTTCTATTTATCTTTAATTGAATATCTCAAAAAAATTAACACTATTATAATGCTATTTCAACCAAAATACAAAAACCACCTAAAAACGAAAGCCATAACACTTTGAAATATAACCTATATACATTGGCCCGTACTCCCATCTGGCGCGTACTCCCATCTAGCTATACGTGCCCTAAACGCAATGATCAAGCTCAAGCATGACTAGGTTTGACCCTTATTTCTATACAAGCCCTGAAGTGACTGGTTAATTAATTGTACTATGGTAATTAGGCCACGAAGTCTCTCATGAGCCGAGCTGCGAAGGACTTGGTGCTCTGCATGTTCATGTCGTAGCCTGCGGTGACGGCGGCGATGCCGTCGCTGGCGTTGCTGCTGCTCATGACGAACGGCGGCGTCTGCTCAGCGGCAGTGGCGCCGTGCGGGAGGCCGAGCGTGAGGGACACCCCGCCGCTGTACCCGGCGAACGCGTACTGTTCCGAGCCGAACTGCCCGTACGGCGCCGGCGTGAACAGCGAGTACCCGCCGACGTCGTCGTCGTCCTGTTGGCTCCTCGCACCCGCGGTGGCACCGCTGCCGCCGGCCTCCACGAACTTCATGAGCAGCTCCCGGTGGCTCACGGCCTCGTCGTGCCGAGCGGCGGCCGCGGCCTGCGCCTGCAGCGTGGCCACGTCGGTGAAGTGGAACGCCGCCGGCTTGTCCGTCCTCGCCTTCTTGAGCTTATGCTGGAACGAAGCGCCGCTGCCGTCGTCGCCGCCGTAGAAGGTCGCCTGGGCCTGCTGGTCTCCGGCGAGCTCTACGAGGGACGCGTGCACGTCAGCCTTGGAGCTACCAATCCCTGCCACGCGCGCCGCTTTGGACGTTGCCCCCGCCGACGACGACATGCTGTTGTCGCTGTTCGGAGGTTCCGTGCTGTCGGTGTTGTTGCTCATCTTGCTGCCGCCACCGGAGTTCTCGTCGCCGGCGCCGGCCGCAGTGTTGGCATCCTTGTTCTTGGTCTCCTCCAGGTACATCTCCTCCACCATTGGCTTCCACAGCCTCACCCTCGCGTTGATGAACCAGTTCGACACCTACACAAATATTTCAACAGCCATAGTCATTGTAGCTTCCTATTGCATGGTGCAAATTAATTTACTTTGAACAAACTGTGTACGTCTACATATGTACATGTGTACGTAGTATTATACGTATATTTGTATAAATGTACCTGGCTCCTAGTGAGGCCGGTTTGCTTGGCGAGCATGATCTTGTCCGAATCCCTGGGGTATCTGCAAGGCATCACAGGAATCGCAGCCACCAATGAGATGTGGATACGAGGTCTGGCGCATTCAGCTGGGAAATTTTTATCGTCCGGTAATCGGCCGAAAACTAGTTTTATCGTTTTTACATTTGAGCCTTGGTAAAATTTCACACCACTCCGAAAAATTCATTTTGCATGATTTTTATAAAATTTAGAAAAAAATAGCTAAATTTTGTTTCAAAAATTTCGGCCGACATTTTTAACCGAAATTCAGGTATTTTTTTAAAATTCAAATTTTGATTTGAAAATTTTGGCCTGAAATCCTCTGAAATTTTTTGATTTTCGATCACATCGGTCCTACTGGCCCCTCCAGTTAAAATTTAAAACTAGTTTTTTAAACCCTGGCGTGCACTCAGAAAAGTAGTTTGTAAACTTGTGTCATTACTACAAAAACAAGTTATACTAGACGTCTCATGACTCTCATCACAGATAGTTTATGGAGAACCGTCTATGCTGCAATTATCACAAATGATTTTACAAGCATGACTGTGTACCGTCTATGATACGCAACTATCACAGACGGTTCTTGTTAATAATCGTTAGTGACAGTTCACAGACGGTTATTAATACGAACCGTCTGTGATAATTACAAACATCACAGATGGTTTTTAATTAGAACCGTATGTGATAGTTCACAGATGGTTATTAATACGAACTATCTATGATAGTTGCATATCACAGATGATTTGTGGTTGAAACCATCTGTGATATGTATTTATGCGCATGAATGACGCTTCGTCTCCCTGATGCGTGTGTCTCTTCGATCGTTTCGATTCCCCGATGCGTCTCTTCATCTCACGCGCCGAATTTATTTCTTGTTGTATAAAAATGATCATTCACAATAGAAAATTAATCCCCACATCGCTGATCCTATAAGAGCACCTCGCTGACCGCCTATCTTCCTTGTCTCTCAAGCACAAATAAATGACTCCATATTCTTCCTTGTCTTCGATATTTATGGCCAACCTAGCTATCTCGTACGAGCACCTCGTCGGTCGTATGCTGGCGGATGCTACGGAAGGACACTGTGTCAACATTGTCCTCTTTTCTATGTTCGAGGATTTACCAACGTAGTTAAAGGCCACCTTCCGCCATCTTGATATCCTCCTCCACTGCGTCTTCCAGTTGGTCTCCCGCTTCCGACAAGTTAACCTCACCATCGATGTGGTCCTCCACAATGATGTTGCATATCTCCAGGAGGATTGCCATTGCTTGGAGTGCTTAGTCGAGGCGGCAGGCGACCGAGTCAATCTTGCCGGGACCCCTCAAGAAAGGGAAAAGAGCCTATGGGTTCAGTTTGACTTGATTGTTCAATTAGAGGGTGTTTGGAAGACACTTGAATGAGTGCGTCAATGGGTGGACACATTTCAGGTTTTGCTCGCTGATAATTCGGAACTGTCTGATGTTGACCACGTCACCTACGAAGTTTTGAAGACAGAGATAGCATGCTACCTCCGTCATTAGAAAAACTTCAAAGTAGTTAGATTTATACTTTTTTAAATATTTGGTAAGAAGCGACCGGCCACGCTATTTTGCTCTATGTAAATACAAATAGTTGAATTTATATTTATTGTTTTCTATACATGTAAATGGTCTCAATATAACAAAACGACGGCATTACTGACCTATAAAAAACAACTAAGTAATACATATTTACTCCTGAGGTACTACTAAATTTGCATTTATGTATATCAGAATATGTCATATATGTGAATTTACATTTATATATATGAGAATGCATTTAGAACTACATGTATTTATCATAGACGGTTCTACTTTAGAACCGTTTGTGATATATGTTGATAGATGGTTATTAATACGATCTGTCAGTGATAATAACCGTATGTGAAGTCTACATTATCATAGACAGTTCTTGTTATGAACCGCCTGTAATAATTCAAAGACAGTTCTTTTTAAGAACCATCTGTGATAATTATGTATCACAAACGGTTTGTGATTGGATGTGTCTATGATATGCTGTCTTATGAAATACCTAGCTAGGCCGGTCCCGACAGATCTATCTTCATTGCGTTGCTTTGAAGGAGGCGGCTGGCTTTGGGGAGTTTGCTGAAAGCATACCAACTCAGCGCAGATCGAAACTCACTTGATTCGAAGGGGTTTCAAAAAGGGGTATATATGTTGAACCAGTCATGGTGAAGAGAAGATTATACAGGAAGTTAGTTATAACGGTGTTATCGACTAGCAAGCCAAGAATGTTCTTTGTCCGTTGAGAATGGAAGTAGAAAGAATACATGCATATCCGAACGATTGTATCCTCTACCGTAAAGAGTATGCAAACTTACATGTTTGTCTGTTGTGCAAAATATTCTGATACAAGCATAAGAATGATTTCAATGACGGCGAGGGCATTGAGGTGAAGCAAGGACCTCCTACTAAGATGTTATAGTATCTGCATGTAATTTCTCATTTGAAGCGTTTATTTGCAAACCGAAAGGATGTAAGATTGCCACATTGGCATTCGGAGGAGTGTAAGAAAGATTAAATGATAAAGCATGCTATTGATTCGGCCTAGTGGAGGAAAATCAATATGATGTTTGTAGACTTTGGTGCGGAACCGAGAAATATAATGTTTGGGTTGAGTACAGATGGAATGAATCCTTTCGATAATATGAGTAGTCAACATAGCACCTGGCTCGTAAATGTATGTATGTACAACCCTCCTCCTTGGTTTTGTATAAAGTAGAATTACATTTTGATGTTACTACTTATCCAAGGGTTGAAGCAACTTGGAACGATATTGATGTGTACCTTGTACCATTGGTGAAAGATCTTGTGATACTGTGGAACAAAAGGGTACAGGTATGGGATGCGGACAAACAAGAAAACTTCACTCTGTGAGCCATGTTGTTCTGCACCATTAATGATTTTTTTGCCCTTGTTAACTTGTCGGGTTTGAGTACCAAAGGAGGCAAAGCCTGTCCACACTATTTAGATTATCCCGAGCAAAACTATGTACATGCGTCACTGTAGGTTCCTTTCAAGGTATCACCTATACCGTAAGATGAAGAAATAATTTGAAAAAAGGATGTCTCATCATTAACGCCTTTTAGCGAGAAAGAGGTCTACGATATGTTCAAGGATATCGATGTTGTACATGGAAAGAGACATAAGTTGAGGACTTGTCAGAAGAACATGTGAAAGAAGAGGTTAATATTTTGAGATTTGCCTTATTAGGAGCACTTAGAAGTATGCAATTCCATCGACGTTATGCACGTAAAGAAGAATACATGTGATAGCTTGATTGGTCTCTTACTGATCATTCGTGACAAAACAAAGAATGGTGTCAACGTACGACGTAACTTGGTTACTATGAACATCAGGACCGAGTTAGCACCGATAGAAACTGATAATGGCTAGACATACCTTTCTCTAGTTTGTTGCACTCTATCTAAGTCTGAGAGAACTAAACTATTCTAGAGGTTGCATGGTGTGAAAGTTCCGTTTGGTCACTCCGCTAGCATGAAGAAATTTATTTCTATGAAATATTTGAAATTAATTGGTATGAAATCTCATGACTGTCATGTGCTAATGACACAATTACTTCCTGTTGCAATTAGAAGTATTTTGCTGAACAAGGTTTGAGTAACATTCATGAGGCTATGTTATTTCTTTGATGCAATTGCTTAAAAGGTCATTGATCCTGATGGATTAGATGCTCTATAGGCCGAGGTGGTGATAACTCTATGTCATCTTGAAATATATTTTCCTCCATCATTTTTTGACATTATGGTCCATCTCATTGTCCACCTTGAGAAAGAGATAAAGATATGTGGCATCAAGTTTCTACGCCATATGTACCCGTTTGAGAGGTATATGAGAATTCTTAAGTCCTATATACGAAATCGATCTCGATCGGAGGGCAGCATCATCGAAGGTTATGCAATTAAAAAAGTCACTGAGTTCCGCGTTGATTATATGGCTCAAGTTGAACCAATAGGTGTGCCTCTATCTCTTCATGACGAAAGGTTAGAGGGTATTGGGATCATCAGAAGGAAAGCAATAACTCCCGATCTGGATACGCATGCTTAAGCCCATTTCACAGTCTTGCAACACATTATTGAAGCGTCCCAGTATATTGAAGAGCACAAGGACATGTTACGGCAAGAGAATCCAGGCCGGTCAGAGGTTGGATCACGAGACATCATAACCATTGGTTCAACAATGGTTGAAGGTGTGATTCACTGGAAGGTCGTCAAGTAAAACACTGCAATGGTTGGCAAAAGGGCTAAAACACAACAATCCTATATCACACTTCATAATAATGCCTCTAGAACTGACTATACATATGTACATAATTCTATTTTTGTAGTGCGACCAGCAGCTATAGGGCAACACATATGAATTCTGCGTTTGTCACCGTATGCAGAAAGAGAATTGGTTCGGTCCACGTAGAGGTGTTGGAGGTGTTAACACCTCCACTGCATCTAGCCGTTAATTAACGAGGGGTATAACTGCACCTAGCACCACTCCTGCACACCACTCAGAGACACCGGAGGTGTTAAGATCATGAGAACCGTTGGATGAGCTATATTGAACGGCTGAGAATAAGTGAATGTACCGAACCAAAACTCATGCAGAAAATCATGGGCGCTAAGATGAAGAATCTAGAGGTTTGTCAATCTGGCAATATTATTTAGTAATTATCAATTTATATATGCTTATAACTTTACTCCTCCTAGCGACAGGCCTTCAAAATCAACAAAAGAGCATTCAATCTTGACGAACTCACGGGTGTTCGAGGACTACTGTGCGACTTCTTGATGGTGGAGGTCATTCAACCAAATAGAGAGTTCAACCCCAACAACAAATAGATATTCAAATATTTGATTCAAATGTACTTCATCAAACAATACATTCGGTCTATTTGTGATATATCTGTCTATTTGTGATGATATATGTGTATATGTGATATCTATGTATTGTGTGATATATCTGTATATTTGCTTATTTCAGAGGGCATGGTTAGCATTTCCTATGGCTAGCCAAAAATAGAAAAAATTTAGGTATACAATGAACTATTACGACGTTTTTGTAGTATAAACCGTCTGTAAAGGTTGACTATCACAGATGGCTACAACTAAAACTCATCTGTGATATATAATACATACATACCTGTAATAGTGTATATGTATATGTGTGTATATATATACACACACTATTACAGATAGCTACGATAAAAACCTATCTGTGATATGTATACTATCATAGATGGCTGCGACTAAAACTTGTCGGTGATATGTAATACATCTGTGATATACATACTATCACAAATGGTTCGTATATAGAAACGTCTATGATGTATTAAATATCACAGACAGATTTTGATCGTAGCCGTCTGTGATAGTCGACCTTTACAGATAGAATATAAACCGTCTATGATAACCAGACATATAAAATTAAACGGTTTAGGAACCGTCTGTGATGATGGTTTAGAATCGTCTGTAATGACCCTTTGTGTGGTAGTATGTACACGTGTGTATATTCATTTTGCCATCAACCATAACTAATATAAATATCCCCATAGATCGAGAAAGCTCTCTAATTACTAATAGTATCGACATATACATGTACTTGTAGGAAAGGAGCCCGACCTAGGTCCTACATGCTTCTAGTAAAATTTAGAGCTACCTATTCATTTCAAATATTTACTGTGTGCTACGCAACGAAAAATACTGTATGTTATTAAGTGCGCAAAAGGATAACCGTAGTCAGCAGGAGATGTGTATCCGATGGTTTTATCCATCTCTATGTGAAATCTTTCAATAGAAGGCTATCAGTAGTGAATTAGTGATAGAATGTGTCATTGACACTAGCAACAATAGTGTCTTAGTTTTCTCGACGTTGATTAGATGGCTTACACCGGGAGTTTCTAGGTTTTCATTTAAAGATGTCGTGTGTACACTTACGGGTGGAGGAAGTGCTCGAAGAGCCAGGCGCGGAGGACGGAGACGGAGCGCTCCGGCAGGCCGCGCTGCGGCCGCCACGCGCCGCCCTGCATCACGCCCAGCTGCTGCAGCGCTCGCTGCTGCCGGAGCCGTTGGTCGATGGACCGCAGCCGCGAGCCCACCGTCCGGCCGCCGGCGACCGCCTCCGCGTCCTCCCCGAGGGCGCGGCTCGCCGACCTCACCTGCGCCGCGATCGCGTCCTGCAGGCACCGGAACTGCCGCGAGATCGTGCGCAGCGCCAGCGCCGTGTACGTCCGCGCCGACCCTGCCCCGGCCACCGCCTCGAACGACGACGCTACCGCCTGCATCTGGTGGTGGTACTGCCGGTACCGCTGCTCCAACTGCACGCATTCATCCGTGCCACAGAAAATCCGGAACGAGGAGAAGATATTAGCAAACCAGCAGGAACAGTTTGCCACTGAGCTAACCACACTTTCTTATCTTGTTTGCTCTTGTTAATAGCAAAAAAGCTAATTAATCATTTTCTTTGATACCAGTTCTGCTTCTGCCTACTATACTACAGACAAAGAGACAGATATATTCGAGCAAGCAACAAGCAATAATCAAAGTAGTAGTAGTGCACAACTGAAAGAAGTGTAAATTATTCATGTGCTTTGCTTATCTAAACTTATCACTTAAAGAAAGCAAGCACTTGTAAGATGCAGCAGCCATAGTATCTGGTATTATATTGCTTTTGCTTTCTCTTACAACTAAAAGCTTTTGCTTCAATAGCTAGCTCTACACTTTGTAATAAAGTGCAGTCTCAAGATAGCCTCTTGCCGGGGGAAATCACAGAATTGGCAGAGCCTTAATTGGCCAAGAAACAAGTTTGGAATATCAAACAATATCATACTATTCCAACAAAATAAAGATATAACAAATTCAATTTTTTACATAAGAACTACACTTTCTGAATCAAAGTTCAATTAGAAGCAGGGAAATTTTTATCGGCTGGTAACGGCCGAAAATCGGTTTAACGGTGACTCCAGTAAATTTATAAATCAATTCTAAAAAAATCATTTTGTATGAATTTTATCAAATTTAGAAGAAATTTTTACCAAAATTTGTTTCAAAAATTTCGGCCGATATTTTCGACCAATTATCGGCTGATTTTATTCCGAAAATCGGCCGATTTTTTAAATTCGAATTTTGATTTAAAAATTTTAGCCTGAAATCCTCCAAAATTTTCCAATTTTTTGGTTATACCAGCCCTACTGGCTCCTCCCGGTTTAAATTTAATACCGGTTTTTAAAACCCTGATTAGAAGAGATGAGTAAAGAGAGTAAAAACATTTTCAGTAGCAGGATTAGTTGCCACCGACAGAATGTAGTGTCAATTGATTCTTTCTAAAACGTTAAAAAGTTCAAAATTACTTAAATTACTGTACTAATTACCTCATCAAGCATGTTCACAAGCTTGCTCTTTTTCACCTGCAGCTCCTGCCGCTCCGCCGTCGACATGTCAGCCGCAGCGCCGCTCTTGCTGCCACCACCATCCTCCGCACCGTCGCCGGACCCGCCTTCCGAGTCCTCCTTCTTCTTCATCGCCATCGCGCTGTTCGCCACTGCCGCCGCCGCGTTCGCTTCCTCTACACCCTTGCGGACGCTCACCGCCTCGTCGAGAAGCTCCTGAGCCACCTTCAGGTACTTGAAGCTCATCACCGCGTGCTCCTGCGACGGCGTCGGCGACGCTCCCCTGTACTTCCCCTCGGTTCCGGGGACGGCGGCCACCGTGACGGGCGGCGCCTCAAGGGACGACAGGCTCAGCACGGCGCTGACCGCCGACGTGCCGGGGGCTTGCTGCCGTGGCGACATGTCGGCACCACCGCCGCCGGTGGTGGCTGGGGCCCACAGGTTGTATCCCGAAGGCGGCGGATGGAGAGGGATTCTGACGAAGTGTTGCGCCGCCGGTGTCGGCTGGTGGCCGAAGCTCGCCGGGGTCAGGGAGCTCACCGCCGAGTTGAGGAGCGTCATATTGGGCGCGGCCGCCGCAGCGTCGGTGTAACCGACATAGTTTGGGTTCATGAGGTAGAGCGTCTGCAGGCCGTCGGTGCCAGCCTGGACGTCCATGCCGGCGCCACCGCCGGTGAAGTAGTCTGCCATCGTGGTGGCCAACTGCCCAACTCCGACTTCGAGCTGCAAACTTAGCCTTTCTGAATGCCCAAGATATATATCAAGAAACCAATAAACTTATTACTATGCAATTACAAGCTGTAATTAATCAAGGTGTATATATATATATATATATATATATATATATATATATATATATATATATATATATATATATATATATATATATATATATATATATATATATATATATATATATATATATATATATATATATATATATATATATATATATATATATATATATATATATATGAAAATGATTATATACTCTTAAAAGTACGTACTCATACTTTTCATATACCACTTAAATAATGTTGTTATACTTATTTATCCTTTCGAGCACGCTCTAATAATGATTATAAGATACTCCAAAGCGAGTTCTATGAATTTTTTTATCAAACTCTATTTTTATAGTATAATTTGCATATATACTCCTTTTATGCATAGATAAGGGTATATAGCAAAAATAAAGAGCTCCGATGAAAGTTTTTCAACCAAGTGGTATTAGAGTATATTACAATTAGCATTTAAATATACCGAAAGTAATAAATGGGTATAACCTGTTTGTTTAATTGGAACATTAAAAGTGACAGAGTATGTATTCCTGAGAGTACAAAAAATGCTTCCGAAAATGATTCTATACTCCTAGAAATATATATTCTCACTTCTCATATGCCGCTTAAATATTGTTGTTATATGTATTTATCCTTTACACACACAGACGCACAATCGCTGAAATTACTATATGAGAGAGAAGTTACATAATACTATTAGTGTACTATATGGGTAGCTGTGCTATCTATCATGATGCTTACAGGAGGTATAGATAGCCTTGAGAACAAGAATCCTAGGCGAGGAAGAAAGAGTCCTAGTCGGCAATAAAAATAGAGACATACTAAAAAACTGGAATAGTAACCTACTCTCAGAGATGAGAACAAACCCTGCTCGAAGATAAAACCGTCTCAGAAGATGACGGTTAAGGGTTATAGTCAGAAACATCTCGAGTAACCACATCTGACTCCAGTAGGCGCAGAGTTCATCACGAGCTCGAAGATAATCATAATCATAACCTCCGACTATTTCATATTATAGACTAGTCATACTGATTAGAATAAATCTTTTGAGTAAAACCTGATCAGATTCTTTAAGTGATCAGATTCAACCAAATTCGGATCATAAAATACAACAGAATGTGTAGTATGATCAGTGAACTGAGAAGATCAGTGCCAATTGTGTGCTAAAATTGGGGCCACTTATTTTCTTTTTGTTAGAGATATGTATGCTATATGTAGGGGGTCATGCAAGAACTCTAGCCTCTGGAGAGAAAAAAAAAGAGAAGAGAGCGAGATAGAGATGTAGGAGAGGCATCTCTTGCATAAAAAATAAGAACAAAAAAATGAAATGTATCCATCCCTTCATCGGCTGATTTAACAATGAAAGAGTGCACAAGCGTATCACACTTACACATACGACAACACAAGCACAAACACACATCATTGGTCTTGCTAATTAGCTATATTACCTCAAGGATTGAGCTGCATAACACGTGCTATATACTGCATTTAAGAATGGGTGGCTTATCTCTCCCTCCCTCTCCCTCGCAGAAGAACAAGAAGGGAAAGAGCCTAAAAAACTGGAGGACAAGAGGAAAGAGGATTGTGAGAAATGGAAGCTAGCTAGGCGTCAAGAACATGGGATGATCACTCATGTCAAATTCTTAAATACTTGGAAATCTATCGATCTCCCTTTCTCTACAGGACACACATGTAAATCTTTCCTCTGATCTCCCTGCCTCTGAAAGGGAAAGGAAGGCAAGGAGAGTCAGGTGGCTAGAGAGGGAGGAACTGATAATTAGTGAAGTCTTTGGAGTTAGGAAACAAATCAGGGCAATGAGTAGCTAGAGGAGATGCCCAGCTCCCACTTGCATTATCCTCACAATGCAACCCCCACACTGGCCTTTCCCCACTCCCCCTTTATTTTATTTCCACGTCTCTAGGTAGAAACTTAATTTTATTCTTTTCCCATCAATTAAAATTATGGGTGCTTAATGTCGTCATGCTATCTTAGCCTTCAAGCCCCCAAGGACAAGTCAACAGGAACATGATTTTTCTTTGTCTACGTTGATCTAGACTAGCTTATATCAGACCCGGATTCTGTCATTTGGAATCTTCAGTATTTCTACCGTACTATTCCTAAAATCAATAGATAGTACTCATAGATATATTAGGGTTTACATGCATGTAATTGAATACAATTCTTACCTCAGCCTGGGTACTGCTAGACTTTAGGTTACGTCCTATTGACATGTTGGCGGGTTATTTCAGTTAAGGTCTAATTAATTGGTCTTATAACCTTGTAGTTCATTAATTTATAGTTTAGCTAAATTATATTTAATGACCAATGCCCAAGGGTTATTGCGATATTTAATTATATTTTATTAGACATGACAAGTTATATTTTAGCATGATCCTCAATTTAAGATGCTCTTTGAATTAAATCTTGTTGATGTTCTAACTATCCTTAGATATCATATAGCATAATTTAATTTATATTAAAAATCTATTTATGGAGATCCTAGCTCCTTGTAAATCATTATATTTCAATATCATTTTTAATTAAATCTACAATTAAAATTTTAGTGCTAGCTGCATGCTAATGACAAAGATTATATGTTTAACAAGACCTTCAACTATCTTTTGAGTTTCTAAAATAAATTTTGATGGCGTCATAATTATCCTCTAATTCTATCTTAGCTACTCTTCATGGACATTCTTAATTAACATGGGTACTTAAAATTAAATACATCTAGCATATTAATTAATTCATCCTTCCCTAATTAATCATTGTTTACCCTAAGTGGCTTAGATTATTATTTACATTAACATCAACTTTAATTTAAACACATATTTTAATTTGTGTGACAATTACATATTGGCAAATTACCTTAATTTTAACTTAATTGTCATTTTAAGTAGGGCTCATATGATATTTTAAAATTTATACAAATATATATATTAGTGATGTCCTTAATTTGCAATTTATTTTGAGATAAATATTAATGGCACATTAATTATTTTTTTGATAATTATCTAATTATATTAAAGGTATTCTTTTAATTCAAATCCTTGTATTTATAGTTTGAATTTTAATGACCTAATATTCAAATTAATTATCTAAATTATTTAAGTACTATTTGAAAGTGGCCCTCATGATTTTTGAAACATAGAAATAAGTTTAATAAGTTTTACATTGCTTAGTCTTACACTAATTATTCTAATATAATAATTAACCTGCTAATCTTTGTTAACATGCAATTAACAAAGATTTAATCTTCAATATTTTTAATTTGCATAAAATTTAATTATAATTTTATAATTTAATTTAATTTTATCCTGATCTTTATTTTTATTTCTAACTAAATTACATGCCATTATTTTTTGTTTGAATTTATGTTAAATATTTTGGTTTCCTAGAATTGTTTTCTAATTAGCAAAATGGAATATTCCTATGACATGTGGGCCACGAATAGTTTCTTGGCCTAGCTATCATATATACTTAGTGAGAGAAACTCAGTCCTTCAAAGAGAGAATAGTATAGAGATAAACAGCGGAAACAGGGGAGACAACAGTGTTCGGCCAAGCGAGCTCATCGATAGTGACCGGTGGCTAGAGTGGTAGTGGTGGCGGGTAAAATTGGTTCTAGGAGAATAGGTATAGCCACTAGCGGTGGTGCTATGCCCCGGGGTGGAGAAGAGGTGGGCCGACAGCGCGGTATGGCAGCCAGGCGTAGGGAAGGAGTAGGGTGGCAATAGTCAGAGGGGGAGGAGGAGAGAAGAGAGGGGAGCAAAAGCTGGAGGGAGTCAAGGGGAACTCACTGGTAGTGATGATGTGCCCAGAGAGGAGCTGAGGTAAGCTGGCGGTGGGAGTTAGGTGTAAGATCGAGAAGGCTGACTAGAGGGGGTGAATAGACGGTTTTAAAAATCTTCTTCTAGGCCAAACCAAATCTATAATGCAGAAGTGTAAATAAATTTGGTTTAGCACAAATAAATTCTAAATCAATTAGGTTTACCTAAGTACACCAATACTCTAAGTCTACGACAAGGTTTGCAATCCTAGAATGATAAGCAATATAGGATGATAAGCAATCAATTTAATTCTATGAATATAAATTGCTTGAATGTAAATTGAGCATAAGAAAACAAACCATAATGACACGTCAATCCAGTAGTGGTAGCTCTTTCCCACTCTGGGTAGGTGAGTTCTAACTTTCACAACTTGTTGGGTCTTCTCACAACCTTCTTTGAGAAGATCACCATGCATGACGCCTCCAACACTGTCTAGGAGTAAACAACTATTAAGAGTAATAAGTCAAGCCTCTTACTTGATTCACACCATGTGCAACTAATGCACAAACTCAAGTGGATATGAAATCAGCATCTAGATGCAACACATGCAATCTAGAGCCTTTCTCCTTACTCACAAGGTGCAACCCACACACACAATTGAGAGAAGAATCTTACACTACCTCAAAGGAATGAAATGGAGTTCAGCAACTTTCTCTCCAACCGGCCACAAGGAGGTATTTATACCCCCACACAACAAAACTAGCCATTGGGGACAGAAATCAGGAATTCCGATAGTACTGCTGTTATATGGCCAGTACTACCGCTCCCCTCTGTAACGGTCGAAAAACTAACTGTTACTTAGCAATTCCAGTAGTACCGCCACATAGGGTCAGGTACTACCACACAGCGGCAGTATCGCTTTACACATGGAGAACTACCGATTCACAGGGGAGGAGAAAACCTTCCAACAAGTGTCTCTCTGGAAAAACATACCGCTACACAAGCGATCGTAATGCAACTCCGGTAGTACCACTCACACAGGGCCGGTAGTACCGCAAGCAGGTCGGACCGCTCACACAGAGCTGGTAGTACCACACGTAGGTCAGACTACTCACACGGAGTCGGTACTATCAATCATCGACCACACTGGTTTTTGACCACGTTGTCTGGTTCAACCACACAGGTATCCAACCACGTTGGTTTCGACCACACAGGTCTCCGACCATGTTGGTTCGACCATGTTAGTTCGACCACGTAGATCCTTGACCACACAAGTCCTAGACCATGTTAATTTGACCACGTCGGTTTGACCACGTCAGTCTTTGACCATACAGGTCTTCGACCACCACATCAATTTTCGACTACACAGGTCTCGAACTACCAGATCGATCTTCGACCACGTCGATCTTTGACTACACAGGTCTTCGACCACCACGTCAATCTTCGACTACACAGGTCTTTGATCATGTTGGTTTTCTACCATATTGATCTTCGACCACACAGGTCTTCAACCGTCAATGAACGCGGTTATGAGGGACCACACATGTGAGCTTGAGAAGCCATTGTATCACCACCAGAATGTGACCTCGGGCTACATCGTGACCATCATTAGTCATTTAGTTGTATTAGATGTAACCATTTCCCCAAAGGTTTTGATGGCGGGTGTAGTGAATGCAATAGGCTATGACGTGAGCTACAACAAGGTATGGTGGGCAAAGCAAAAGGTGCTCGAAGGGATGTACAATGCATATGAGGAGGCGTATGACCTAGTCCCTATAATGATGCACCACATAGCCGAGGCTAATCCAGCACACACCTCAACAAGATGGATCAGCCTCACTCCTTTAACACCCCAAATTCCCTAATCCTAAACGTGTATTATGGGCATTTGGCCCGGTAGTGGAGGGATTCAAGCACTGTAGGCCCATCCTTACTATGGACGGGATCTTCCTATGTGGGAAGTACAAGGGCACCATTTTCACCACTATTGCTACTGATGCCAATGACCAGTTGCTTCCAGTCGCCTTTGCAATTGTGGAGAACGAAAACACCAATAGTTGGCTATGGTTCCTGGCCAACATAAAGCAACATGTTGTGCAGGACTGGCCAGATGAGTGCATCATCACAAATCGTCACGTTGGGTAGTTGCCCATGCTGAACACTATGGAGCATGGCACAAGACCGCCATTCTAATGGAATGACATGTGCACACGTTGGTGCATATGGCATCTTGTGACCAACTTTCACACCCGTTTCTAGAACAAGGACCTTATGAAGAAGTTCAAGAAGTTACACCTGCAGAACCAGAAGCAAAAGTTCAACGCTGTATGGCGATAGCTTGAGGTGGAAACCGCCCGTAGGACCAGAGGTTCTGGGGTAGGCACACCACAAAGCGAGTTTGATGAGTGGATGAGCATGCATTGCCTAGACTTGGAGAAGTGGTCCCTTCTCCATGACACACACGGTGTGCGATATAGCATCATGATGACCAACATGTCTGAGGTATACAATGGTGTGTTGAAAGGGGTCCGTGCCCTACCCATCACTGCTGTTGTGGATGAGACTTGGAGCCGCACTATCGGTTACTTCATGAATCGGGCTATGATGGACAAGAAGCACTTGGACGAGCAGAAGCAGTACTCGGAGGTTACCCTTGCCTACATGGAGAAGAAAATAATAAAAGCCCAAACCCATGTAGCTCGCTACATGGACAACCTGAGGAAGAAGTTCAGAATCCGTCTCCGAGACAAGTGTGTTATGGGCCACTTGAGAGGTGACTGGAAGCATGTTTACACTATGGGGGATGTGGCTATTTGCACCTATAACAAGTCTCAATTGCTGCACAAGCCTTATTCCCACATATATGCTGCATGCACCCTACTATGCCAATCTTTCACAATGTATGTATCGAAGTTCTACGACATATGTCACATGTATGATATTTGGAAAGTGGAGTTCAACTCGTATGGTGTGGAAGGGCACTACAGGAACCTATGGCAAGGGGATATCAAGTGGTCTCCTAATAGCACACTGCAGCATCCTGGGTGGGGCAAGACGCTAGTCAAGGCACATCCAGAACAACATAGATGCTAGCCAACATGGAGACAGGCCTAGACCTAGGTGGTGTAGGCTATGCAAGAGTGCTGGGCACTCTTTGGGGGGAGTGTCCAAATAGGCCTTCTTCCTTCGGTGTGTGCCCTAGCAGACACCCTATCAGTTGTTTTAGGTACAACCCTCAAATGTTGTGTGTTGTGCAATGTGTATGAGTAATAATAATTTGTTTTAATGAGCCATGGGTGAAAACGTTTTCTTACATTCATTATATTCATGAAACAGAGCAGTCCACATGACAACATGAATCACAACAATAGTCACAACACTACACCTTCAAGATAACGACAAACACAAGAAAGAAAATAACATATGACATCAAGTTGATCTCGCTATCCAGTCTGTCAAAACGATGCTTCATCTGCACCATTTTCGGACCCCCATGACAACTTTCTCCTCTATAACAATGCCATGCCTAGTGCTCATTTCATCTTCCCACACCCAGAATCAGCAACCGCTAGGCCCATCCTACAATTCAATCAACACAAAAGGCTCCCTAACATCTGTAGAACGATTGAAATCAACCCAAACCAAATTGGCTCACTGAGTGAAAGGGGCACTTGTAGTAGTGGTGTCCAGGATTTGCAGAGACGAGCATGTTGCATTTTGGGTAAATAATTGTGGGTGCCAATGAAGGGGCACTCACTTGGCTCATCTCGATGTCTGCAGGAGGGAGAAGCACAATCATGGTACAGGGGAAGTGCCTAAGGAATGGCTCCCTTTTATAACCCAAACTTTCCACTCGTTTGCCACGAGGGACAACCTTGCGTAGTGATAGGACTAAACAAGGTAGCTTTGCACAGTGATAAGACCAAAGAAGGCAGCCTTACGCAGTGATAGGACTAAACGGGGCAGCTTTACGCATTGAAAAGACTAAAAGGGTCAGCTTTGCATAGTGACAAGACCAAAGGAGACAGTTTTGCGTAGTGCTAGGACCAAATAGGCAGCTTTGCACAGTGACAAGACCAAAAGGGGGCAACTTTATGCAGTGACAAGACTACACGGGGCCTCACAGACATGAATTTGCCTAGACCGAATTGGATTTGTAAAGCGTATGCTATGTCAGCTAAGCTTATAAGTACTACCCTTTCCGCAGCATGTTTTCCTACACCACGACTGCAACACTACATTGCTAGTATGGAGAAGCAATGGGAGGAGATCACCCGACTTGCAAAGGCTGCTTCAGCCTGGGAGGAACAAGCACAGTGTGCCAAAAGGCCACCTCTCTGAAGCGAAGCCCCCTACCTCCAACCCCAACCCATACCTCAACATTTCCACTGAGTGTTCATCGCAAGACCACCCGTAGGGGAGATGCCCTCTTCTATTGGTGTAGGGACGCATGCAAGTTCTTCAAGTCTAAGGAGAATTGAGCTTGAGCATGCGTTACTGGGGTTGCGGTAGCTGCGCCTGGAACTATCTCGACCGGCATTGGGACACGGCCCGCTACTGTTAGCTGGTAAAGATGAGTTACATTACATTCCCTTACCAGTTCTCTTTTGTGGCACGCACTAACAAGCGCGAACTGGCGGCCAAGGCTAGGGCCATCGGCGAGTACTACAACGCCGACGTCGCGAGGAAGGGCAAATAGCCACGATCCACGCAATAGATCACACCGTTCCATAGTACCCCGCCATCCTACCCGCGAAGATATTCCTTTCTCCAAAATACGTGTATTCCTACATGCTCTGGGTGCATGTGTCGTTGTATACCCTTATAGTACCATTGCAAAAAACTAAATGCAATGAACAAGTTTTCTCCTAACCTGTAAAAATTCTTCGCCATATGTTAAACTTGGTCATGAAAGGGGGTCGCGGAAGGACCTTCAAAAAAATTTCATAATGTTTCGACCTCTTTTTTCGCATTAAAATTTTTCTACAATCAGTACAAAAAAATTACAAAAATTTAGAACGGTTACAATTACAAATAAATTACACAAGCAAGTACACTGTATCGGAAGGCTGCACAAAAAATATTCTTTTTCGATCTCATTTGTTATATTTAAATATTGTTACATATATATTTCAATGGATTTTCCTGAAACATTGGTACTATAGGACCAAAATCCTGCATGCGGGCTAAGGGTCTGACAGTGCGCCCTTGTCCCCACTCGAACACTGCGAGGGCAAAAGGTGGTAAGCTGATAGCCCGGCGTGCATTGACGTGACATAAAGTTGAAATCATCACAAAACGACTGACGACTGGGCGTTCGCACTCGTCGCACGCCGGTAGCACAACGCGCTCCCCGCCCGCGCCAGGCACCTGGCACACACCCTGACCGCGCCAGGCACCTGGCATGCACCCTGGCCGCGCCTAGCGCGCAAGCCGGTCGAGCTAGGTTCCTAGCGCGTAAGCCGGCCATGCTTGGTGCTACTTTCGCAAAAAAAAAATGTCACCAGGAACATTTTTACAAACACATTCTTCCAGGGGGCCAAAAAAAATTCATGAAAACGTTCCTTTCAATTCTATACGAGAAGGGCCTATTGCAAAAGATTACAGAGTAATAGAAACTCATGTGCGATTTTTACCGATATAAATAAAGTCGATACAGTATGTACTACAATTAACTAGTAGACTTTATCTTAAAAAGATACTCCGTTTAAGAAAAACTAAAAAGCAGCTTTTAAAAGCTGAAAACAACATGCCTTAATTGCTGAACATGATAAGTTGGTAGAAAATTTGCAATGTCAGAGTAGAGACGAAAAGCAAAGCAAATCTTAGAAGGTTCTGTGATTTGATACCCTCTTTTCACATCATCGTTGGTTGCAGACAAAGGAAGGCCAGGGTTGCATTCCATCAAAGCATTTGATGTGTGCATGTGCAGAGAGCCAGACTGGAAAGCAAGATGCATGCAGACTGCCGATTGGGATATCTGATATGCTATTCCCAAAAGGACGCAGGTGATAGGGCACATAGATTTCAGACTTCAGATAGATGTGGTGAGAGATACCGTGTTTGTGTACATATAGGACACTGGCACAGTCGTCCGGACACAGGTATTTGTGTGTCACAATAACTAGCTAGGAAATGTCCATGTCTTAGTTAAATTTTAATACTCCTGTTTTGTATAGAAGAAAAGGGCACGAGCCACAGCTTCAAACCCTTTTTCTTTTTTTTAGAAAACCTGAGTCTGAACCGGAAGTCTTGGCTTATAGTAGAGTTAGACACCTCATCGATATGCAATCAAAAGCAATAAAGAAAGATCAGAAATTCTCTCTACCTCTCTGTGTGTTTTCAATCTATTATTCTGTCTTCTGTGATTGATCCCATTTCGTATTATGCAAAGGAATCGATTGGATTGGTCGTCAGCGACGGTTCCTCAATACTTTTCACCCCTCAGCGAGGGTGCACATGTACTCTTGATATGTCTGTTTGTTTCTTAGGTTACGTGTTTATGCATTTGTCTACTTCACAAGTTCGCGTCTTCTCTCAAAAAAAAAGTTCGTCTTCTGCTAAGCGTATGACTACGTACGTATGTGCTTGTATTGTTTTTTTATTTGTGGTTTCTTCCAGTGTTTCCCTTCTTTTTCTGTGGTTGGGCGCTGGCTTTGTAAGGTAAAGCTGTTGAAGGCTATGGATAGTTTTAGTTTTATCCACTAGAGATTTATGTTTTTATTCTAAAAAAAGATATAAATGTTTTCAAGTGGTAAAATACAAAAATTCTTTCAGTGGGAATAGGTAGGCTAGCGACAAAGGGAAGTTTAGGTGAGTATAATTTGTCCTCCATATAGAGCCCTGAAAAAACAAAGGAATACAACCAATATAATGAGATGACTTAAGCACAAACAAGGAATTAAATCATTAGTCAATCATCAGGGTATTCTTATTTTATGTATTTTTTTGTGAGATTTATGATAGTATTTATTAGTTTATTCGATTGGGCTTAAAGGAAAAGTTTGGAAAATATAGTGCAATTATTAAGTGCTTTTTGGCTGAACATATCATCCTTTATATCCTTTCTGATTGGACCAGAAGGACCCGTATGTTTGACAAATCTCTTTAATGTGCCCACGTTTTCACTCATTTTCAACAGATCTTAATTATATACTATAGGTTAATCATGGTAATTTATATCCTACTCTTTTAGAATTTAAAAAGATGTGCTGTAAGGAGTTCTAGATGATTCTAATAGGATTAGAATTCCTACTTTCTTTTTAAGTAGGATTCCTACTTCACTTTAAAGAACGGCTAGAGGAGACTATACAAAGCCATGAGGGGTGGTCATGAGGAATCTAAACAACCAAGCAACAAAACAAAGAAGTAACTCATCCAAAGGTAGAGGTGCATGAGAGGAATTAGAGGCTAAAAGGTTCGAAAGGGTTGTGAGATAGCAACAATCCATTATACTCTTTTGAGGTCGTGCTTAAGGAATTTGCGGTTGGCTACGCCAAATCTATTCTATCTCATCGTGGTTACTACAACGTCGTTATTTTGGTTCTTTGTACAAGATTCATCTTCTTTGTTCTTGATACTGTGCACGCTCATGCCGTATCTCACAAACTCAGATCCGATTTAAGGGCAAATGCGCATAATAAGTATCAGAATGTAAAACATGATATTAGAGCCAAGGCTGGATTAATCTTGTCCACATTTTAATATCAATCTTATATATGATTTGTTTGGATTCGGGAAAACTCTTAGAAAACCCGGTGTATGCACATGTAGAGTAAAGACACATGAAACTTTATACAAGTTCAGGCCTTCTCCTGAGAGAATAATAATCTTACGTCCTCTGTGATTGCTAATTACCAGAAAGAGGAATTACAATAGAGAATTATGTGAATTTCTAGCAAGATCTCCTCCTTCGATCCGAATGCCTCTCTTCACTCTTTGACGTTAACCTTTATATAGCCAGCGAAGTGATGGCAGTTGTCCCATGCCAGAACACACCTCAATGCTTCAGATGATAGCCGCCTGACAGAAGTTACTGTCAGAGAGACATATAAGGCTATTCTCCGTGTAGCGGTTGTTGTCAGATAGTGATCATGTGTGGTTATTGGATAAACGCATATTCTAACCACCTTATCAAACGAACCCATGATGCAGTTATTCATTGTAGATAAGTTAGTTGGAGATAAGTTGGTCGTAGGAAGGTCCACGACCATAAGGTGGTCACAAGTCAACTTATGACTACGTGGTCGTAGAAGAACTTACGACTAGAGGAGTAGTCGTAGTAGGACTTACGGCTATTTGGTTGTAGAAGGACTTACGACCAAGGGGGTAGTCATAGTAAGACTTACGACTATGTGGTCGTAGAAGAAATTATGGCCAAGGGATAGTCGCAATAATATGTGGTCGTAGAAGATCTTATGACTATATAGAGTAGTCGAAGTAAGACTTACGACTATTTGGTCGTAGAAGGATTTACAACCAAAAGGGGTAGCCGCAGTAAGACTTACGACTACGTGGTCATAGAAGAACATACGACTAGGGGATAATTGCAATAAGTCTTATGACTATGTGGTCATAGAAGAGCTTATGACTATATGATCGTAAAAGAGCTTACGACCATCCTGTCATATTTACCTCTTATCGATAAGGGGTATATTCAAGAAATATAATGACGTAACAATTAGAAGATTATTCTACCCTCGTCACCTCTTATCGATAAGGGGTATATTCAAGGAATATAATGACGTAATAATCTGAGGAGTATTCTATCCTCGTCATCTCACCCATACCCATCACCCGTGGGTACCCGTCGCCCGTGGGCATGCCCGTTTACCTGCGAATTGAGAGTCATCATTTGAGAGTTGAACTAATGACAGGTATATATAAGCAGCAGCTGTTGCTAGGAAATATAATAGCTATCAAAAAAGTTTATAACAATTAATAACAAATAGAGATATGCAAAACTTTATAACAATCAATAGCACTTAGAGATATTGTTATGGCTGTGCCACTTGTCAATCTATATCGTGGGTAAACGGCGGGGCGGGTATGGGTGGAGCTTACCTATACCTGTGCCCGTTTACCCGATAGGTTGAATGCCCCCATTTCTATACCCGTGGGTAAAGAAAATATCCCATACCCAGCTCCATTAGAGTATTTACCCATGGGTATATGGATAAACGGGCACAATTGCCAACCCTAGTCTCGTCCACTTGAGGACGATACTCGTAGTCCATCTGCTGCTGCAGGTTCCTTGCTCGAAGTGGTGATCGAGCATCGTCTTGCCAATCTGAAGCAGTCCAGGGCATTCTCCTCCAGCTGGTATTGCGATCGGGAGTGCGACATGCCTCATCACCATACTGACTCCTACGAGGCAAGTTTCATGAACGACTAGATTTGGTTGTACCTTGTCGACTCTCAGAGCGACGTTGGCGAGGTTGCTCAAATCAGGCCATCACGTTGTGGAGCCTTCGTGCAATGTCTTCAGCGGAGTGGTCATAGCCCGGTGCTCGAGCAAGCTCTTGACTCGGGTTCTTGAGCAAGTCATTGATCCGTTAAAGCTCTCATGCCTCTTCAGACTAGTACTGGACCTGCCCAGGCAAAACACTCTAGGCAACAAGTCGCCTTTGCCAACAGTCTTAGGATCCTCAATTCCTGATGCAAACTCAGGCTGCTTCAGAGGAGGGCAAGTATTTCTAGGATTTCCTCCACGCTCATCAGAGTACTAATCGAGCTCATCACTGAAGGTCTCATCACCATTTCCATGAGAGGAGGGAGAGTGTGATCATCGGGGAGCATCCTCAGGCAATCCTCCAAGAGGGTGATGAGAATCTGAGGGTAGGGCAAAGACCTCTTGTTTAGAATCTCTAGTTCTGAGGGATGCCCTCGCATCCAAAGAATCATCGAGCGAGATTGTCTCACGGCCTATAAGTCTGGGTTACAACCATCCCCAGCCTGGTCTGTTCCCTGCGAGAATGCGGATGAACACGAAGTGTGCCCGCCCATTGCCTTCGCTGGGTCATCCAAAGAGTCACCTCCAGCAGTTGGTGATATGCTCCCCGATCGATAGAGTCTGGGGCTCTCCGAAATTGCACAGGGCGATGCCATGGGGCTCAAACGCTTGGGAACAGACCCATCATCACGTTGTGAATCCTCATCATGGTCGGGTTGACCCTTGCCGCTTAGGGCAGATGAGTCCTCCATTGGGTGTACTGCTGTGGGGGACTTTGATCCCTCATTAACCTTTCCGGCGGTGTCATCTCCGGGATCACCAGATGAATCTCCAGGGAGACATCCACCGTCAGAAGCGAGCAAGGTCTACTCGTAGTTGTAGCAGGCTTCCATGTCGATACTCGCGTAGTCGACCAAGTCGAATCAATTCTCCTTATTCCATTCATTTGCCATGAGGACATCAGGAGGAAAACGAGAAACTTGCTGACGAGGAAATTACTAGAGTCTTAGAAGAAGGATCCCCATAGACGGTGCCAACTGTCAATGTTTTAATATCGATTTTATGTATGATTTTTTTGGATTTAGGGAAACTCTTAGAAGACCAAATGTATGCACATGCAGAGTAAAGACACAGGAAATTTTATCCAGGTTCAAGCCTTCTCTTGAGAGAATAATAACCCTACATCCTGTGTGATTGCTAATTACCAAAAAGTGGAATTACAATAAAGAATTATGCGAATGGCTAGCACTATCTCCTCCTTTGATCTGAATGCCTCTTTTCTCTCTTTGACGTTAACCTTTATATAGCTAGCGAAGCGATGGCAGTTGTCCCACGCCAGAACACACCTCAACACTTCGGATGATAACTGACTGACGGAAGTTACTGTCAGAGAGATGTATAAGGCCGTTCTCCGTGTAGCGGTTGTTGTCAGAGAGAGATTGTGTGCAGTTATTGAATAAACGCACGTTCTAACTACCTTATTAGATGAATCCATGATGTAGTTGTTCATTGTAGACAAGTTAGTTGGAGATAAGTTGATCGCAGGAAGGTCCATGATCATAAGGTGGTCACAAGTCAACTTACGACTACGTGATCGTAGAAGAACTTTCGACCAGAGGAGTAGTCGTAGTAGGACTTACGACTATTTGGTTGTAGAAGGACTTATGATCAAGGGGGTAGTCGTAGTAAGACTTACGACTACGTTGTCGTACAAGAACTTACGACCAAGGGATAGTTGCAGTAATATGTGGTCGTAGAAGATCTTACGACTATATAGAGTAGTCGTAGTAAGACTTACGACTATTTAGTCGTAGAAGGACTTACAACCAAAAGGGATAGCCGCAGTAAGACTTACGACTACGTGGACGTAGAAGGACTTACAACCAGGGGATGGTCGCAGTAAGTCTTACGACTATATGGTCATAGAAGAGCTTACAACTATATGGTCATAAAAGAGCTTATGACCATCCTACCATATTTATCTCTTATCGATAAGGGGTATATTCAAGAAATATAATGACGTAATAATTTGAGGATTATTCTATACTCGTCACCTCTTATCGATAAGGGGTATATTCAAGAAATATAATGACGTAATAATTTGAGGATTATTCTATCCTCGTCATCTCACCAGGAAAACCACTCTCAACTTCAATGAGGCAGTTGCATTTTTATTGAAGGTGGAGTCATTGAAAAAGCCATCAGAATATTCATCATTGGATGATCAAGTATTGCCTACAGTAGGTGTTGCAGGCAGAAGCAAAAGTCACAAGAAGAAGAAGGGCAAAAGCAAGAGCACATATGTATACTATCTATGTGACAAGGAAGATCATATGATAAAATATTACTGAGTTTGAAGCGAATGAAGGGTGCATACTCGGTGGCAGTAGCAAAGGATGATTTGGACATACTAGTTGTCAGTCAATTAAGTACTTCTCATGGATGGATATTATATTCAGGTTGTTGCTTCCACAAATGTTTGGCAAGGGAGATGTCTGACGAAGGATCTTTATGCCTGGTATATAGAACTGTTCACTTAGCGGATTGCAAGGAGTATGCAATTACTATGATAGCCCATAAAAGTTCCAAAGATACATGAATTTTTTCACAAAATCTCCCAAGTTGTTTGTTACGTTTTTATGAATTTCTTGTGTTTTTGTGCGTCAGAAATCCTATTTTCTTTCCCTAAAATTCCTAAAAAGTCATCTAAAATCCACTAAAATCCCAAATTTCCTCAAAAACCTTTTCTCTATCTCTCCCTCCCTCTCTCTCGGTTGTTTCTAGCCTAGCCCACAGCCATCCTCTATTCTTTCTTTCTTCCTATTTTCCCTGGGCTCCAGCCCATCTCTTTTTCTCTTTTCTCCTTTCCTTTCCTTTAGCTAGCCCATCTCCTCCTAGCCCAGTACGTACGGTAACAAACCATGCCTTGGCCCAACTCCAGCGCCGTCCCCAACTCCCAAACCCAATCTCCCCTGCTCACACTACCTCTGTCGTCATCATGCCCTGTGTGCCACCACCTTTGAGCATCTTTAAAACTAGAGTAGCAGCAACAGCTAGCTCTCTTACTTCCCCTACACTCCCCGAAGCTAATAGCACCGCTGCTGAGCCATGCCATCATCCACAAGTCCAAAAAAGCACGTGCAATCTCAAAAACTATTTCGGATAAATTGCCCAATAGTCCCTACCGTTGAGCTTTCCTTAAAATTGATCTTTCCATTGTCCTTTCCGTTTCATTCTGACCCTATTTGTGCCTTTGAGCAACTGCGTCATTATCGGAGCCACCAGCACCGTTTGTCACACCGTTGGCCATGTCATCGCCGCCATCGGAGGTGTGCCTCAATACATAGTTGCTAAACCCCACCTCCATCGACCACTATGTCCGCCGTGCATAGCCATTACCAAGCTTTGCCTCACTGCCATGGCCGCCACTACCGCCAGCCTTCCCTGTTGCACCCTACACCAAGCCATCACCACCAAAGGACTCCCCATGCCCACGCCGTACACTACAAGAAAACCCCCCTATAGTAACGCTGTATTGTTATGTTTGATACGCTTTATTTCGTTTCTACAGGAATATAGGCACATTTTTGTAAAGCGTGTTAGGAGCGTCTTCGCATGGACCGTGTCAGGAGTTGTAGAGACGAATTCTTTAAGCATATCTATGAGATAAAAAGACGTTTTATAGAGACGCTTAATGCATGCCTACATATATTGATACACTTTTATAGACACATTTATACAACGCATCTATCAGTATAGTTACGTCGTATAGTAGCGTTTCATCACGTATTAAGAATTGTAGAGACAGTCTCGTAGCTACATTTATATTACGTGTCTACTAATATAGTCACGCTTTATAATGACGCTTTAATGCGTATTAAGAAGTATAGTCACGCTTTATAACGACGCTTTAATGCGTATTAAAAAGTATAATCGCGCTTTATAATGACGCTTTAATGCATATTAAGAAGTATAGTCACGCTTTATAATGACACTTTAATATGTACTAGCAGAATGCCCGTGCGTTGCAACGGATCTCAAATAATTAATACCACACATAAGCCCAAAAGAAATTTAGCATGTTCTATTTTATTGCAATCTAAAACATATCTAGTAATCCTTGGATCCTTAATTTGATCTAAATGTAAGTTGAGGTTCCTACATTTGATCCTTAATTAACCCGGAAAAACAGAACACCAAGCACTGAATACTGATCTAGGTCAACAATTTAGAACACATGAAACAAGGAAAAAGTTTCTATATCACGCCAAAACATAAATCTGGTCTGCTTATCTCTTATTCTCTTTCACCAAAATCGTATGCTAATGACCGCCTTTCTTCAATAATGGGCAAACCGCAATGCAACCATGATAAACAACCATTACACCCGCAGATCGTCGAAGATAGTCAGCATTGCAAGCTCCATGAAGATTTGCTGGTTTCAAGCTTATTGTGGGTTGAAGATAGTCTCAATCAGCATTGCAAGCTCGATGAAAATTAGCTGGTTTCAAGCTTATGATCGAAAGCGGTTGGTGCATGAGTCGATTAATCATCTCATAAGTGGTGAAAGTAATGACAGCATTTGGGGTAGTTCTCAGCAAATTTGTAGCACAACCTCGGTAGAAGCCAGCAATTCCCTCCTTCGTACACTTGCTTGATACTGATCGATTACACAGTGTACCACATATCACCATGACGAACACGGCCTTGTTCTTGCAACTTAGATCGCATAACCTGCCAATATAAGCCAATAATCAAACTGTAAATAAAATATAAGAGCCTTTAATTACACAATGCTCTACGGAATTCCTGAGTAACAAGAGAAAGTGATTGTTTTTTCTTCACTTTAAACCATCTGGCGCTCTTTCCTTTTTTCTCTCCTAATTTAGCACCTAAAAGAAATCAGATAGATCTAATTTTTTTAGCTTCTCTTTTCCTCCACTTATGTATTTAATTTGAAAAGGAGTTCTCATTTTAAGCAATAACATTTGCTAAAACTCTGATATCCTAGTGAGGAAGTAAAAGAATTTGGCAATTGGCCCACTCTTTGATTCACTATTCCAAAATGGAGACACCAAGCAATCTGACCAAAACTGCAAGATACATTATGTGCAGCTTGGCAACTGCCCCTCTCTTTGATTCTCTATTCCGTAGGATCGATAAACATACTTCATGTGGGTATGTTATTATTGAGGCTGCTACTTTGGATCCTGACGAACAAATAGCTACTTGTCCAGGGCTGAGCTTATCAACTGTAGTATTGTCTGAAAAACATACACACCTCTTTCTGTCAATCTCTTACATGCAGGCACTCAATCTTTTGTCCAACTTTGCTATTGTAGAAAAGATTTTATTACCTCTTTTAGCGAAGTACAGCTTCACCTTCTCGTATACTGGGAGCTGGATGGCTACATGAATATTGGATTTTATTACCTCTTTTACGATATGTTTTATTTTTCTTCCTTCATCGCGCCTTCACTCGAATATTAACCCAAGTAAAGCATTAACCTTACAAATCCAATTTAGCGTAACTGCTCATCCTTGTTCATGAAAGCACTTGCATACTCATAATCATAAATAGTCATAGTAAAGTCCAAACATAAGCTCGATTAATGTAATCCTATTGGGGCTAATTGGCACAACACCCTAGCTCGCAGAACAAACCCTAGAACTGCCTAGAGAGCGTCGAGGCTTGCAGATCCAGCGCAAAGATAGCACACACAACACGATGGAAATCTAACAATATCTCGAAGCATACGTGGAAGGCGATGTACTAGGAGACGATAGAGAGATGGGGCGCGGGCGTTACCTCTCGGCGCTTCTGCCGGCGGCGCCTCATTGGCCGTGTCGGCATGGATCTCTTGCGGGCGGTGTTTTGCCCTCCATGGCGCCGTGTCGATGCACCGGGAGTAGGGGCCCCGCTGAGCTTGAGGTAGCGGCCGACCTTGACGGAGCGTGAGGCGGGAACTGGAGGCAAGATGGTGACCTTGACGGCCGACCTTGGACCTTCTTTGGGAGGATGGTGGATGGGGATCTGGATGGGAGGACTCGGATCTGGATGGGAGCAGCCGAGGAGGAGGATGGGGATCTTGGATCGCCGGATGCGGAGGAGCGGCCGGCGGGGAGGGAGGATGGGGATCACCGGATCGGATCGCCGAGAGCAGTCTGCGATCCGCCGAATGCCGAGCGGAGTGGAGGAGGAGGGCTGGAGCACGAGTCCGCGATCCGCCGAATGCGGTTAGGGACCTAGGGTCGGGTGAGGATGGGGAGGCGCGATGGAGGATGGGGGAGGCGGAGGAGGAGGAGCGGGGAGGTTGGGGAGGCGAAGGGAGGAGGCGCGAGGAGAGATGGGGATGCGCGGGAGGCGGAGGAGTGGGGCGTGGGGAGGAGGGGTAACGCAGTCCAGTGGGGCATAGAGGAGATAGGGGGTAACGCAGGCGTGGGGGAGGAGGGGGTAACGCATGTATGCAGATAGTTGTTTATTATGCTTTGTAACGTGTCTAGATGCTATTGATGATTTAAAGCGTGTCTAACTCCGTGTCATTTTGAGACGCTTTTAGTATCATGTCAAAAGGCATCTTTAGATGGCTATAGACGCTTGTATGATACGCTTAACAACATGTCTAGATGCTATTAACGATTAAAAGTGTGTCTAACACCGTGTCATTTTGAGGCGCTTTCAATATCATGTTAAAAAGTGTCTTTAGATGCCTTTTGACGGTGAAAGCGTGTCAAATGTCGTGTCACATTGATATGCTCAAAAAGTCGTGTCAAGAAGCGTCTTTACGTGTCTATGTAGAGACGCTTTCAGCGTGCGTTACTATGAAAGCGTGCCTAGAGGGGGGTTTTCTTGTAGTGGTACTCATGCACCCGTCTTTTACACCAAAGACCATCGGAGCTCACCACCGGTGAGATTTCCCCTTTCCTTAGCCACCGCCTTCGTTCTACCTTTTTCAACCACCACGGTCCTCCCCATCTTCTCAAACCGCCCAAAATGGGTTTGCAGTGCCCGAGAACACTCCGTGCACATGTCATTATGATCGTTCTACCACCACATCACCGTTGCCATCTCTTCCTCTCTCTCTATATTTCCCTCTTTACTAGACTGAGAATAAGAATAGTGCAACTCGGCACTGTGCTCTCGCGATTTGACCAAGCCAACTAGCGGCTTGACCTGAGCCACTTGCACATGACCAAGCCTATGCACACCACTATGTGCATGCGGTCGAGCTAGACCACCTTGCGCTGAGCCAAACCAGGCTCGAGCTAGTTTGGACCAAGTCCAACTGAGTCAACCCATTTAGCTTGAGTCAAACCCAATCTCCACCAATTCAGCCCTATTTAGAACTGACTTGCGACCAATTCACATAGTTCCACGCTATTTCTCACCAAGTTAACATTGGTTCTACACAGCAGACTAACCTAGACCCTAGTGGGCCCTCCAAACATCACTGTTCACCCTCCATATCCAAATCCAAGTTTTCTGAAGCAAATTCTTGATCGATTTTTTCCTATCGATAGCTTTTTGACTTTGTTTTCCTTTTTCTTTTAGTAGTGTTTTATTTACAAGTGTTGTAGCTCTGCAGTAGGCTTATTTGGCTTTGTTCATGTGTGTGTGTGTGTGTGAGTGCTAGATTATGGAGAAGAAGCCCTGGGATAACTAGAACTAGAAGTAATGACCCCGAAACCTACGAAGAAGTGAGCGCTGACTACGAGTAGTAAGGCAAGCCACGATCCTTGATCATATTGAATTCCTGTTAGTTGGATTATCATAGACGACTCTCAAACTATCTATGGTAAGTTATAACACATGCGATTTTTTTAAAAAAAAACTGTCTGTTGTATGTCAGATATCACAGATGATTCTTAAACATAGCCATCTATGATATCTAACATATCATAGAAAGCTAATACCAAAACCATCTATTATATGTCATATATTACAGACGATTCTTAAACATAGCCATTCGTGATATCTAACATATCATAGATGATTAATACAAAAAACCGTCTAGCCTACAGATCATTTAGTCATCAATGGACAATGACGTAGAAACATGTAGCTGAATAACCGCCTTCCTGTATAATCTTTTTTTTACTGTGATTGGTCCAACATGTATACCCCTTTTTGAAACCCCTTCGAATCAAGTGTGTTTCAATCTGTACTGAGTTGGTAAACATTTTTCAGATTATCACAATCAATGCATGAACAACACATGTATTCCATCCCCTTTTTTAACATATCTTGCTCGGCCGCTCTTCTAAAAGAAGACACGCCATTAATATACTCTTCACTTATATGGTTTTCAACATACATCTAGTTTCAATCTATCTACACTACGCATGTAATACATTAGTGTCAAATTGGATTATTAATGCTACTATAGCTAGTTATAGCCTAATACTTATACATAATTGTCATTCACCTTATAATAAATTGCCCATATCTAAATTAAATAGCTAGCTACGTACTATTTATGAAGCAAGGATATATTAAAGTAAACTAGAAGTAATGACCCATTCTTAAATTAGAGTAAACTACCAATTGAGTTAGATCTAAACCTACCTATCATTTTTCTTTATTACAAGGTATATAATTATAACCAAATACTAATCTCTAATCACCAAGAACAAATTGATTTACAAGCGGTATGTTTTCACCGAACTCCACAAAGCCAGCCGGCCGCCTCCTTCAATATAGTACAATAAAGACAGATATGTCGAGACCCTACTGGCTACGAATTTAATAATGCAGCGTATCTCAAACATGTCCAACACGAACTATTTATGATACATAATTATCACATACAGTTCTCATTAATTAATAACCGTCTGTAAACTATCACAGACGGTTCTAATTAAAAACCGTTTGTGACATCTGCAATTATCACAGACAGTTTGTATTGATAATTACAGCATAGACGGGTCCCCATGAATCGTCTATGATAAGGCGTCTAATATAGTTTGTTTTATAGTAGTAACAGCTAACGCTTAGAAAATTCAACGTACATAAAAAAACATCAAACACACGGTAATCAGCAAAGTCGTATTTTGAATGCTTATATTTCTGAAAGTTCCCTTGTTAATTTTGTTAAGTCTATGGGTCTATTCTTTTGAGTTGTGACTTGTGACTTTTGGTCTTAATGCAAGCGCTCGTACGACCAAAACGGAAAGCCAATAAGCAGCTTCTAAAAGGTTATCTCGATAAACCGCTTTGAAACAACGATAGAAAAACTGTCCTAATTATTTATTTAAGAGAAATTATAAACTATAAATTAAAATAAGCTGAAAATAATAGGCTATATATCATCCTACTTGGATATTCACGATGAGAGTTGATGTATATCGATAGCTTTTCTAAACAAAAATATTCTTGTAGAATCTAGTTAGCTAGCGATCGATCGAGTGCAGCACTCACCCTGTGAGTTCGACGTGATAGGTTCTTATCCTACAAGGTTAAAGTGCACAACCACCCAGCTAGGACTGTTCGGTCCCATCCCAGCTCGATCAATTGGGGTGTGTTTGGATGCTAGGATGACCCAGGGATGGAATGGTCTCGTTCCAATTTTAAGGTCATCCAGTTGTTTGGTTGGTGGAATGGGGGAGAATGGGATGGAAGCAAATGGTCCCTCCCAAAGGAATATTCCTAAAAAATTCTTCATCATCTCATTCCACAAAAAATGCCGGACGACTTCATCCCACAGAAAGCTCACGCGCCAGATCCGGGCGGAGGCCCGCGCGAAGGCGGCGCGCGCGCAGAGGTCGGCGGCGGCGCGCGGCGGCGTCGCGGGAGGTCGGCGACGGCGCAGGAGGTCGGGCGGCGGGAGGTCGGGCGCAGCGCGGCGCAGAGATCGCGCGGCCGGCGCTGAGGCCGCGCGCGGGAGGTCGGGCGACGGCGCGCGCGCAGAGGTCGGCGCGGAGGTCGCGGCGGGAGGTCGGGCGGCGGCGCGCGCGCAGAGGTCGGCGCAGCGGAGGTCGGCGGCGGGAGCTCGGCGCGCGGCGGCGCTGAGGCAGCCAGCGGCGGTCGGGCGACGGGCGGCGTGCAGAGGTCGGGCGGCGGGAGGTCGGGCGCGGAGGCCGCGCGCGCGGTCGGCGTGGCGGCGCGCGCAGAGCTTCGGCGCGCCGGCGGCGCTGAGGCGGCGCGGCGCGGCGGCCGGAGGCCTGCGTGGGATCATCCCATTCTTCTCCATCCCACTAACCAAACAAAAAATAGAATCATCCCATACTATGAACCAAACGCATGGACGGAATCATCCCATTCCATCCCAACCCAAAAAACTGGAATCATCCCATCCTATTTCTCCCAATTCCACCAACCAAACACACCCTTGGCTAATCGATCGACTTCACTAGGCATCTGAATCCTGAACCATCGAGGTGCCATCAATGGGGGGCATAGATAGTTACGGTAGGACCCCTGTTTATCCCAATTCTTGGTCTCTTTTGCATCTTTAGACTATTCACCATTCTCTCTCTCTCGTGGCATGTCTCCTCGATGCATGTTCGATCTGAAGTACAATTCAAAGGAGTGCACAGTCGCTACATGTGCAATTAGAGATGCATTTGGTTCTTGAAGTTTCAGTTAACCACAAGTTGGGGTTAGTATGTCGAGCCATGCATATTACTCTTGTGCTAAAAAGTAATGTAATTAAAGAGTTATTCTCTTTTAGACAAATCAAGGAAATTAATAGAGGTAGAGCCTGGCATGTAGCAAAACTTGACCAAAAAAATCACATTATCACAGTAGTGGTGTGGTTACAGTACGTGCAGCAAATCAGAAAAAGAGAAGCGAAGAAGAACAAATAAACTATTTCTTGTTTTTGAGAAAGAAAAGAAGATAAAACTATCACTGTAGTTACTCTACCTATTTTTTCAGTCACATATTTAAGGGTAAACTCTTAGTAGACACTAGTCACAACTAACATAATATATAGTATATATCTACTTAGAAAAACCTAACTAAAATCTATGAATTCTCATGCTAACTTCTGTGCAGGAGGTTCGTCTTGGCCAGTGGAGGAAGAGGAGGGAGCGGTTAGGACCCGACCTCTCATGACCTGACCTGAAAATTTCCATTACAGCCTTTTGTGTTTCTTTTTAGCCCTCCTTACCGAATATAAATACATGCATTCATAGCTTATTTTGCCCCCTCGTTCTGATTCCTGGCTTCGCCGGCATTTTGGATAAAAATCTCAAGTAGATGGAGAGCGTCACCTTCAATTGATGTCGTGTCCCTCAGGAGTAATTTAGATAAGATTAAATTAGGTCCCACTCGTTTCGACTTCAGCTTATAGCTTCAGTTCACTTGGCTGTATATATCCCACATGGATATAGAGGCCAGATTTTATATCCTTTATCTAAAAAATAGCTTCAGTTCACTATTCCTTAATTTCGTTTTTTTTCTAATTTTTTTATTTTTTTTTATTTTGCCTTTTTTATGTGTTTCTTTGCATTGTCTGTGATGGAATAACTTATTTTTATTTTTTAAATTGAATTACGCCAAAAAACTATTAGCTACTATAATGCAAAATAAATCAGTTACAGTAAAAAAAAATCAAAAGCCACAAAAAAAACTAAACTGAGCTCCCCTAAGTAGCACTTGATCAAACTCTAGAAATGAGTCCCTAATCGTAGCCTTTTCTTTTTTGAAAATCTAAAAATCTAGCCTTTTGGCGATGAATGCATCATTGGCCAATGGTAGGAGTACTCGTCTAGCAAAAGAGTTAAGTGATGGACAAGCCATGATCTATTGGGAGTCAGTGGGCCGTTTGTCTAGACCGTAGTTTCTCGACCCACAAGGACTATTCTGGGGTAGAAATAGGGATGAAAACGGAATTAATATGGTTAAATAGTCTTAAATACGAATACAAATTTATATTTTAAAATAAAAATAGATACGAATTCAAATAATCTTGAATATGAATACGAATCGAATATCATAACGGATATGAATTTGAATCGAATATATACTTAATTCGGTCGAATACGTATATCATCATATAACTTCTGTAATAAATCTTGATAGAATAAATTCCTAACGGTTTTACCAGTTTTTAGTCGGTTACCAGAACGGTTACCGATTTTAAACCACCTAAATTCAAATTTACATAGAAATGAATATCAGATAAAACGGATTATCCTTACCCACCCCTAGGAAGAAATGAATCAGATGATGGATTGAAATGACGTTAGTTCTCGATATGCTGGGCCAAGGTGGCGATCAAATCAAATCATTATTGGATGTGTATAGGTGAAAAAAAAGAAAGCTTTGCAGCCATAGAAGACAGCTAGATAGTGCTATGTAATGTTCATGACTTCATGGCTTTATTACTAGAATATAGCTAGCTGATGTTTAGACCTATATTATTACATCCCCTAATCAAGTACCTAGAGACCGAACTTATACTCTTCATTTATAAATAGGGGTGGCAATGGGCCGGAGGTGGCAGGGCTCGCCCCCGCCCCGCTAGGCCTAGCAGAGGAACCCTCCCCTGTCCCCCGTGGGACCTCGTGGGGATTGCAAGAATTAATTAATTAATAATTATATCTTTAAAATTTATATACTAATATATATATATATATATATATTCAAGTTTTAGTATAAAATATATAAGAAAAAAATATATCCTATATCGAAATCTATAATATATAAGTAAAATAATATGTTTTAATTTTTACTAGGTCCCTGAGGCCCGTGTGGGAGGGGTTGGCCTCCCCCCCCCAATGGGGAATATCCTTGTGGGTCCTCACCCTTGCGGAGGAAATTACCATTCTTATCATTTCTAGTACATTAATTCTTGCAATTGCAATAGGGAAAAACGTTGCAAAAATATGTGAAGTATTTCTTGTGAAATTCTGACCCATTGACTGATCACTTGCAGCCTTAATATAGGCTCGCGAGCTGCTCGAGCTTGGCTCGCTCTAGACTCGATTGGAGCTTGGCTCGAGCTCCAAACGAGCCGAATTCGAGCGTCATCTTAATCTCGCGAGCTTTAACGAGAACTCGAATAGCTCTCGAGCTTAAGATTTTTTCACCTCTCTCCAATTCCCCACACCCCTCCCTCCCGGCTCCCGCCTCTCACTCTCAAAATCCCACCCCGTCGGCCCATCCCCACCCCACTGCCCCACACCCCTCCGGCCCTCCCTCCTCTCCCCGACTTCCCCACCCGCCTCGACGCGTCCCGCCGCCCCGGCCCCGCCACCGCCCCTCGGGCTCCTGCCCCGGCCCGCCTCGCCCCTCCTCGCCGCCCCGCGCCTGTCCTCCTCGCCGCCCCCACCCTCTCGCGCCTCGTCGCCCCGCCACCGCCGCCCCACTCCGTCCCTCTCGTCGCCTCCTCCTCTCCCCGCCGCCCTTCTCGCCCCCGCCGCCGACCCTTCTCCCGCCCCGTCCCTTCCTCTCCGCCGCTCCTCCCCTGCGCGCCCCTCCTCCCCCCGACGCCCTCGTCCCCGCGCCCCTCCTCTCCCCGCCGCCTCCTCGACCGGCCCACCGCCGCCCCCTCCTCTCCCCGCCGCCGACGCCTCTCCTCCCCGACGCCTCCTCCCCCCGCCGCCCCTCCTCGGCCGGGATCCGCCACGCAGACGCAGGTACGCACCGTCGCACCGAGCCTACACGAGCCGAGCTCGAGCGAGCTCGGTAGAAACTTGAGCCGAGCTCGAACCCAGCTTAAAGTTCGATGTTGATCTTAGGCTCGGCTCGAGTTTCTACTGAGCTCGAGCTTGCTAGGTTAAGCTCGCTCGAGCTCGGCTCGTTCACAGCCCTAGGCTTCACTGCCAACCATTGTTTGTACATGCAACATGAACTGTATTTAGGACAACGAGAACGACGGGGCAGCCACCTGATGATGATCGCAACTCTAGAACTGGAGCAGTGCGGCGTTACCTCAAAGAACAGTGTGAATTAATTAGAAATCCCCGTTCCAAATCCTTATCTTCAGATATGATCCATTATTAATTTCGTTGGTCGATCATATGACGCCCCGTACAAAAAACCTCTGTTCCTAATTAATTGCACTAGGCCGGCGATCAATCGATCGATCGAGTGAGCCAGCACGCTAGATGATCAACTGGTGTGTGAAGATGTGAATCGTGCATGCAAAGCATATGGATAGAATGGAGCTGATCGGCTAACTTTTGATTTTTAGAAGCCAGCTTTTGAATAGAGTGATTTTAATAAATCATTTATAGAAGTCATTTCAAGAATTGGTTTGAACGAAATGGCTTTTCAATACGAGTGTCTCTTACTCTCTCAATCTCTTATCTTTACTATTATAAAAGTGTGAGTTGGTGGCTGGTCCATTCTCCCTCCTCTCTTTTCAGCCATCCGATTTGATCTGAGCTATTCGTCTCTCTCCTCCTCCTCTCTCTCAGGATACAACCGCTCACCCCTTTTACTTTCCCCATCTTCTCGCGCATTCTGGCCACCCTTCTCTCTCTGTCGCCTGCTCTCTAATATTTGATATGTAAAGTTGGTCAGGTAGTAAGTTTCGTTTCATTATGTTTATAATTCCGTTGTAACGTACGAATATCTAACTAGTAATTAGATAAAAGTCAAAAACCAAAATCAAAAGCTAAAGAACTCTTAGACAGGACGATGGGAAGTGCAAACAAGGTAGGTAGCAGACATCGCACCGCCAACAAGCTGCTGGGATCGGTTGGAAGAAAGAAGAAATAGTACTAGTATGCTAGAAAATGAGCTCCATGGATCCATTGTATCTGATCAAGTTGACAAGGATGGCTTGGTTTTGGCTACCCATCCGTCAGCTGATCAAGGCACAAGCTCAATGCATGCTTGAATCTCTTGCCAAGGGAGATTATCTGAATTCACAAATCACGTGTGAAGAAGGTCGTTAGAAGCATTTTTGATGTTTCCACCTCTGCATGGGTAGAGATGGAGTCCAAGATCTTGCGCTCGTGAACCCATGCACTCTCACGGCATGTTCATATTTGGCGCGTTTGGTTGCCCGCTTTCCAGCGGCCCTGGCTCCTGGGGTGCAGGTAAGCCACGATTGGATGGTGAACGAGCGCGAACTCGCCGCCCACATGCAGCAGGCTGCCGAGCTCGGTTCCCGTGAAACGAATTTCGTTTCGTTTCTTTGGAGCCGAGCTCCCACGAGCGCGACGTGCGCACCTCGTGGCCCGGTGAGAGCAGGAGCGCAACCACGGGTAAGAAAACGGGCAACTAAGCAATGCTCTTGAGATCCCGACATCTGCAGAGCAAAGCAACCAAACACTAGCGACCTGTATGGCCAGAGCCTGGCTAGCGACAGCCTGAATGCCAGATGCGACCCAGGCTAGCTAGAGAAGGGAACCAAACACACTCATTGACTGCATGCTATTCTGAAAATAAATAGTAATAGTTGAAAGAAATAACTTTTAAAAAGAGAGGTAAACGGTGAAAAAGTAAGAGAGATACGTGCGCGAGATGGAAACAAAAAAGTGAAAAAATCACTTTAAAAAATCAGATATTCATATTAACTTTTGATCGTTCTAAATTAAAACTAAAAATAGTAGCTAATATAAAAACACTCTTAGGTACCACCCGTGCAAATATGCAGTACAGAACTAGCAAATGCTTAGATGAGAGGAGGGCGCCGGCCCAGCCAGGGGACAGGTCTGAATAGGTTGGGCCCATAACTGGCCCATGTTCTCCCTGCAAAACCCATCCAGCCCACCTCATCTTCTGTCTTCTGCAGCCCAATCATCTCATCTCCTTCCCCACCAGGCGCCGCTCGCATCCATCGCCGGGCGACCCACGCTTGTGTCGTCGCCGCCGAATTCGTTCCCTGCGACGCTTGCCTCCACCGCTCCGCGCGACGCCACCTCCGTCTTCCTCCCGCACAGGCCACCGCAGCGCCTGCTTTCACCGCCTCCCGTGCGGCCGCGCTGCAAGGCGCTGCCATCCGGCCCGCCGGGACATGATGTCTCCCCCGGCTGCCGCCACTCTCCCCGCGCGACCGCGTCGCAGTACGTCGCCAGCCTGCTGAGACGAGGAGACACCCTGACCTCCGCTGCTGCCTCGGATCATCGCCGGTGTTCTGCGGGTATGGAAGCCCTAGCGTAGCTTGCTTGGACTGTTCTGAGAGTGTTTTCTTCTTTACGGCGAGCAATCAAATCCAAATCTTCCTTTATGAGATACTCCAATCCATCCAATTAGTTGCTCGTTTGATTGTTCTAATAGCAGCTGCTTGTTTTCTCAAAATCTTTGGGGGTTCAACTGAACCCTCACGCCCCACTTTAATTCCACCCCTGCACTGGAGAACCCGAGGGGGAGAGGTACTGTGGTAACCTAGTAGTATGAAATCTACCGAAAACCTTGCAAATGTTAATTCACCTATCTCGAAATTCATAGTTCGGCAACTAGGTTACTTGCATGTGCTGTCATTTTGTTCTAGGTAACTTATGCGATGTGTGGGGAATTGCGTGGATCCCATGGTGAGGGTAGCTTGGGTAATCAAATATAATGGTTGAACTTGCTAATATTGATTGAATCTTAATGTGCTCTAGTATGGTGGTATCTCGTTCTCATTTATGTTTGTCGCATCTGTAGTTTGCCTGACATGTGGACCAATAATGTTTTCTTTTGTGCTTGATTTTATCTCTAATTACATTTTGCTTGACATGTGGACCAATGACGTTGCCTATTGTGGTGGATTATGCAGTAATGGAAGATACTAACATCGCTATTGAGATTGATGGGGAGGCGATATGTCTGGACGGTGTTGGAGATAATGAGCAAGAAGGTCAGGAGAACAGAGAGGTGCAAATCATTTATGATGCTGAAAATGCGGGGCAAGGAGCTTTTGATAGCCAAGAACAGGGAAGGGAGGAAGACCCTGTGAGGAATGAAGAAGAAGATCAGGAAAATAATTCTGTGATTCCGAGCCGTGAGGAGTTGACTGAAGAATTGCGGAATAAAGTTGCGTACAGTGAGGAAGAAGCGTACAGGCTGTACTGTGACTATGGGCACCGTATGGGCTTCAGTGTGCGGAAGGGAAAGCAGTACTACTTTACAGGGACCAAAACTATTCGTACGAAAGACTATTACTGCTCAAAGGAAGGTTTAAAGGATGATGAGCAGCTTACTGAGGCAAACTTTAATAGGCCAGAGACCAGAACTAATTGCAAAGCGATGGTCCGTTTTAGAGTTGATTCTGAAGGTCAGTGGCGAGTTATTCAGATAATTCCTGAACATAATCATGACTTGGTTCGGCCTGAAGAGATACACTTACTGAGATCAGTGAGGACCCTTTCAATTCCAAAACCTGGTGTGCTGAATGCAATGGTGAATGCTGAAATCCAAGCAATGCATGACAGTTTGCATATGAACGAAGATGGTACTGAATGTCAGAGTCAGCTTAGCATCCAGAGTTACACACTGCTTGAACCAGAGGATTCCGAGGCACTAGTAGGTTATTTCAAGCGTAGAACAATTGAACAAGGTATGTTCTACTGGGATGTGCAAGTAGATCAAGAAGGCCAAATGACCAATTTCTTTTGGAGAGATGGTAGAAGCCGGGTTGACTACGACTGTTTTGGAGATGTTGTCGTATTTGACACAGCATACCGTACCAACAAGTATAATATGGTATGTGCCCCATTTTTTGGTGTTAACCACCACTGGCAAAATGTTATGTTTGGCTGTGCATTTTTGTTGGATGAGTCCTCAACATCCTATGAATGGCTATTTAAGTCATTCGTGGAGTCAATGGGTGGTTGTCCCCCTAAAACAATCTTTACTGATCAGAACGAAACTATCTCCAAGGCAATTGAAGATGTTCTCCCCAAGACACGTCATTGTCTTTGTCAGTGGCATATTGAAAAGAACCTACAGTCCCATGTAGGCACTCTAAATGCTTCTGGAACATTTCGTAGCATGTTCACAAAGTGCATGAAAGATTGTGAGTCAGAAGCAGAGTTTGAGGAAACATGGGCAATGATGCTTCATGAATATAATATACAGGATCACCAGTGGCTTGCTGATCTGTATCAGCAGAGGCATAAATGGTGCACAGCTCTTCACAAGGATGCATTTGATGGTGGGATTAAATCACTGGATAGGAGTGAGAGCTCAAACAATGTGCTGAGCAGCATTGCTGATGAATCAGCGTCACCCACTAATTTTGTCCTTGAGTTTGATAAATTGGTAGGGAGTTGGCGTACAAATGAATCTGTAGAGGATATTCAGTGTAACCAGACTGCCCCAGAGTGTGCAGTTAAGCATAGCAATATTATGCAACATGCTGCTGAAGTTTACACACATAAAATCTATAAGTCTCTTGAAACAGATTTTCTAGATGGATGCAGTGGAACTTCATATCAGGAAATGCAATGTAGTGAAACACTGTATAGGTTTGAGTTCATTTTGCAAAGAAGTGGTCCAAAAGTTTGGATAGTTTTCCTTGACACCTCTACCATGGAATTGAACTGTAGTTGTAAAAAATTTGAGACAATGGGCATACTTTGTTCACATGCACTAAATGCACTTAGTCTCAAGAATGTCAATAAAATTCCTGAAAGATATGTTTTAAAACGGTGGACAAAATATGTTCGGAAAGGAGCATATCTATTTCCAACAGACGAGTTTCCAGAACAAAATTGCATGGAGGCTGAGCTTGCATATCGTAACAGAGCTATGCGGTTTGTTTATGATCTGTTGATGAAGAGCAAAGGTCATCAGGACACAAGAAAAATTATTCTGGACGTGCTTGAAAATGGAGAAAAATCACTAGAAAGTGTATGTGAACTCAAAAGATTGCATATGCATCCCTCAGGAAGGGACAAAGATGGAAGTAAGGTTGAAAAGAGGAAGAAAAAATCAGCTAAGCAGGATAAAAGTTCAAGTATTTCTTCTTTTCCTTTGCATGCAAATTTGTTTATGCAGTGCTTTAGCAAATTTTTTTTATAACTTATTACTTTGTTTTGTAGGAAATGTTAAACAAGCAGTTTTGCCTCAGCCAGCTGACTCAGTTTTTGTTGATCCACCAAATCAAAATCAATATTATGCAACAGAAGATATTGCAACAAACTCATCTATTGGTAGACCTTTCTTCTACCAGGTAGAAATCCTACCAGAAACTGTTGTGTTTTATTTTATAATATTACTTCATTAACTACTTGCACATGTGATGCCAAATTTGTGCACCTTATACCCTTTGTAGGGATATCCTGCTACTGGTGTTTCAACAAGTCAGATTCAGGGGCATACAAATATGCATTCCGTGCCTCAGTGTGCGCCACAGGTACTTTGAAGAACTTTCTACTCTAGATCTTATATTAATTGAGGGTAACATGTGTTCAAAAGTAGATACAATTAGGAAACTGCCAAAACATGCCTAGTGAAATACAATTAAATTAACTTGATCAACCTGTGATTACCGTTAACCAAATGAAAGGGTGTAATAAGCTAATTTAGCATCGTGGCCGTTTTTTTTTTCCTGAAAACGTCCAAGACACATCCAAGATCTACTTCTATGTAATTATGGGTGACAGACTTTGCAGCAAAACAAAAGGTGGTTAGGTAATATATCATTGTTTCCTCACTTCCTCAATCGGAGGATTTGGTAGGATATGTGTAGGCTACACTACCGCAAATTAAAATTTTCTACCTCGTAAGTTAAAAAAGCCATAGAAGTAAGAGATCATGAATCGTTACCACTAAACGTGTAGTGTAGCGGAAGAAGAGTTAAAGTAACCCGTTCAATGTAGTGCGCATCGAAGTAATGGAAGTGGTCGATCGTCCAACGTCCCGATCAGCGTCCTCAGAAGGCACGAATCATCCTTGAGCGATAGTCGATCTCCACGAGCCAACTGTCTCCTTGTACTGATCAGCGCTGCAGTCGTAGCAGCGCCTTTACCGAAGTCCACACGTCTGGAAATGGAACACTATACGCCGATGTGCTAGCACTAGCGCGCACAGCAGGGGTTTTGAGAGGTGGCGGCTAGGGTTTTGATGGGTGTATCTCAGGATATCCTCTGATGCTCAATTTTCCTGTACAACCATCAGCCCCACACCTCTCTCAATATGTATAACATCCTATCGGATCCTCATCTGGTACAATTAGAGATCGTGTTTGACTCAGAGAACCTTTGACTGGATCCTTATCTAATACAAGTAGATATTGTATCCCATTTGAAGCCTATCATCCAGATCCTTATTATTCCAACCTCTTAAGTGTGTGACCCGTTGTAATCCGGAAACACATTTTCAATCATTGGTCGGTAGCGAGTCCTTAGCAGAATATATCGACCTCAAATGTACACAAAGATCAATCTGAACAAACATTATGTAATATGATCTGTAACCAGGTCTTAGTCACTTATGATTAGCTCATAACTCCTTATGAGCAGATCGTATATGGTCATGATCAGTTTGTATCTTTGAACGGCTAGTTCATAGATCGGTCTGTGATATGTCCGACCGGGTCACGACCAGTCAGTATACTCATATTATCAGTTCACATCCAGTCGGACTTATCGACCTGTTTACATATTCTCTTTTTACCTCATGATATCCGATCGAACTCCAGGTGAGAAATGTGTCATCCACGAACTGTTCAATCTTTTCCTGATTTAGTGATGGATAACTTCATGTGGTTGACTCTTCGACCACTCGTGGCATAGTCATGCACTTTTTTTATCCGACCACATCGAGGGGGCCATGATGTGATGTAGGAGGGGCAAATCCCATATCCGACCAATCACTTTACTCTGCATGTTTCATAATATATCCGAAAGCTACATTTATAACTATTCAGCTATGGAGTAGCATTTGGCAACCTCTATATGCACTATTACATATGTAGTAAACTATGTTGATCTCAGGTGTAAGGATTATACATCATCATTACTTAAGACCAACTAATGACACATAAAACATAACAATTTCAACGGTGCCTGGGCCATTCCAACACTATGTTCTTTAACATATGTCCATATTATCGATTTGATATCTTCATATCTATGACCGGTGAAACATAGTTACTAATAATACATATACTGGTCTATAAGTCACTAGTGTTCTGATCAGTGACATCTAATTAGGGACCCTTTTAAAATGATATCATATAACAAATAAAGAGATTTACCAACAAATCACATATTTGTTAATCTTTATAAATGATAATTCATTCAAGGAAATAATAACATTTATTCAAAAGATCATAAACATAGAAGTGATACAATCATATCGAATCGCTCTAGAGCATATCATTAACAAGATTGACCTTAGAAAACGAACTATACAGCTTGTTCTACTGCTAAATTGTCACATCAGAATCCATATAATGGCAGTTTCTATTCAGTGCTTCCTATACTGATGTTACCATGTTGTTAAGGAAAATAAGATACTATTACTAGCTGGTATGTTGGGTTACCAGTAGATAATTTACCTGCGCACACTAGTGTTTTGGTATTTGTGATGGCTAGGTAAGACATACTAAACCCCAGCTTCCCATGTTGTCCTCGAAAGGACTTCAGCTGTAGCAATGGTTGTTTTCATGCTGTAGGCAGTTACCTGTTCCTATATAACTGGCACAGAATCTAAATCTCCTCAGCCTACTAAGAAATGTTATTACTTTTATTTTTGTATGTTTTATACATGCCTCACCTAGTTGCCTTTATTCTTTCATAGATTTATTAGTTTAGTAAATTGGGTGTATTTGTGAATCATGACAGGAATATTCAGCATACGGCGCAGTTCATCCTCCATCCACATTTGGTGGTGGAAGAAATTTCTGAAGAATGCAGTATCATTGATGTGTGAATATCTGAAATTCATATTGTCTTCTACCGATTGTTCTATGTGCATGGTTTGTTGAACCTCCTACCTAGGCAGTAGGCAACCACCTAGCAGCAGTGGAAGTAGGTCCGTGTGCTTTGTGTATGAATTTGCTAATTGATGTACTAAATGTAAATTTGTTATTCACTTAATCGTATGGAATGGAAGAATTGTGCAGTAGGTAATTAGATGGATCAATGTTCAATTAATTTTTTTTATGTATTTTCTCTCTTGTTATTGTAAAGATCATCATCTGTTGCAAATGGTGTGGCCAGGGAGGATCCGTCCATTGGTTCAAAGCAAGTTGGTTGTGATTGTTGAGCGATCATTTGAGTCGGGTTTGTTAGCATTGGTGTCTTCATGCAATGTGACAAAACAAAAAAGTCGAGAAGGTTGCTGTGAATTATGGTAACCCCAAGACGAGAGGAAAGGGGAAAAAAACTGACGAACAGTCATGATCGGCATGCGTAATGAGTTCTCTTCCAGATTATGTCGTGTTTATCGTGAGACTAATGCTAGCACGGAGTAGAATTGCTGAGTCATGGTTTTACTCGTGAATCCTGATTTGGAGCCTGATTTAGCCCAAACGCTGGTAATTAACGTTTGATTTAGGACGAACTGACCGTCGCGTAAACTCAATTTGTCTTTGGAGGCGCCATCGCACCATATGTTTTGTTCAAGGCTTTTGAAGGAAATTAATGGTTTCAAACAAGAGAGCGAGATAGAGAGACAAAAACAACATATCCCATACAGAAGCGATGCGGTATTAAACTCGAAACAACATATCAAATTACTCTCGAGCGTACGTATTGATCGTAGTTCCGAGCCAAGCTTTGGAGATTTGGGCCCATATTTTAGCCCACGTGGAAGCTAATAGCATTTCAATTTTTTAAGAAAATAATCTATTTTTAATTCCAAATTATAGTATTATACCTGCCATTTCTTTTCTTTTTTTTTTTTTGCAGTTTTAACCATATATTGCTTCACAGTTAGACAACTTGGGCTAATCACTCAACCGTTGGGTAACTAGTTCTTGTCACCCAATTGTTGGGCAACTAGTTCTTGTCACCCAACCATTGAGCGACTTGGCTACATGTCGCCCAACGGTTGGGCGATAAGAATTTAGTCGCCTAACGGTTGGACAATTGCAAAAATAATATAATTATTTTATTAATCCGACAGAAATAATTATGGGGGTAAATGATAATTGCTATAGGTAATACATTTAACAGATTTTGTTTGTAAATTGTTTCTTTTTTAAAATAAAAGGATAGATAATGTCGATTGATCCGTTTATGATTTTAATCGTCTCAATATCACTTACCTTTCTACTTACTAATCGTTGCTGCCTCAATCGTCCTTAGAAAACTCTTTAGAAAATTCATCGTACTTCAACAACATACGACGATCGCAAAATGTTATTGCGAGTCTAATAGATTGTGTACCATTCACAATCTACGAAAATCACAAACGGATCAGCCGATAATATCTGCCCTTTTATTTTTAAAAAACAACTTACAAACAAGATTTTCTAAATTTTACCTACCCACAACAATTGCTATTTACCCCTCCCCCAAATTATTTCCATCAGATTAATAAAATAATTATATATTTCCCAATGGTTGGACGACTACAGAATTATCGCCCAACCGTAGGGTGACTTGGAGTCTTGTCGCTCCACAGTTGAGTGACTTGGCCATGAGTCGCCCAACGATTGGGTGACTAGTCTAACCGTGGAGCGACATATAGTCAAAGCTGCAAAAAAATCAAAAAGTAGGTATAATATTATAATTTAGAAATAAAAATTGATTATTTTTTAAAAAAATTCTACTATTTCATTTGTCTTTACCGTCGAACTGGCTGATAGAGCTAGGTACATAGGCAGGAAAAGCTAATACATACACAACGCTTTGTCCTTGTATTCGTGTGTCGTGCATGTAAAGCTTGTTTCTCCTTCTCCGCGGCACATTAGCGTCTCCCAAGTAAAGTTGGAATGATGGAGAGTGCAGGGGGGAAGCCCATTGCGCCAGGCCGAGGCACCGCCCGATAGGTCTGGGTGGCTGTCTGGGCTCGCCAACAACGAATAGTGGAGGATGCAGAGCTTCTCACCTATGTTTATGTAGCCCCATGGGTGAGTTCTCGGGCACCATGGCGACTGGTGAGTTACTTGGATGCTAGCTGGTAGGCTGGGCCATTACATATTTACATGGGTCATGAGCCCTTAAGGTTGCGAGACGTGAGGCGGTCCATTCACATGGCATCATGTCCCTCGACCCGACTAGGGCTGTAAAAAAAGCTCGAAGCTCGTGAGCTACTCGAGTTCGGCTCGTTCCAGGCTCGATTCGAGCTCGGTTCGAGCTTTAAACGAGCCGAATTCGAGCTTGATCTCGAGCTCGCGAGCTTTACCGAGCCGAGCTCGAATAGTTCGCGAGCCCCAGTTCGAGCTCAAATATTAATACATATTAATTCTTACCGAGCTTACTCGAGCCGAACTCGAGCTCGAGCTTTTTTATTATTGAAAATTAGTGTATATTTGAATTATTTTAACCGTTATCGAGCTTACCCGAGCCGAACTCGAACTAAAAATTTTCTTATTATTGAAAAATAGTGCATAATAAATTATTTAAATTGTTAACGAGCTTCAACGAGCCGAGCTCGAGCCCAGATCCAAGCTCGGACCCCAACTCGAGCTCGGCTCGAGCTCGGCTCGAGCTTCTACCGAGCTCGAGCCTGGAAGGCCAAACTCGCTCGAGCTCGGCTCGTTTACAACCCTAGACCCGACTACCTCCATCCTAAAGAAATAGTCACTCAATCCAGCCATCCCTAATCGGCTAACCCTAATTCCTTCCCCAATTTCTAATCCGGCAACGGCAATCCCCATTCCATTCCCTACTTCCCTCGGCTCCCCATCAGATCTCACTCACAAAACCGACATAGGAGGCACGTGGTGCAATGACCGACGGTCTGACAAGGCCACAAGGGATATAGCCGGCAGTTGGCAGCAAGGTAGGCTGGTCGCCCGACGGACGAGGCAACAGCGGGTAGACGACAACCAGGGGAAGGAGAGGCGGCAAGGGGCCAAGGGGAGGGGAGGTAGTAAGGCTGGAACAACCGACAGCTAGCAGGGCGTAGGGCAGGGTGGTGGGCGGCACTGTGACAGGGGCATTGGCAGATGGTAACAAGAGACCGAGAGAAATTGAGAAAGGTATGACCATATGAGGATATGAGAGATTGAGGATTGAGGAAATGGTGGTAATGTTGAAGTTAGTAGACTTGTGGTTGATTTATTATTCCATCTATGAATTCCATCTATGTTGTTCTATTTAGCCTTATTGCATTTTTTTGTTCTAGGTATGTAAACAATAAATGTATGGTTGTGGAACAATGTTTTGCTCTAAAACATGTCACTGATACTACATCTGATGTACTAAAGAGGGCTTTGGTTAGTTTTCTTGACAAGTACAAGTTACCCATATCTAGGCTACAAAGGTAAGGATATAATGGAGCTTCAAATATGATAGGTGAATTTAATGGCTTACAAAGAAAGATTCTAGATGAAAACCTATATGTTTTCTATGTCTATTGCTTTGCCCAGTAATTGCAATTGGTGATTATTTCTGTTGTTGCTCTTTGATTGTGTCTTCCCATCAATTCATGATTTCTTCGAGTATATCTCTTTGATTGTGACAACAAGTGCATCTTATAACAGGAGGGATGCATTGACGGAAAGCTAGTATTTTGGAAAGGCTTGAGGGTGATGAGATATTTATAAGAAGAGGTGTGCATCAAGAAACTAATCTAGCTAAACCAGGGGATACTAGATGGGGCTCATATCATACAACTTTGGTTTGTTTTGCCCAAATGTGGAACTCGGTGATAGAGATACTTGACATGGTCCATGAAGATGGGTGTGCACCATCTCAAATAGCAGTTTTGATTAAAAAAATGGGGTCCTTCATATTTGTTTTCATTTTGAGGCTTATGTTAAAATTGTTTGCTATCACAAATAAGCTTTCACATGTCTTGCAACACAAAGGATATAAATATTGTTCACGTCATGGAATTAATTGATGATGTTAAAACTTGGTTGGCCACCATAAGAGATAGTGGATGGGATGACTTCTTTGATGAGTTCCAACAATTATGTGTTGTCAAAGGTATTCCAGTGCCAAATATGTATGATGAAATAATAGTAAAAGGTTGTTCAAGATTTCAAGGGTATACTGTCACTAATCTTCTTCATTATCGTTCCGAGCTTTTCTATGTTGTTATTTGTGAAATTTGTGCTGAGATGAATAATCAGTTTGATGAAGCATCTACAGAATACTAGTATGATTCCAAATGTCAAGGTTATCTTGGATTCTCGGAGTTTATGACAGATATGCATGTTTGTCCATTATGATGGGTCTATTTCTATTTTATTTCTGCTTATGCGTATGTGGCTCTTTTCTTGCAATGTGCAGCTGGTTTCTCTCACACAAGCAGGGCATGGGATCAGTCAAGAGACCATTGCACAAGCAGGTCGAGCTTATACAAATTAATAGTGTAACTACACAAAAAAAAACTCTGAATAAACTATTCAGTGTTTTACCATTTCGTTTTACTTCAGATTTGGAGAAGTTGCAGCCTCCGAGTGGCAGGTGAATGTTAGTACTCGTTCACTATCCATCAGCACACCACGCTGGCCTTCTTTTTGCATTCTTTAATCTGTCCATCATTGTTGAAATCCGCACATGTACTAATTCTTGGCCACTCCTATGTTTCAGGTTCTGCATACTGCCGACAGCGCAGTCGCTAATTAATGTCATCGTGTCTTTGGTATACATATTTTGGAGAAAAAAGAGATGAATTTACTAGTTGCTTGCTGAATTGGCGATTGGTAGGATAGGGAAACCCAAGGATTTTCAATGGCGTGTTGGCGCTAGTAGTTTCCTGTTTGGGAATTGCGGTTTCTAGGGTTACGATCATATGATTGCTTGGTTCTCAAAGGGATTTGTCATTAGTTGCATGGTAAATTGGTGCTTGGTTAGGGTAGGAGAATTAGATGTTTTGCAAGGTCATTGGTAGTTGTTTCTTGTTTGGTGTTAACAGTTACTAGGGTGGTGATCAACCTCAATGCTTGATAGTTTGATTTGAGTTTCCAGCTTGGTATAATGTTAGGAGATAATTTGGGTGGCATAGTTAAGAAACTAACACATTTATGTTATTTCTATTTGAAATAAGAAGATAATTCTTATTCCTTTTGTTTCTTTAACAAAACACCACAATACTAAAGTAATTCTTGATCAAATTTCATACAAGGTTAAAAATACTTGATACGGGGTCACCCGATCTTCTCGACGTAGCATTGGATACTCACGGGAGTCTTGATGAATCGCAATGATCCTCCAATGCCAGTACAAGGGATGAATACTTTTCAATCCACCAGACCACACTCGTGTTGATTTCACCGACCACCAAGCAAAGATCTATCGTGCACCCAATTTCCAGTGAAAAGGCTGAATGATCTTGATTGAGGAACACTCCCTAATTCTCCATAAAATTCGGCAGCAAGGAAGAACACAAGCAAGAACTTTTAGTAGATTGATTTCTCAAAAAATAGTCTAAGAGTTTCAAGAAGAGTGGCAGCTACCTTTAGGAAGTGCGCACCCCCCTTGCGCCACAACTTGGGCCACACGCCCCACACATGGGCCTAGGGTTCTCACACGCTCACACACTCGGCCTAGGGCTTTATTTGACTTAATTGGCCCAACCGTTTACAAGTTGGGCTGAATTCACGAAATGGAAAACATAAGTTAACAAAAGTATAAATATTCCTTCCACTCAGTTGAGCTTGAATTTCCTTGGTGCCGGTTGCATTGCCTCCTCTAGGGTTTAGCCGCATGGACCCCCCCTCCCTTCTCTTGAGTGTTAGCCGAAATGCCTTGTTCTTCCTGATGCTCTTCCCATGCCTTGGCCCTGGAATCATCACAATATTCAAACCTGAGAATGAATAAGAATTTGGCATGAGGTAGTATATCGTTCTCACCAATAGAAGGAAATTCATTAAGAAACAAATTCACCTGAAAATATTTAATACGACTCAATACTTCTTTCCAGTCAAATAATGTATTTAACTGAAAAGTGTTAAGCATGTGCGTATGAGGATCAATACTTGTATTTCTTATGCATTTCTTTTGGCCAATGTTCTGAAATGCTAAAGATTACTTGATATGTTTTAATTTTCTCATCTCTTAAATCAATACTATTAATGCATTGCATTTTTTTCACTACACGAGCATGGTTGATACAGTACACCCTTGTTCATTTGTTATTAGTCAAGGCACACTTTTTCAGTCAGCAGTTCTAACTTCAACGTAAGTTGTTGGATTCCAAAATGGACCAATTTCATTAGCATATAAAATGGTACGATGGAAAACAAGATTTGGGCATCTGTTAATTTCATTGGGAAGCCTATCTTTAGAAATTAGAGCTCCCCCTAGTGCTAGCTCTAGTTTTGTATCAGTTGCACATATCCAACTATGAAATTAGTATGACCCATTACTTAAGAAATATAGTTTCAATAGCTAACACCAAAAGTCGATAACATTACAAAATAAATCCACAAAGTTTCAGACAAAAAGAGAACACAATGTCAAACAAACAAAGCCATAGATTCATTTGCATCTTGATCTTTGCTTGGCCCTAGTATCCTAGATCACCACATAGTGTGGATTAAGTTTCATTAGTAAAGTATTTTTTTAATATTCTGTTGTTATCTACACATATTTATATGTGAATTATAGTTGTTGCTTTTATTTTTTCATATGAATTGTAGTTGTTTGCATATAAATTGTAGTTGTTGCTTTACTTATGTCTGACTTCACTCTAGCTACTTTTTTCCCGGGGTCTCCGGCACTGATCGACGGCAGCAGTGATCACCAACAAGGTGCGTGTATACATGCTGAGTATTGCTGCTTCGGATCTGTTTTTTCCATAGCAATGTTGATACTTCAGCCCTAGAATCAAATCTGAACAATATGGTTTAGAAAAAATATGAAATCGATTCGGATTCCTTTCCGGTGAAGAATCAAACCCATAGTAAGGCGACCATGATGTTCACAATATGGATTGAAATACAAAACCTAAAACAGGGGATTGGAATCCCTTGATCATGCATTCTGAAATCTCCAAGTAACCATTGCGATGCGCCCATACCGGCGATATGAAATCTTTTGAACGCGAGCGCCTCGTAACCTCCCCACCGCGTGTCTGCGGCCTGCCTGCAGCTGCGATTGCCTTCGATGCCTATTTTTTCAGTTTTTCAATGGCCTTTTGATTTTTAATTTCTCTTAGCAATCATTATTTATTAATCTTAATAAATTATACCAAAAATTATAAATCACTAAATCAGATGTCTTGTGTAGAATCGAGGTCCTACAAGATGGGGAACGACCCTGCCCTGCATAACTTTCTTCCCACATGAGTGCTTGACAATAACACCCAAGGAATAGACGAAGACCTGAGCGCCCAAGTGGCCGCAAAGTCTTCTCTAGAATACTCTTAAAAAAAGTATTCTCTAAATAGTTTTAGCATCTAGTTTCTATTTTCTGACTTCTTAATTTAGCCTTTTTTTAAAAGTTTTTTCTCTTATTCCCTTGTATTATTCATAATGATATAACTTTTTAATTTTTAAATTTAATTACTCAGAAAATTTAACAGTTATTATAGTGTATTTTTAACTGCTATAATGCAAAAAAGCTGGAAATTATGACTTATAAGTCAGTTGGAGTGAGGTAAGATAGAAAATAGAAGAAAGGTTGGTCCACATGGTTGGTGCACAAATTCACGCGGTTTTTTCTCGGATGCTTCGAACGAGCCAAGAAACCCGTCTGCCAACAATGGTCAACTGATAATTCGAGTAGATCCAACATTTATTTAGCCAGTAAGTCGAAAAGGCTAACCAAACATGCCAGCGTACCCCCTAAAAATAAAAACGATGACAAGGTCAGCTAAGAATGCAACATATTTCTATTTCCTTACAAGCCCCCTTAAAGAACTATTTGATAAAAAGGAATATATCTCCTGGTTATTCATTCAATCCAAATCTTCAATCTCGTGAATTCAATAAAAAGTACTCAAGGCTGCGACATCCACATTAAGTCTAGTTAAAAAAAGAAAAGGTTCCACCCTGTAGTTAGACAACTGATATGCGACATCATACTTTGTATGAGAGTTGCCACTGACCTACGACATCAATAGATAAGGATAGTATGAAAATATGGGCCTTTTTTTTTTGACCGAAGCTAGCGGCTTTTGGTTTTTGCTATAGTACCTAACTTTTAAACGGGGTATTTTCTCAAGACGGGGTCTACAAGTTAATTGTAGTACACGTTAAAAGCTTAACACCTGTATTAACCATAATCGCAAGCGAGTATCTATCTCTCCGTAATCTCTGTCGTAAATAGTTAAAATTCAAAAATTTTAATCAAAAATCATAAGCTGCAACCGGATCAAACAGACCCTATTGTAGTTGACTCTACACTTTCGTAGGGGAGAGTAGTCGGTCCCCACCAAGGTGAGTATAAGGGTTTTTTTTGGGAGGGTAATTTCACTTTGCTCATCTTTCAGTGCTGACAGTTTCTATTCTCAAGTCTGAAAAGCCAGTACACGATAGGCAGTTTAGATACATCACTGAGTGCCCCATGGGTCATCTTGTTTCCTATTCATTGGAAGCTACATAAAGCATCCCTATATTAAGATGAAGTAAGAAAGCATCAGTCCTCTTATTTTCTCTTCTATGAAAGAATGTAGATCGCCTTTTCAACCTGGTCCCCCCTTCCTCTTTTGAACCCCGCTATTGCTATGCCGTCTTAAAGTGCTGCTAAATAGAATGATCTTATAACGTCCATAAATGCGAAACCATAGATCGAATTTTTGAATTAGCAAAATTTGGTGCTATCATAGCATTCGCTAAGTTCACGAGCTAGAGATAAGAGGACTCGAACCGTTGACATCTGCCATAGGGAAAACCATCGTCTCTCAGGCCTCTCCGAAGGGTTCTACCGTAGAGGTCAATGATAGACAAAAACTCCCCCCCTCCCCAACACAGCTTACAATTTTCATTGTATTATGCTCTCCAAAGAAAAGTTGCTGAGTTGAAATCCCATTCTAAGGATTCTATGGTTCTGAGGAATCCAACTACAGGAGCGCTAGGAACAGGGGGCCTCTCCCCTTTTTTAGCCTGACTCTTGGATCTTAAACTTTAGAATGTTGATTTTAAGTACAAGGATTGACCTACTTCGGCTCTTATTGTGCAACCTGTAGGATTGTCGATGGCAATCAAAGGGGGGGTGAATGATTGCAACACCTAGCGGAAACTTTTCTCAAAATCACATAAAAAACAGCAAGGAGATTTTTTGGTTACTGTAGCAACTAATTAAAAACAAAACTAAAGACTAATTGCTCCTTGCTAACTATATGAGATAACTAGCCATGTGAAATAACTAATCATGAAAGACAAGGATTAAAAATATACTAAACTCACTGTTGCTCTCTGTACGTGAGCAATATGCATGCAGATCAAACACAAGATAATGAAACCACCAAAATCTTAGTGACCACACAACGAGCCGAAAGAGTAACTATTGCTGCCATTGAGTGGAACCCGCTGGTACTCAAATCAACTAGCTGCATAAGCGCGGCGCACGCCACGCTAGCTACCGTGCGGACCAAAGTAAAAGAGACGATAATTCAAAGGGAATTTCATAAAAAAATCAAGGACAAATGCGTAATTTTGGAAAAATCAAAGGGTTTTTTTGCGAAAAATTGAGGACTTGTAAGGACCTGTACGTAAGTAAATAAGGACCTATACGTAATTTTGGAAACCCGCGGGGCGCCATCCAAAAAATTTTTTAAAGAAAAAACTTGTAGGGACCTTTTCGCGAGAAAAAAAGACCTTTACGTAATTTTCAGAAAGTATGAGGAAATTGCCTCGGCCGGCCGTACGCAAATTCCCTTGCCACGCGCCGGCCGGCCGAGCGCTGGGGCGACGTGGCTGCGGTCTCCTGCGCGGAAGTCCCCCGTCTTTGTATATGTTATAATTAGATGATGGACACGCGAATGAAGAAAATGCTGGTGCCCGGATGATGGACACTTACATGTGGGATTACCTGAGTCACTGATAATGGGTCCGGATGATAAATCTGTTGCCACTCGAGTCATAAGGGTGATAAATAGTTAAATTTTCCCGCGAATGAAGAAAATGCTGGTGCCTGTTTCTCGCGTACGAAGATCAAGGAAACGATGTTGCTACTGTTAAAAGGCTGACCCGAAGATGCTTGAAGACGTCAAACTGAGATGTGACCGAAGGCAAGACAACTTCACGCAACACACAACGAACGGACGATGCACTGCTTGATAATCGAGAATGACGTCGCGTGTTGTAATCACAGTTTTGACCAACGGACAAACCTGACCGAGAACGCCTCACAGTGATCGATGATAGGAAGTGTCGCGCATGATCGACAGCAGCTTCTCTTCAGACGACGCGCTTCCACGACGACGATCGAGACCACTAGCGTCGTATGCAAGACGTGTCGCCTTTTTTTTTTAAAATAGATCTAGATTTTATTTATGAATTATTGTGGCTATAAAGTACCCTTATAGCATCTCTAAACTCTAGTACAAAATTAGTATCTTAAAGCCACAGAGTTAGCCTCTAACTCTATCTCTATTTATAGTTTAGGGCCCAAAATATGGTTTGAGCCTAAGCGCACGAGTTCTAATTCAATTCCAACAGCAAAGGGATCCGAAACCCTTCCTATCACGGGTTTTCCAAAATTCCACCTTTTCTAACACGTCACGTGTCGAAGCCTCCAGGACCACACCTCCCGTAACTTCTCCACGCATCATCCATCACATGTCGTAGCCTCCAGACCGCACCTCCATAGCTCCAACGCGTATCATCCATCTTTGATCTCCATGCGCTCTAAGCATAACCCCGACTATCTCATGACCTCTTTGCCCATTTGAACCTCGGATCTCCCATCCTAATCCCGATCCACCTCGTCACTGATCATGATCGCCTTTATACTCAACCTGCACATGTAAAGACCAAAGAATATTTTTTCGGCACAAGTTCATCCCAACTTGACCAACATCAATCCACACACACCACACACCTCGCATAATAATGCTAAGCAACATCATCAATTATTCATCACAAATTAACCATTGTCAATTATTTATTACCAAAACATCCTAGATCAAGCCACATAGTCTAACACAACCGCATTACATTCATGCTTACTTCCTTGTTGCCATGAAAAGGTACACATAAAGGCATTAAGTATGTATGTGTGTTTGTGTGTATCACATTTATAAAACCAAAGGGATTGCCCTGATCAACTCGGCTTCGGCTTTTGGCTTATTTTTCACTATTCATAAGTTTCGTCTTTTTCTGAACTTTTGGCTTTTTGTTGAGCTTTTTTGCCGGTTCTTTTTTTCCCGTATTTGTTTGTATTATACGTAATGGGCTAACATATTTTTTATATTTTTAAATTTTTTAAAATTTAATTATGCTAAATAAGCCTCTGTCAGGTACAGTGCTTTTTCAGCCAGCTACAGTGTTTTCAGTCATAAGCCATGAGCTTTTCAGCCGAACCGATCACCACCTAGGTAGCCAAGTATGAAGTATACAACACATGTTTATTTAACAAAAATGGGTCTCCAATTGTTTCCTACCTACATGGAGATTTAACTTTGATGGTTCACACTTCTTATACCCTATGGCGTACTCTCTGCGCGCAGCATGTGTGTGCTAGGTAATCATCATTTGCACATGCGGGACCTTGTTTGTGCATCCAATGTTCCACCTCTATTGGCCACAGATTCATTGTTGTCTAGACGAATCACCTCCTGCAATAGCACCACTATGATCAGCACTGTGGTTGTCATTCAAGTTGTTACCTTCGTTGACACCAGCTCATTGCTCCCACGCGTCTTTCTTGTTGGAGTTGAATCACTTAATTCCTCTCTTTGGAAACCCCCCACAGATTTCCCTCTCACGACTTGTATCTCTCTCACATAAATACACACACATAAATGCATGGGAGCAATCTTCTCAACATGGCTCAAATATTTCATTCATGGCAACAACTATTTATACATAAAATGCACCTACTATCTAATCAACTCGCTAAATGCACGCACGACTAACAACTTGACCGATTCTTTTGCTAAACAACCTGACTAAGCAACTCACTCTGCTAACACATATGCATGAGCTTACTCAACACTAACCCCTACATGCATGTACTGACCACTTCATCTCGCATGATTCACGTGTACACAACAAATTCTTGGCCACTTTAACTACCTAGACTCTAGAGTGTGCACCTCGTCTCACACAGAGTGCAGTACGCTCTAACACCTACATGTAAACACATGCAACTCGGCCACTAACACGTACATAATCAAACTCAAAGATACAATGTGACAAAATTAATTTCAATATTTCTTGCCAACTGCAACCAACCATACAAAACCTAACCCAATTGTCTTCCTTGTTGCTAATCGCCCAAACCTTACCCTTAGCCAAGCCAATGGCACCATCATCTTCTCATCGTTCCACCTCCGCCGTTGTATGGTCGATCAGAGAGCTTGGTGGACCCGAAAACCTAGCTAACCTAACTCGATGTCTTACTGCTCGTTGACGAGCTGTCATTTTCCTAATTTGGAAACTGTCGAACTCACCGTTTTCCATTTCGCCAAAAAATAAACTACGTGCGCAATTGAGAAGTTTGGTCAAAAATAGCACTGTTCACCTCAAGAATACCAGATCTAGCCTCCAACCAACACCAATTCCAGTTATAGCCCCCTCCCCCACCACGGGATTTCCATGCGCTGACACATGTTAATCATGCAGTTGGGGACCGCACAACAACGAAATCGTGTTGTCCCCGACCGCACGACCACTGTTCACTGTTCAAAATATGTTTAACCTCATTTTCTATATTACAAATTTACTGCAAACTTCACACAAAAATAAATTACACACAAAAATTCATAATATTTATAATTACAAGAAAATTGCACAACTAAGTAAACTCTTCCCCACATAAAAAACATAATTTTAAACCTCATTACAAGCACACAAACGCACACATTAGCTAAGCCAAAACACTGTGCGCATGCAAGTCGTGCGGTCGGGGACCGCATGACTCGAGTGAACAGTGGTCATACAGTCCTCGACCGCACAATCTCCCGATGAACAGTAGTCGTGCAATCGGGGTCTGCACGAATTCGCTGTCGTGTGGTCTCCGACCGCACGATTAATACGTGTCAGCGCCTGAAAGTCCCACGGTGGGAGAGGGAGCTATAAATATAATGCTATTATTTGGGAGCTAAATCTAATATTCTTAAGGTCAACCGTGCTATTTTTGACCAAACTTCATATTGAGCGTAGATATGTGGATGCGTGTATGTGGTTGTGATGTGGTGGCTGGGGGGTATTATTCCCTACATATCCCGACAAGCATAATAGCCTTCTCAAATGCTAACGGCCCTAATAGCATGTGTACCGCTACCATTTCTTTGCTGATAGCTGATTAGAATTTCCTAAATATTAGTTGTCACCCAGCTCAGCTCCAAATCAACATTACAAAAAAGCCCGCATCAGAACACGCACGAACCACCCACCTCCCTCCCTCCCCACTGACCGAGAACACCAACCAGCGAGCTCCTCCTCTACTCTACCATGCCCGACGGCGGCGACGGCGACACTGGGTGCTGCTGCCGCTTGTTGGGCTTCCTCTTCATCGCCGGCCTCGTCGTGCTCTTCTACTGGGCCATCTTCCAGCCCCACCACATCCGCGCTACCGTCGACTCCGCCACCCTCACCAACCTCACCGTCACCAACGCCACCTCCGGCGACGCCGTGGCCTCCTACCACCTCGCGGTCAGCTTGAAGCTCTACAACCCCAGCCTCCGCGTCAACATCTACTACGACACCCTCGACGCCGAGCTACGCTTCCGCGGCACCTTCCTCGGCCACGCCAAAGGCACCTCCCCCACCGAGTTCTACCAGCGCCGGAAGAGCGGTGACGAAGTGAAGGTGGACTTCGACGGGAGCGGCGTCGGCGTCGCCGGCGACGTCGCCGGGGAGCTCGAGAAGGAGAAGGGACAGGGGGCTGTGAGCTTGGAGGTGGCCGTCGATACGCGGGTGAGGTACAAGTTCATCAGCACCAAGATACGGCAGAAGCCAAAGATATGGTGCTCGCTGACGATTCCGGTCAAGGCGGAGGACCGCGGCGTCGGCGTCGGCGGCGCTCTTGCCTCCGGCGACCGGTGTAGCGTCAAGTACTAGAGAGTAATAAGAGAAGAACTAATGATTGAGTCCTGCATTTGGTGTCTAGATACTCGTGTGCCGATTTGATTCGATTCATGCAAAGATTCAATGCTCCGGCCCAGATTGGGCCTTTGTCGCAACTAGGATGTGTTGAAACTAAACTCATTAACTTTGATTGTTGTCCTCCGGGAGAAAATACACATACGTATTTTCTCAACGACTTACACAAGTATGAACATACAAGAGATTTCTTCTGTGACGACGTATGCTGACGAGGATATAATAATATTTAAATTATTACATCATTATATTCTTTAAGTATACTCTTTATTGATAAGGGAGAGGTTTTATAAGGAGTCATTAGTTCTTCCACGATCACTCGTAAATCCTTCTACGACCACATAGTCATAAGTTGTTCTGTGACCACCTCGTAGTCGTGCATCTTCTTGCGACCAGTTTATCTCCGGTTGACTTGTCTACGACGACTTACTATATCGTGGATCCGTCTGACAAGGCGATTAAAACATGTGTTTAATCTTAATAACTACGCAGGATCACTCTTTGATAATAACCGCCGCACGACGAACGGGCCATCATGACTCTTTGATAATAACTCCCGTCAGACGGTTATCACCCGAAGCATTAAGGTATCTTTTGGCGCAAGACAACGGCCACGTCAACCATGGCTTCATGACTGCAACTCCAGTAGTACCGCTCACACAGAGCTGGTACTACTAGTCTTCGACCAGCAGGTTTGACTACCGACCAATTATTGTAGCTCCGACTACCGACCATCTCTGTAGCTTCCGACTACCGGCCGGTTCACAATACTCCGTAATCTTTGACTGCTCTTCGACTCCGGGTCTTCAACTTGTACTCGGACATACAAGTACTCGACACACAACTAGAGAGTACTCAATATACAAGTACTCGACACATAACTAGAGAGTACTCAATATATGAGTACTCGACATATAATTACATAGTATTCGAACATACGAATATTCTACACATAATATTTGAATACATGAGTACTATTAACAACAAAATTAGTTCTAACAAGATGAACTTTGTTTTCGCTGGACAAGCACGGTCCAACCACGGCTCTCTGACCCCACACGCCAACGCTCTCCTGCACTGGTCTAAGCCTTGCCGCCTCCGCCTCCGCCTCCGCTTCCCTTTTCCAGCCCGACCCACGCGGAGCCTCCCGCTCCCTGCCCGCCGGTGCACCGTGTCGTCCCAGCTGCCGCCGCCCGCGACGCCACGGCCGCCCGTATGCCTGAGGCCAGAGCAGCCCAACGCATGCACGTTCGTACGGGCGTTGGCTTGTACGCCGCCAAGCGCGCGCTCATGCCCGACGCGAGTTCAGAGTACTTCACCTTCCTCGCACTGTCCGACGCGCAAGCGCGCGCGCGTGCTCTTCCACTACGCGCGCCGTGAGGGCAATTCACCCGAACGCACGTCCGACGCGTCGAGCTCCACGCGTGGCCGCGTCTCCCGGTCGGTCTTGTCTTCCTCTCTGAATTACAAGGTACAATCCAACCCGATCCAGTCGCTCGCTACATCAGCTGCCTTGAGACTTGCATACCATGTCATTACCTTGTAATTGATAGCAACACAAAAGGAATAATAGACAAAGACTTGGCACACCCAAGTGCCCAAGTCTTACTCCAAAATGCCATTATACAAGGGGCGAAAGGGGTTGGTTGGTGTACGCACGCGGTTTTGTTCCCCGATGCTCCGAAAGAGCCAAGAAAGAAACCCGCGTTCTGCCAACAAGTTCCCTGATGCTTCGAAAGAGCCAAGAATGCTTCGTGTCACTCGGTTAGCCAGTCATGGTTAACTCAAAAAGGCTTACCAAACATGCCAGCGTACCCCTAAGATTGGAAATGATGACAAGTCAGCTAAGAATTTCCTTACAAATTAACGCTACACTATTCATGCATGCTTCCCTTAGAAAAGGTACATATAAAGGCACGAAGTATACAACACATTTTATGAGACTTTTGGCATATATAGCAATGTTTGCAACTGTAATTATAAAAATAGTCGTATGTGTGCCGTATTAGCAAAAATGATATTTTTGCTATCCGATGACCGGGCGGCGACGTGGTAGGGCTGACGCATGTAACCTGCCGCCCCGCCACCGGGCATCAAGTAATTAATCCAGCAAAATAGCCAGCTTAATTACCTGGCTTAATTATTTTTTGTATACTGTTTGTTAAATTTTTTAAATATAGCAAATAAGCTCCAAATTACAAAAAAATTATGTGTAGCCTTTTGACAGGATGTACTTGATTGTGTAATTTTTAACAATTTTATGCATTATTAATATTGCTCAAAAAATTTGTAAGATTATGATATTTGTAGGAGTTGTTACATATAGCAAATGAGCTCTAAAAATTATGAAATTTTATGTGTAGCCTTCTAACATAGTTGACCTAATTGTGTAATTTTTTTAGAAATTTTATGTGCTTTAAAATTTTCATGTTAATTCATGTTAGTTTAATCGTAATTAGCAATATGCCACCGCGTCAGCCGCCAGAAAGTGACATCCATTGTGAGTATAGAACAACAAAACTTGAAGCTCTCAATGGTCTGGGCAAAAGCCCAGAATAACCGGTCTAATATGAAGCAGTTGGGCCCTCCGTCAGTATCTGGACGCTCAAGCTTGTTTATGTATGTGCCGGGGTTTGATTCGGCTATCTGGTAAAACAATCTCGGCACAAGTTTATACACTTCTTTGTACGTCCCATACATGGACTCGATGACCTTCTGCTTGCCTCGTCGGACCTTACTGTAGTTGACTAGATAGCCAACTACATTGGCGACTTCCGACATGAGCTACTAGGTGGGTGATGATGCTTGCCACATATGCGGAAGTCATGTCTCGATGATGGCACAAGGGCTCACTGAGCATGTAAGTGTGGTCGATCATCGTCTTGATCAAGAAGACCGAGCCAAAAATCTTGACTCATTGAGTGCTGACTTTTGCAGGGCAACCTTCCACTACGTACTTTACTGCGTAATTGGTTGAGTTAGACCGATGCACTTGGTACACATAACTAATAAACAAGCATACCGTGAAATAGCTTGTCACACAGCAACCTTGCTAGAGAAGCACTGTCTAACTAGGAGGGTGTCAGTTTAAAACCCCCACTGGGACCCTTCTTCTTGCGGTGGTAGAAGGGAACACACCGCAACATCATCGAGTCTAGAGGACACATAAAGCACCTCCGATGACACAATTCCCTGGGTAGACCAGCTGTCTGCTGTGCGTCATTGTTGGTATCATCGGAGCCTGGGTCGGTCTCCTTGTCGGACTCCAACTCGAGCGTTTGGTTTGGTAGATACCCATGGCAGTCAATGTGAGCTGACCACCACATGTCCGCCCCGTCATTTCGCACAAAATCAAGAGTGAGTCTTCGCTCCGATATAACACATTCAGTGGTATCATCTTGAAGTTCCGCCTGTGGTTCCCCAGGTGTCGAGGGGTTGGGCTCATCAACAGTTTCTGACGCTTGGTGCATGAAACTCAGGTACACCATTGGCCTCCCATAAATGGCTGCCTCGGGTTGGGAGGCAATTTGCATGCACTGCCTCCATACTACAGTGTCATTCACCTTCATGAGCTCCCACACGCCATTCATGTAGGTGATCCCCTCGATCGCAAGTTTCACAGCTATAGCCTCCGTGGTGAACTCCCTTCGGATGCAGCTTTGTAGCTCCTAAATATTCATGACACCGAGCCCCTCAGCCCAAAGTACCTTGTATTGGCATGTCGATAAGTCCAATCCATTGTGTCCAGCCCGTACAAGACCATCGCCTAGAATATTGTCAAGTGTTCTATGTCTACAACTACCTAAAGCCACAGCAACCAGATCCGTAGTAAGCATTACAACGAAAAATGATGACAAGTAGCATGCAAGTTAGTGATTACTTGCATGTAACTACATACGAATAATTCATTAATTACTAACAACCATCAGAAAAATTTATGAGTGATTCATTACCGTTGTCCTTAGCACTTAATTCTTAGCACTAACTCATTATTTAACCCTAACTAATTGCCACTACAATAACTGGGACTGCTTAATTACACACTACCATTCAATAATAAATTATGGGTACCGTACGTACACAAAATAGTAAAAACTATGTCTAAATTACTACGACCTACTTACTTCATAATACAAACTATATCAATTATGATTAACTAAATAACACTAATTAACTAGGAGTACGGGAATAACGCTAAAAGCATGCGATAAAAAATTACCTGTCTTTCAGGAGAGGCAATCAGCACTACCGCGTCCTTAATAAGTTATGCACTAGCTTTTCAAAATAATTAGCTATGTACTCTTAATTTTGAGCGATGACCACGAGAATGGGTTTCCGCGATGAGCGACTTACATGACCGATGAACAACTGCGAGAGGTTCGTATTTATGATCGAGCAAAAAGGGAACACGGTGCGCTCCCCTCACAAATTAAGGACTCCTTGTTGATGGGCAGCACTTTAGGCGAGGGAGGACGGCATGATAACACTGACAAATGTGGAGATGAGAGAACAGGCAAGGGGGGACGGCACGGACAAAACGACATCACTGCGGACAAGGGAGCATGCGAGGGGGATGACATGGACAGAGTGACAATTGTACAAAAGACGCATGGGAATGGAAAGATAGTAGCAATGGACTGACATATGTGTAAAGAACAGAGATCACACACTGCAAAAGATGCTTGAGCATCGCACATCACTAATTATGATTAAATTAGCATGAATTAATATGGTAAATTTGGAGCACATAAAAATCCTAAAAAATACACAATTAGATTGACTATGTTGGAAGATTGCACATAAAATTTTGTAATTTTTGGAGCTCGTTTGCTATATGTATTAACTCCTACAAATATCATAATATTACAAATTTTTTAGCAACATTCACAATGGATAAAATTGTCAAAAAAAATTAGACAATCTGGTACATTATGTCTCAAGGCTCCACATAAAAAATTTTAATTTTTGCAGCTCATTTGCTATATATAAAATTTCAAATAAATAGTATACAAAAATAATTAAGGCAAGTAATTAAGCAAGCTAATTAGCCGGCTTAATTACCTGGTGCTCGGTGGCGGGGCAGCAGGGCACCTGGTGTCTAGTGGCAGGTTGGCAAGTTACACCTCTCAGCCCTACGACGTCGCCGCCCGGCCACTGGGCGGCAAAAATACCATTTTTGCTAATATGGCACGCATATGGCCATTTTTGTAATTATGGTTGCAAACAGTGCTATATATGCTAAAAAGTCATTTCATGAGACCAAAGGGATTAATTCCACAGCTTTATTATAAAGCCAAGGCTGAAGTATACAACACACTGTCTTCGATGGTCCACATCTTGGGGTGGATTCTTTTGGGCTGAGGTTTATGGCTTATGGTTGTGGTTTTTGAATTCTGATATATTCATAAGAGGCAGTATATAAAGAAAAATAGTCACATATGATTTTGGCCATTACAGTTGAACTTGATATAATTTGTACTACAATTTACTTGTAGACCTCGTCTTGAAAAAAACACACCATTTAACGGCGAGTTACAGTAGAAATGGAAGCCAAAATCTAAGCATAAACCCCAAAGAACTCAGCCTTATACTATATGGGGTGCTCTCTACAGAACGCGTGTGCTCAATAATAATCAAGCGTATAGGCGGGGCTTGTTCTTCTTTGGTGCATCAAGGGCCTATTCGTATTGGTTTCTATTTCTGGCTTCTGCTTGAAAAAGTCAGAAGCTAATATGAATACCTGACTTTTCAAAGCGGCTTCTCCACTCATCTTGCTCCAGAAATAAGGCAGGGGGTAACGGGCACATCACACACCCTACTCCTCTCACGCCTGTCTCGCTTACACATATCTTCCTCACTTTCTCCACCGCTCACTTCCTCCTTCAAAACACCACTTCTTTCAGCTAGTACTATTCATTTTTAGTTAAAATCCATCAGTCATAGCCAACATATATAGCCTTGACACTCCCACCTCTACCAACTGCAGTTTTGCTATTCTAGACGAGTCACCTTTTGCCATAGCCCTAGCCCCTAGAACCACTATGATCAACACTATTATGGTTGCCCGTCGTATTGTTGCCTCTATTGCCAGCACCTTATTGCTTCCGCATGTCTTCCTAACCACCACAATCGACCCTACAAAATCTAACCCAACTGTCTTCCTTATTACCGGCTGCACTAGCCCCGACTGTTGCATGTCGCTAAGACAGTGGCACCCTCACCTAGCCAAGTTAACTCAATGTCTTACTACTTGTTGTTGAGGTGTGTCATTTTCCAAATCTGGGAATGGCTTGTCACCGTCAAACTCACCGTTTGTTGTTTTCATCAAAATTATAATTGCGTGCACAACTCTATTGAACCATGTTTGTTGACACACAAGGGGAAAACTTACCTTTTTCACAATTCTCTGCATATCCCAACAAGCATAATAGTCTTGTCAAATGCTAACAATCCTAAAAGCATCTATACCTCTACCATTTCTGTGGACATGGTTAGATTATCATAAACCCTAATCGATAGCTTGATGCGGATATCCCTAGCATTAACACATTCTCTCCGTCACATAACTACTGTCATTAATGACCTTAACAAGTTTGAACCAGTTGGAAGTGCAACTCAACATAAGGTGAGCTCATCATTAAGCGAATACATGCTTAATTTACATAAGGACTATTTACTACTTAATAGTTATTCTCTAAATGTATTCAGATTTGAGAAGAAAGGAACCTTAGTGCCTGAGGAGAAGAACCAAGGATGTGATGTCGTGCTGATTTGTTGTCCTGAGATGCATGCTCATGGCAAGTGTAACCAGCGGGAGGTGAGGGTGGTAGGGGCACCACCATGGAGGGAAGCATCCAGCCCAAGAGAAAAATATAATATCAGTCATCTTACAATCAACATGGTTCTCGTAGTTCTATCCACTAAGTTTATGAAGATATTTGCATAAATTCAAAAGTTTCCAATGTATAAAAACACATATTTAGAAAGGTTACCAAGTCTACTTTCTAGCGGATTAAATGGTGCAAGATTAGGAGTTTCCTACAAAAAGTTATGACAACTAGAGTGCCTGTTATGCTAGTTGTCAAGAATGCCGCATGAGAGTTGCAAAACATGTTAGGTCCATGGCTTGTACGACATGTATAGGTAGTCTCCTCCTATTTCATGTCTTTACAAGGTTTATAAGACTTCATTTACTTGTCCCTCAAGGATTGAAAGTGCCCAAATAAGGAAAAAACATATGAGGCTTTGAATCCAATTTAGGATCAGTCCTTGCATGCAAGAAGGTCCAGTTTAAAAAGTCACTAACTTTTGCAAACGTAGTCCGATTTATGTGCTCCTTGTACTCATTTGGAAGCTAACTTTAAGGCAATGTAGTGGATCTACTCTCAGCATCAGATTCCAGCTGTGTGCACCATAACATGCAAAACAATCTAACGGTTGTAAAATTAGGTTTTCTTTTTTGAGTCTGGAACAATGTCGGGGTGAGTTGGGGGTAGATTGGATATATTGTGGCTGACCCTAGAGGCTATATAAGCCCATGTATTTGTGCGTTTTTGTTTTACCATGAATTTTATGATAGTTATTCTGAGAAACATCATTGCTCTTATTCTTAGGGTTTGTGCAAAGCCACCTGCTACCCCTTTAGGAATTGTGAGTATCTATGAGTTATCTCTTTTGGTTGTTCTTGTGATTTCTTTGGTAATTGTAAGAGCGATTGTGTAGGATCGAATATCGCAATCAGAGGGGGGTGAATAATTGCCTCTGCTTTTTGGAACCTCTCAGAACTCGATGTAGTTTTGACCTCTCAATGCTCGACCACTCAGCTGTCATAAACATCAACCACTTTGCACTGGGTCGTAATTTCAACTGCTTTGCACTGGGTCATTACTTTGACTACTTTGCACTAGATCATAACTTTGACTGCTTTACACTAGGTCGTAACTTCGACTACTTTGTACGTACTCAAGACTTCGACTGGTTAGCACGTACTCGAGATCTTTGACACCGGGGATAGAACCTCTTGATCACCTGCACCTTCGAGGATTTAGTACCTTCAAGTACTCGTATTTCCTCTGTTTTCCCTAGCAGTGATTTGACACCTTTTCATGTAGTCATAAGCTTTGACCCAACCACAATCACCAGCACCTTTGAGCAAATCAAAAACAAGATTGGTTCAAAGTGATGTTTATTGTTGGATTTTTATGGGTTTACAAAGTACCCTCAAAAGCACCCCTAAAAGCCTAGCCAATACTAAAACCTCCTCGATCTTCTCCAAAAGCATGTCCATCTGTTATGCCCCTCTGACTCTATTTATATCCTCTGACTCCCTAAGAGTCCTATATGAACAGACCACGAATTCAAGTCCTAATTCGAACGGATCACAAATTCGAGTCCTAAGCCAACTCCTATAGCCAAGGGACCCGAAATCCTTCCAAACATAGGTTTTCTAAAATCTTTAAACCTTCTAGTTATGGACACCTTCTAACTTACCATGTGTCGAAATCTCTAGGACTGCACCTCCCGTATTTTCTTCACGCATCATCTACCTTTGATCTCCACGTGCTCCAACATGAGCCCGACCACCTCGTGACATCCTCGATAGCCTAAACCTCGGATTTTCCCATCCTAGTCCCGATCCTCCTTGTCATCAACTATGACCGCCTCCGCACCCAACCTGTACATGCAAAGACCAAAGAACTTTTTGCAATGCAAGTTTTCTCCAACTTAACCTACATCATTCTACACACGCATATCACACATTCATCCATAATAAACATAAACCAGATCATCCTTGAACTCAATTTCCACACTTTCCAAAAATCATCCTCAGACCATCCAGTAAAACCAGTCTGATCACCATGCACAGACCAGTCAGTCTGCTAGCCCAACAACAAGAATTGAAGCACTCGAAGCCTACAACAACCAACTATTGACTAGATACTGTAGCTACGACCATCGACCAGGCACTGTAGCTACAACCATCAACCAGGACTGTAGCTACGAGCATCGACCAGGCACTGTAGCTACAACCATTGACCAGATACTGTAGCTACGACCCAGTCAAAGCCTACGACTACCGACTACCAATAGTGGTCCGAAGATAGTGGTCTAAAGCCTGCTGGTCAGATTGCCCAATACAAAGTGGTCAAACCGCTTAACCTGAATATTCCAGCAATTCTATTTTTACAATAGAGCATCAATCAAAACTTTCATAAACACAAATTTCAATACAATCCAAATATCAATTATTCATCATCACTATATTTCCGACCTATCCACATGGTCTAATAGATTGGATGTCTACCTTCGTATGGTTTAATATCTTTACTATATAAAAGGAGTTGGTGGTTGGTGCGGCCTCTCCCACCACCACCCCTTCTAACAACAAAAGATAGTCTGATGTGTGGGCCCATCCGCCCCACCAACCGCCTGTGCGGCTCCTCCCCCACGAACCCATGCGCCTCAACTGCCCGTGCGCCTCCCCCCTCCCCCGAACGGTGCGCCTCCTTCCCCTGATTTCTCCCTCGTCTCCTCCCCCGCCCTCCGCTCCACCGCCTCCTCCCTCGCCCTCCGCTCCGCCGCCGCCTCCTCCTCCTCCCCACCTCGCGCCGCCGCCTCCTTCCCTCCCTCCCACCCCGCGTCGCCGCCTCCTCCCCTCCCTCCCACCCCGAGCCGCCGCCGCCGCCTCCCCCCCCCCGCGCGCGCCTCCTCCTCCCCCACTCCTCCACTCGCCGCCACCACCCGCGCCGACGCCATCATCACCGCCTACCGCGACCACTGCGCCTACCTCGCTCGCGGCGGGGACATCGTCGCTATCTTCGCCGAGCTCATGGGCCGCCACTACGGTGGCGCCCTCGCCTGCATGATTCCGTCGGCCGCTGCCCTCGCCTGCACCGCCCGCCTCCCGGGCCGCACCGCCGCCCGCCCCCTCTCCGACTGCGCGCCGTCTCCCAGCGACCCAGCCAGCGCCGCTCGACACCCCCTCCCGGCCAGCGCCGCCCCAACTCCCCTCCCCCCTCTCCTCTTAGATCTCGGCCAGTGCCGCCCACTAGGCCCACCCTCATCCCGGGTTTTTTGTGGCGCACGGAACCGCCTCCCTTCTCTCCCTACGGCTGTGCGTTGCCTTGCGATCCTGCTATGCCACCGCCACACCGCGGGCGACGGGGACACCATCATCATGAGCGAGGTCGTGCTTTGCCGTGTCGGCGGCTTAGACGACAGAGGAAGGCACCGGTGTCGAGACGATGATCCCGCCCGATGACCGCATCCCGACCACCAACATCATCGGCTTCCTCGGCTCCGGCAAGGTCTGCTACTCGATGCCCTCGTCGTCATCCGCGGCATCGGCCGCAGCTCAGTGCTCCCGCACAAATCCTACTACTTGTGAGTTTTGCACCCCTCCCCAGTTTCTCATCGTCGTATAGATCCAAATTCCCAACCGTTGGCCTGTGGACGGTCGGACGGGCATCAACGCAGGTGGAAATCTCGCCTGGCCAGCGCGCCAGAGGAGCCGCATAAGTGTGTCATGGAGAAGAATCTAACCCTTTTTGTTCAATTTTGGGGAGAAAGATATATATAATGAAAATAGGGAGATGAACAAGGAACAGGGAGATAAGAAGCCACCTTTATCAGATTGTGCATAACCTATTCTTGAATCCAACGATCTTGCTTTTAAAATGTTGATTTTCTTTCTTATGCAACCCAACAGGATCATTTCGATTCATACGCCACCGTGCACTTGGGCGCCCATGCTGAGACACCAGACCTCCGCAGCCATCGTCGATTCGACGCATGCGCCTTCGTCATGACCCCACGCTATCACCTATTTGACCAGCATTCCAATTTGGATTTGGGATTTGGGGTTGAGGGATTGAGTAACTTGGAGGATTCGACCGTTAGGTTTTTACTTGATTGGGGAATTGGGTTTGAGTAGTTTAAGAATTTTGAGGATTCGACTATTAGGTTTTTATTTGATTTGGGATTACTGACTTAAAAGGTTTGTTATCTATTGGCTGATAAGTAGATGATGAATAATGTTTATTATAGATAGGGGCATATCTGCAGGGGGTGCTGCGGCACCCCATTGCTCTAATACATCATTTGCAATTTCCTTTTTATGTACACAATGATGTACGTATCAAGTGATTAATTGCTTAGATTTTTAAGCTATTGGTTGTGACCCTCAAATCCTCAATGTTACTACCTCTAGCCCTGAACAGTTTTTAGTTTGCAAATACCTGCTATCTTGGCTTTTCTGGGCAACATTTTTCATCAAATGTCCCCATTGAATTCTTATTGTTTGTAGTACTATCAGAGCTATGTTTATACTGTTAATTGTTGAACATGCTTATTTTATAGAATAAAATTATGCATGTGTATAACACTTCATTGATATTAATGCTGCATAACCATTTCATCAGATTGCATTGGTTCAGCATTTAATGCCAAAGGAGTTATGCAATGCCCCAATTGTCGCAAAATTGAGAAGGGAAATTGGCTCTATGCAAATGTTTCCCGTCCATCACAGGATGTAAACACAGATGAATGGGGTCATGATGAAGGCCTTCATGGTTTTAGTTATGCAAAGACGGCAAGGGGGGTCTTTTTGGTAAGGGAGTTCAACTTTCTCAGTTATGGGTGACACTTATTGATTTCTACCTTATGCTGCATCGATCCATTTGCTTCTTTTCTGGCACTATTACCTCATTCCTTAGGTTATTTTCACTTGTGTGCTTGTACCTTCCTGTCAATATGGTTTATTCTGCAAGTTGCGTTGTAAAATAATGAATGCTTGACCATGACTGCCTATTTCAGTTAGTTCAATCCTTTTTCTTTTGGATATAACTGGCATGGTCTGTGGGCTTTTTCTTTCTTGAGACTGGGAACTTAACCTAGCGTATAACATATTAGAAACTAATGTTTTTAATTAGAACTATTGTATTGTTGTTGTGAGGTCCCAAAAAAACTATAGCAGATATCATTATCTACAGTGAAAGCCATATTACGTTACATTTTTATTTTATATCATTTTATGTCACACTATTTTACTAACTGATGAGGTATTTAGTGGCATTAATAGATGGCATATCCTTGCAAATAATGAAACATTTTGACTGTTTATGTAGCCACTTCGCTTACAATGGTGTCCTATTGGTCACTTAGCGCAACTTCTGTCATTATTTGAGTATGTTCTGTCCTCATGAAGCTCCTCTATGGCTTTGGTTTGTGCAGACTATAGCAATCCAATGGCACCTCTTGCTTTAGATTCACCACCTTATATTTTAAGGTCTTTGTGTGATAGATTTACTATATTTGTTATTGTTCTGTTTACTCATGTTGTTTTTCCTCATCTACCAGTGAAGGAGAGTCATCACCACCAGTTACATGTAAGGTTTTACTTATATGAGATTCATGTACCTCATTAGATTTGTTGAGGGTTGAACATGTTCAAATGTTGCCTATGCAGTTCATGATTTCATTGGACAAAACATTACCTCTAAGCACTTGCCTGCATCAAGACCTGGTGCAACTCATCTAGCCCATATACCGCTTCCTGTCAGCCCATTCCACCACCGACATCATCATCAAGCTCCCATGTCACTAAGAGAACAACGGGTGGTTCCACATACCATGACCACATGAACCCCCTAGCTGGGCCATCAGATAGTCGGCCATTGCAGACAGTACAATCCATTGATTTCGATCATAGCCACTGGGCGTGTATGCCCCACTCCTATGCTCAACCCAATAGTAATAACGGTATAGCTAAGTAGCCAGGAGTCCCTGTGGGAGGAATCAAGGTTGTGACCTTGGTGATAGCCAACAGCGAGGGTCTTCCCTCAGTTTATGGAAATGGGTTAGTGTTACTTTATTTCTTTCCCTGTCATAAATAACTGTTCTTCATTAAAAATAGCACATATCTGTACATGCAAAATATGCATAAAGTTCCACATTTAATGACCTTTGGTCCTTTGTATGTTCTAGCTGAAAAATGATGTCTCAGTTCTTATCGACTATAGGCATCCCAAGAACTTCTATTTTGTTAGTGAATATTGTAAACAACACAATTAATTTCCAAATATTGATTCTTTCACAATCTAGAAAAAAGTGATAATGTGATAAAGGTATCACGCCCCTTGTTTGAATACAAGTCCTTTCAAAAACTTAACCAGAGTGGTTTGGGTGGATCATATGTTTAAGTAGCACTCTAGATTAATAGGCAAAAATGTGGCTCCATTGCCCATGCGAACTGCATACGTTTGCACATTTATGGACTATGATATCCATAGAAGGCTTGTGAATTAATACTTAAAATGAAATGAAATCAAAATTTATGCTTTAGTCAAGGTATAAATCAAAATTTATGCTTTCAGTTCTTGTAAAGATTCACATTGTTTCTTCCATAGTCCAGACCACAAGAATATTCTTTATTCACCGTGTTTTATTTTTAACAAAAGGTTGGGGGATTTGAGACCCAAATGGAGAAGTGGATGGGGGCTTGTGATTGCATTATAACAAAGGTATATCCTTGACCATTCTTGATAGTTAGCATGATGCTTCCTTTCAAGGTTTTTGCGGTATTCTTAATTTTCATTTTCTGTTTTTGTTGTTCTGTTCAATAGGCTGGAACAGGTACCATTGCTGAAGCCTTGATTAGGGGCCTTCATATCATCCTTAATGACTTCATACCTGGACAGGTTTGTGCTCACTAACTTTGGGCGTTTGTATATTGTTATAATAAGCATTCAAAGTATGTATTTGCAATGCTATAGTGAATTTAAATTTGAAATACCTCATAGTTGAGAGATCAAAACAATTTTCTACATTTGAAGTCCTTAAAGAACCTCACTATGTAAGCTTGTTTGGGTCAATATTAGTATAAGTGGCATGGGTGCACCGCCATGTCTGTTTGTGGTTATTGTCTTGTGAACTTTTTTCCCATACGCCATCTTTACAGATTCAAAGAAAGTGGAAATCTCATGAACTTTATTCTGATAATTGGAGCTGGTTTTATATGCTAATAGAATATGTAGATTGTTAATAGAATTTATTCCTATCGTTGTTGAGACTAATACTATCTGATTCACAAAGTGGTTGAATTTTGATTATGTGCAATCTACAGTATGCAAGAGTTGTATGCTTCTCTCAGTTAACTGGTAGTCGACATAAGACATCATCTATGCTTCTCTCAGGTTAACTGGTAGTCGACATAAGACATCATCTAACATAAGTTTGTATTGTGTGTGACAGAAGTTGGCAATGTCCCTTATGTCGTACAATGGTGCCAGCGTGTTCTCCAAAAGTCCTAAGGAAATCGCTAAACTTGTTGCCCGTTGGTTCGGTCCAGACTTAGAGGAACTGAAGAGAATGTCAGAAAATGCATTAAAATTGTCCCAGCCAGAAGCTGTATTTGACATTGTCAGAGATATCCATGAGCTCTCTCAGGAGCAAGGGTGATGTCACAGATCTCCAGTTCCTTGATATCATCCTTTTTCATACTGTCGCCCGAAACCACCCCTATCCAACTTATGTGAAAACCTCAAACTGTGTATAACTTTGCAGTTTCATGCATTTACTATAACTTTTTTTAAATCCTCTTCCTATAGATGGTTAAACATGAATTTTGGGTTTGATTAAACACCTATCTTACCATTATCCCTTATAAGGTGTTTGGAAGATGCTCCTTATGCAAAGTTATGTTTCGCTTTGATACGTGTGAAACAAAATTTATATTTATTGTAAATTTTAGAATCATACTGATATCATATGTCATCTTTTGTGAGAATCCGTTGCAACGTACGGGTATTGTACTAGTATAAGGATAAAAGCATGTGATTAGATGAATTTAAGTGTCACATGTTACTGTAATTGAGATAGCAATTGACACCGTTGTTCGTCAGGTTGTACATATCTATTTATCAACGATCCTACATGTAAAGATCGAGCACCGGTCTCACAGCTCAAATCACCGCTACATAAACCCCACTGGGTAAATGTGCAAAGCCCAAGTTACCACGCATACGAACCAGGAACCACCCACCCCTTTCCCTCTTCCCCATTGAGGCATTGACCAAGAACATCAGCCAGCAAGCTCCTCCTCCTGTCCGCCATGTCCGACAGCGGCAACCGCGAGAAGACTTGCTGCGGCAGCTTCTTCACCTTCCTCCTCACCACCGGCTTCATCATTCTCATCTACTGGGCCATCTTCCAGCCCCACCACATCCGCGCCACCGTCGACTCCGCCACGCTCTCCAACCTCGCCGTCTCGAATTCCACCTCCAGCGCCGCCGTCTCCTACCACCTTGCCATCAGCCTCAACTTCTACAACCCCAGCCTCCGCGTGAACATCTACTACGACACCCTCCACGCCGAGCTCCGCTTCCGCGGCACCTTCCTCAGCCTCGCCAACACCACCTCCCCCACCGAGTTCTACCAGCGCTGGAAGTGCGGCGACGACGTGAAGGTCGAGTTCGACGGGAGCGGCGTCGGCGCCCCCGGCGACGTCGCCGCGGAGCTGGAGAAGGAGAAGGACCAGGGGGTGGTGGGCTTGGAGGTGGCCGTCGACGCGCGGGTGAGGTACAGGTTCGGCAGCATCAAGATACGGCAGAAGCCGAAGATATGGTGCTCGCTGACGATTCCGGTCAAGGCGGAGGGCCGGGGCGGAGGCGTCAGCGGCGCTCTTGCCTCCGGCGAGCGGTGTAGCGTCAAGTACTAGAGAGTAATGATCGATTAGTCCTGCGTTTGGTGTCCTGTTTGGATATTAGTTTCCCCGTTTGATTCGATTTATGCAAAGATTCATATAGTTTGGGATGTTACCGATTTATGCAAAGATTCATATAGTTTGGGATGTTACTGTCAGATCTGGATTCAGCAAACCTTGAATCCTACAAACTGCTGTACTATTATCCGGATTAGTAAATAGTGCTCATACATTGCTGAATCATCTTATATATGATACAAACCATACCATTCATTAATATTACAATACCAGAGTTCAAATATTCCATATCGGGATAAGTACAGAAATATGAAAGCGATAGCGGAAGTAAAAGGAGGGGCTTATCTCTTCACAGGCAAACGACCAAGACAACCTAAGTGTGGTTAATATTAAACTTTAAACTCACCCACCAGTTACCTTAGTCGGCTAAACTGTAAGGGGATACAGAAACACTAGGTTCTATTGTAATTACCACCATCTTCACCGCCCTCTCACCTTGGTCTTGGTAGTAGGCATACTGGTCTTGATTTACGAACTCTAAAGGGGAGGGTTGAGAGCAAGGGTAAGCACACACAACCGTGCTCCACAAGCAAACACACAAAATACAGATAATCATAGATGCAAAGCTTAAACAAAGGTGGCTCAGGTTCTTTTAATTGCGTAAAGCGACGGTTGTAAATATTATAAGTACAAATCCTATGACCTAGCATTTTTTACGAAACATACTTTAAAGAGTTTAAATTGTGCGATACATATAGTGGTGCATGTTTCATCCACCAGTTACATGGTTCCATCCACTCATGCTAGATTTTTTATTAGTATGTTATATCCACCATAATAATAACACTGGAATACTTCCCCTTAGGAGAAAGTCAAAGTTGGAGTACTTCCCCCAACAAGTTTTTCATCCCACCCATAAAGTTTTAAAAATAGAAACTAACACGAGAAAGGTCCTATGTCCGCCCTTGACCATGGGCATGGCTATTCGAACAATTTATACTCTGCAGAGTTTTTACATCTTTATCCATAAGAGACAATCAACCCGACGGGCCTATGCGATTCCTTAGTCACACAGATCAAGCGATTGTCACAAGGCATTTATAATAGCTCGCCACCTAGCATCTCACCCATATGGGTGGCTCCCACACGTAGTGGGTCCCATACATTGTGCAAGATGTTCTACTATAGATTAGCGTAGTCAGACTCCACTCTCCACATACGCTAGCCCTGGCAACATCACCTTTACATGGTGTCCCATTCATGTTGGATTTTTATTATCCTCTTGCACAAGTCTTTCATGAGATGACTAAATGGTCTAGTAAATTATTCAGCCAAGTCTACAGTTTGCCAGCTTGTGGTTGTACTATTTTACATGGAAAGGTCATCACAGGATTAAGTCCTTAATTTGTCCGGGCAGTTCATTCCACAAACCGCATATTCTTGTGTTACATCCACACCAACCGCCCTTACCATCTACCTAGACAGGTATAGCAAATTTTTAGAGTTTTGAGAAGCATAAAGTACGTAGTTTCAAACTATCAGCCACTTACATCACGCGATTGTACCAAATCAAGATTTCATGTGTTTAAGATTGATGAATAGAGCATTCTAGTGCCCTAAGACTTGACAGAACTAGCATGGTATTTATTTAAGACTTATAGCTAAAGTCATCTTATTATTATTAACTATGGTGACAATAGTCAGAGTTCGCTAGTGTTCAAGAGTGGTGTACATATATTAATAACACAACAAAAGGGTAAATAGCTATCTTACAAGTAGCATAAGGTTGTACATAAAATAAAACATGCATGATTGACTAGATTAAATAAACATAATCCGTATGAAATATAGGAGCAAAATAATCAAAGTGTTGACTCACCTGGGTCACAGGTCGGTGGGTCTTGCAGTTCCTGAGAGGCGTAGACTTGAGGTTCGGTTGCGTCCTCAAACTCTACTCGAACGAACGTGCCGAAAGCAAATGACAGACAAGGAGAGCAAATAAATTATGACGCAAAAAATTCAAACAAATTCCAAATTGAACAAAACAAGAACTATCAGAAAGAGTTCGATTTTAGAAAATTTTGGAAACAATTTTCGCTAAATTCGAAGCTACAACGAGGGAGAACGAGCTTTCCAAAGTTTATTTCTACAAAAAAAATCCCAAAAATAAATAGAGGAGAGAGTTCTCTCTCTTATAGATAGGTCCCACCATTTTTCAATTGTTTTTCAAAATATTTTCAAATCTTAAAGGTTTAGCGTATGACATGTGGGGCCTCAGCACTGTGTAAATAGTGTCTTAGGCCCACATGTCAGTGGCCTAGATTTATAATCAAGTTTTAAACAGATTTTTAACCACGGTGGGGCCCATGTGTCAGTCTAATGAAGGAATTAAACTGGCCTAGGGCCCACCGGTCAGCAGTTCATTAACAAATGCTAAGCATGGTTATTAACTGCTAATGATAGAACTTAATTTAATTACACGGGAATAGTATTCTTCCCTGGCCGAACGGCGGCGACGCCTGCTGGCGGTGAGAGAGACCACGGAGCCACAGGAGCATTTCCAAAATGGTATGCTTGATTCTGTGTGCACCTTCCGGCGGGTTGAATCGGACCGAGACGCACCGGAGGGGTGACAACGGTGAGTGTAAGATCAAGGAGGCCGGCCAGAGGGGGTAAATAGTCATTTCTAAAAATTCTCTTCTTAATTAATTCGATTTAAGCTATTTGGCTAAAACAAAGTATACAATTTGGAAGCTTAAATCAAATTGGTTTTAGCACAAATAAATTCTAAATCAACTAGGTTCACATAAGTGCACCAACAATCTAAGTCTATATTAAAAGTTTGTAATACTAGAAAGACAAGCAATCAATTTACTTCTATAAATGTAAATTGCTTAAAAGTAAATATAGCACAAGAAAATAAACAACAATTGACATGGTTTCTTTTTACCGTGGTGTTCGGAGACTTGTCAGTCTCCCCCAGTCCACGTTGAGGTTTGCCCAAACGAACTGGACCGGCTCTACAAATTAAGCCGAAACACCTCAATCCACTAGTGATAGCTTTTTCCCACTCCGAATAGGTGAGCTCCAACCTTCACAACTTTACCTAGTCTTCTCACGACCTTCTTTGAGTAGATCATCATGCACGATGCTTCCAACACCATCTAGGAGTCGGTAAACTCTAAGAGTAATAAATCAAGCCCCTCGCTTGACTCTCACCACGTACAACGAATGCACAAGCTCGAGTGGATACACAATCCACCTATAGATGCAACACATGCAATCTAGAGCCTTCCTCCTTGCTCACAAGGTACAACACATGCACAATTGAGAGGAGGACCTCACACTAGCTCAAGAGAGTGAAATGGAGTGCCAAAATGTATTTTTCAACTGGCCACAAGGGGGTATTTACACCCCCCACACAAGAAAACTAACCATTGGAGCCAAATCCATGAAACACATTTGTTTGAGAAATGCATATACTTCAACAGATTTTGTAAAACACATTTGTAAACTACAGTATCATGCACACAAGGATTATCCATGATTCCCAATAAGTTACAAAACACATTTGCACACTTTAGAATCATGACACAAGGATTATATATATGAGCTTCATCACAGGATGAAGTCATTCCACAAACCAGAAAATTCTCATGTTACATCCACACCAACAGCTCTTACTATCTGCCTAGACAGGTATAGCAAGTTTTTAGGATTTTGAGAAGCATAAAATAGGTGGTGTCAAACTATCAGCCACTTACATCCCCGTGACTGCCCCCAAATCAAGATTTCATGTTTTAAGATTGATGAATAGGGCAAGCTAGTGCCCTAAGACTTGATAGAACTAGCGTGGCATTTATTTAAGATTTATAGCTAAAGTCATCTTATTGTTATTAACTATGGTGACAATTGTCAGGGTTCTCAAGTGTTCAAGGGTGGTGTACATATATTAATAACACAGCAAATGGGCAATAGCTACCTTACAAGTAACATAAGTTTGTACATAAAATAAAGCATGCATGATTGACTAGATTAAATAAACATAATCCATACGAAATATAGGAGAAAAATGATCAAAGTGTTGACTCGCCTAAGTCACAGGTCGATGGGTCTTGTGGCTCCTGAGAGGTGTTGACTTGAGGTTTGGTTGCGTCCTCGAATTCTACTCGAACGAACGCACCAAAAGCAAATGACAGATAAGGAGAGCAAATAAATTGAACAAAACAAGAACTATCAGAAAGAGCTCGATTTTAGAAAATTTTAGAAATAAGTTTCGCTAAATTGGAGCTACGACGAGGGAGAACAAGCTTTCCAAAATTTATTTTCAAGAAAAATCCCAAAAATAATCAGAGAAGGAAGAGTTCTCTATCTCTGACAGGTAGGTCCCACCATTTTTAAAATTATTTTTAAAATATTTTTAAATCTTAAATATGTCAGTCTAATGAAGTATTTAAACTAGCCTGGGGCCCACCGGTCAGCGGTTCGTTAATAAATGCAAGTATGGTCATTAACTACTAATGATAAAACGTAATTTAATTACGCGGGAATAGTGTTCTTCCTCGGCCGAATGGCGGCAAGGCCTGTCGGTGGCGAGAGAGACCACGGAGGCATGAGAGCATATCCAAAATGGGATGCTCGATTCTGTGCACACCTTCCGGCGGGTTGAATTGGACCGACATAGATCAGAGGGTGCCAGCGATGAGCGAGGCGCCAACAGAAACAGGGGATGATTGCAGTGGCAAGCTACTCAACTAGAGCTAGATTAAAAGGGAAGGGAGCATCTAGAAGTGATTGGGAGCTCACCATTAAAGGAATGGAAGCTTGGGAAGGCCGGGGGTGAGTTGCCAACAGGGAGCTTGAACAGCGGAGGTAGGCGACCGTGGCTGGGAAAGATGAGGTGGCAGAGCTTCAAATTGGTGTCGCGGACGTAAGGAATTGGATGATGGGGGTTGGAGTCGCCGGTGAGGAAGGTCGGCCGGAGTTGGAGAAGAACCTGTCATCGGCGAGTTGCAGAGGAGGAGAAAGGCCCAAGGAGCCAAGGAAAGAAAAGTGCCCGAGCGGGCCTGCTAGGCCGAAAAAGAAAAGGGGCCGACCCACCTAGAAAATATTGTATTTTTGGCGGGAGAGAGGAAATTATGCAAGGTAAACAAAACTAGGAACTGAAATTTAAACTCAGACTTTTGAATTTTATATACCAGCTTCTGCAAATAACATCGAATTATAGCATAAAGTAACAAACCTGAAAATGGGATATTACAGTTATGAGCATTCCTTCAGTATTGTACGTATTGCTATTCTTCAATCTTGAATTCTTGGTTAGTTCTTGAGTAATTGTTTTGGCAGTTGCTAATGGCATAAATTGGTAGCGTGTTTCGTGGCCTAGTTTTGAGTAATTTCGCTTAAGAAATTATGCGGTTGTGTAAGTCCGTCGAGTAGGGGTGGCAAGTTTGCCCACGGGGCGGAGCCCCGCGGGCAATTCCCCTATGGGGGACGGGGGTAGGGGCTATCTCCCCCACGAGGGAACGGGGGCAGGGCCCCGCTAGGCTAGTAGGGCGGGGACGTGGTCATCCTCCCCAACAGGCCCTACGGGGACCCGGTAAAAAATAAAAAATATTTTTAAATAATAGATATGTACATCACCACGTCGAGCTTGCTCTAGCTAGCTGTATGGCCTATATGTGCTGACTTGATCGGCTGGTTCTTTACGACTTCATGATTAGGGTTTTTGGCTTTTGGTACCGTAACCAGCTTTTAAATGATGTGTCTTTTCAAGACAGGGTCTACAAGTCGATCATAGTAGACACTGTACCGACTTTGGCTATACCAGCCAAAATCGTTTACAACTGTCTCTCTCTTCGTATTCTCTCTCGCGAACAAGCAGAATTCAAAAGTCTTAAGCCACGATCTAAAAGAATCCACATGATGTCTATCTCCCTACAGTCAACGGTCCATGTGTGTGGATGGCTCAATTCTTTCTTTGAAATGCAGGCATTGTCTTCTGTTCCGAAAACACAGGAAATCCAAGACGCCTGGGCCAGAAGACTGCTGTTCAGGACCAGACGAACACATGCTTTCTGCCTTTTGTGTCTGCTCCGGCCGGCCGGCCGTACGTGTATCTCAGCTAACTTGGAGCTGGCGATGGAATGCGAAGCTTTTGTTCGCGGTACAGATGTGCAAATATATGCCAAATTAGTGGATTCGTCTTTGAAAAAAAAATCCACACAACTGTTATAAGGAGTACTCCTTATAATAGTTCAAATATTTCCTAACTCGAACCAATAAGTCTACAAATTTATAAACATCTACATATTTTAAATTAAAATTCATAATTTGAATTTTAAATTTAAAATATCAGACTTTAATATTTCAATTTTTAAGATTCAAAAGTTCAAATTTTGGATTTTCAAAATAAATTTTTTTAAAACCTGAAACTTTCAATTTTTTGATTTTTGAAATCCAAAATTCGAATTTATAAAATGTAGACTTTCATAATTTGAAATTCTAAAATCTAGAACTTGAAATTTCAAATATGAAGATTCAAAATTTCAAAAATTGGATTTTCGAAATCATTTCAAATTCATATTTAAAAATGCTTTTATTTCATAATTTAGATATTCAAATATTAAAATAAATCATACTTTGGATTTTGAATTCTCAATGTTCAAATTTTGACCGTGAAAAATTAAAGCAATTGATAAAAAGTGCAACAACTAAGATTTATTTCCCTCGGTAATATAAGATAGACAACATTTTCTATGAAAAATAGATTCATGGAGTTGGTGGTAATATGCTTTCCAAAGTAATCTTGGATTCCTGATTCAAATTACTGATTATCTTACTAAATAAGATACTTTCATAGAATTACTAAAGAATTTCCTGGTAATCCTCATAGGATTCCGCTAGCGTAATCCTCAAAGGGTTCCGCCAACGCACCTACGGGGCCTATATATACATATACATATTAGTATGTTATGACAACAATGTGTTATGGGACTAACACGTGCATTAAGATGGTTTAAAGCTTTCAGTCCCAGTTTATGGATGACATCATGGAAACAGCATGCAAGGATGACAAAGGATCGACATAGCCCAAAACAAAAGCATTAAGTAGCATAAGGGCTTTTTTTATAGTTTTTACCGGTCTCGGTGATTGGTGAAAAGACCAGATTTATAGGCTAGATGTCGTACTATAAAGAGAAATCATGGTTAATACCTTGAAATTTTATTTTGTGCCATCTTGATCAACATGCATGCATCTTGAACTGCATCTGAAAACTATTTTCAGTAGAATCGGTATGACCGCAAATACAATTACGGTACTACCAGCGTGCGATATGACCGCACCTAAGATGTGGTACTGCCGCAGTGAGGTATGACCAATTTCTAGTTGGTAGTACGTTATTTTTGAAAATGTTGTTTTTGAGACTTTTCTCTCCTTTGAAAATCGGTAGTATCAATTGAGCCATGTGGTACTACAGCAGTGCGGTAGTACCGGGCTATGTGAGTGCGATAGTACCACACCAAATTGTAACGGCTAGTTTAGAAGTATTAATTGTACTATATATAACTATTGAACCCTATGTGCGGTAATACTGACCGATCAATGGCGGTAGTACCACACCTGCTGAAATTTTGAGAATTTTGTCCTAACGGTCGCAAATCCTGAATTATCCCATTTAATTCTAGGCCGAATCAACCTTTCAGGCCTGGGAATCCTGTCTTCCTACATATCGTGTTTTCTTTCTTTCTTTTTGGTTCGTGGTGTCCCGAACGGCCAAACGAATCGGAGATGACTTAATTGAACCAAACAAACAGGGCATGCATATTCTGGCGTGTCCGATTCCATTTCCCTTACCTTATTTATATGATTTTTCCTGTTTTTTTTTTCCGACAGGATTACAAATAGAGTTTCTGATCCGAGCTAGTTTGGCACGCATGGCGTCTCGCCGTGGCAACGGCGGCGGTCGGTGGCCATCGATGAGGGGAAAAGCACCGGCGTGGAGAGGGAGCACCCGGTGCCGGCCACCATCGTCACTTGCGTCATGTTCAATTAAAACGGAGCGTTGATTAGCTAGTAGTAGCTACGACGATGCTGTGGCTTGAGAGGCGACCACGCTGGCCGATGTACGGACGGAGGCACGGAGCAACATGTAGGGGTGCAAACGGGTCGGGTTAATCCTGACCGATCCGGCGTCGAATCCGATTGGTACCGAATCCGGAGAAAAAATATGGGTTAGGATATGGTAACAGCAATATCCGTCCGAATCCGATACGTCTTTAAGTTTGATTTCATGTTAGTGATACTATTTGACGTTTCATTTTCTTTTGCAATGGTAAAATAAAATCTTCCACATCAGCTATTAAGTAGTAACATCAAGTTCTTGACAGTACATCCTCCTACTCCATTTGATGTACTGCATGCATTCCTTACAAACGGGTTAATCCCGACCGATCCGGCACCGAATCCGATTGGTACCGAATCCGATTGATACCGAATCCGGAGAAAAAATATGGGTTAGGATATGGTAACAGCAATATCCGTCCGAATCCGACCCGTTTGCACCCCTAGCAACATGGACATGCTTTGGTGCTGGAAAATCATGCATCCTGTTCGTATCCACGCAGCATTCTTCGCCGTTACAAGTTTACAACTGCATTTCCATCATGAAAACCTGCTTGCTGCGCAGCCACCAAATTCGTCCTTGTGTACAACTAGGCACAGAAGTATTATTACTGTATTAGTCTTGTACTGTCAGCCAAGTCAAAACAAGCAAAATCTTCTACCTCTCTGAAGAAATCTGTGGCCGGCATTGCCAAAAGGCCAAGGACGAAACAAAGGGAGGTAACATAGTAACATGTGCTGCCATGATAGACAGACGTGCGTGAAAGAGTTCATACTGGATGCTAAATAATTACTAGCAAACCAACAACATATCTGTCAGCTGTGGGGGGGGACTACTCATATCAGCACGAACTCTTATCACAAAACCAACTCATTAAGAGGAGAAAACCTGGCCATCTACATGACATACACAGAGGCATTGGCAACAAATAAAGCTGTCAACTTGTGACACAGCATTACATTTTGATTCTCAGCCAAAATTAAGCTTGTCCAGGGGTTTCTCTACAACACCTGAACCTCAGCAGCAAACCTCACAGCGACGGTGACGGTGCTCACGAGCGGGCGCCGAGGCCCAGGTCAAGGTCTACTTCCTTGCCGGCTTCTACCCTAGGAGTCCATCCAATGTGCTCCTGCCGAACTGGGAACAGTTCCAGGCAGGCTTCAGAAGCCACATCGGGGTCATCATGGTCCATTGAAACGAAGTCAAAGGACTGAGGACGCTCCTGCATATGTGCATACTCATATGTCAGAATGTCAGGAGTCACATCTAGTTCCACTACAGTACTATTGCCTACCGTGTATCCAGGAGTCACCATCTCTTCCGACACCGAGAATAAGAGTGCACCTTCCCTGGCCATCTCCTGGATGAGTTGCTGAGATCTCGGTGTCCGTGCGGCTACAAATCCAAACAATGTGGTCTTCGTGGGAGGTACTACACCAGTGCGGGGTTGTCCATGATCACGCTTAGCAGAATTGATTAACTTGGGAGTGACTGCAGCAGGTTCAGAGTCACTTGATGGTTTGGTAACATTTAAGGCATTCCATTGGGGTGAAGAGGTGAAGTCTTGCTCATCTCCTTGCTGGTCCACTCCTTCAGCCGCATGTAGTTTACGGCTAATTCTTGGCTGCAGAAAATAGTTTGATCCTAACCTTGATCCAGCTTTGGTAACATTTAAGGCATTCCATTGGGCCGAAGAGGTGAAGTCTTGCTCATCTCCTTGCTGATCCACTTCTTCAGCCGCATGTAGTTTACGGCTGATTCTTGGCTGCAGAAAACAGTTTGATCCTAACCTTGATCCAGCTTTTGGAGAGCTCTTTGCAGAGGACGAACTGCTACCAGGAGAGGCAAGCCCTTCTCTCGTGGCGGATGTCATAGCCTCCTTTTGTGCCTCACAATTGCTCTCCGCCAGCAATTGATTCTCAACATGCAAAACATGCTTCACAACAAAAGTTTCTTGATCTGATGACTCACATTGTACTTCATATTTTTGTTCCAAAAGATGATGTTCTTGTACCTCCCCTTCCTCTGCAGCACAGGCTGAACCATCTCGTTCTTTGACTAGAACAACTTTGTCAGACCTATCTTCCCTGTGCTTGAACACTCCCCACAGGTAATGTTTCCCCTGGAACACTAAAATAACAGATTTTGATCAGACTTCCAAGTAGGCAGATTGATAATAACCATGCATAACTAAGTGGAAAGTATTGATAATAACCTTGTATAACTAGGTGGAAAGTCATGTCTTGTATAGTACATGCCGAAATCAGAAAATAAGAGATCTTCAATTGGCACTTACCATGATATTGCTCTGGCAATAGAGTCGAGGGGAAGATTAGCAGCTCAGCGATACCAACAACAATTTTTAAGACAGCATCACTCTCAATGACTTCCTCCACCAGCCTATCTGATTCTTCATTTGGCCTGGAGATGCGATGAGAATGTTAAGACCTTTAGTATCAAATCGAGCAGAAGAAAAAGAAGCAAAGAAACGTAAAGGAAAACACACCTTATACTATTTGGGAAGAAAAACAATCCAATGCTGTCATCAGTAGGTCCTGAAGTCTTCCAACTCTTTGGCCAGGCTTCCAACCGAGGGAGCTTCTTTACTTCAACTACTGATTGCAACGATCTTGACAATTCCCATACTCTCTGACATGCTTTGGTCGACAGGTGTGCAGCCAACGTTACAGACACGTGATTGTTTATCTTAAAGATTCCACTATATACATAAAAATAGAAGACATCAACATTTTACACAAAAGAAAATAACCATCATTCATAGAGGGAAAAAGATCATCTAACATATCATCTAACATACCTCCAAACAGGGTCATCAATAGGTTGTGAGTAAATATAGCATTGTTGATTGGCAGATTCTGAATCAAATGTAGTTCTGGATTGGAGAAGCTGATCCTTTGCAACTACAGTCTGTGATGCCAACTTTCCAACATCATTCAGAGCACATTTAGCATTCTCAGAACCTGTAATAACCTCCTCATCTTCTTCATCTTCATTTTCATCTATGTATCTTCTGCGTTTCTTCACGGGCCAAGTAATCTCAGAAGATTGAGGAATCAAAATATCCAGCTGTACAGCGTGTTCACCATCTTGTACAGATTTCTGCTTCTTCACTGGCCTACCATTCATGAGATCTTGACCATTCAAATCTCCAGTCTGTACAGCCTCCATATAATCTTCAGTGTCTATTCTATTCTTCTTCATTGATCCATCATACTCAAGAGATCGAGGATTGGAATTTTCTGGCTGCACATCTGCAGCCTCTTCTTTGTCATCATCGTCGTCTAGGAGAACAAGTCGTCTTCGCTTCCTTGGGTTGTCCTTAAGAAAATGTTGAACAGTATCTTCGGTGTCTATTCTATTCTTCTTCATTGATCCATCACACTCAAGAGATCGAGGATTGGAATTTTCTGGCTGCACATCTGCAGCCTCTTCTTCGTCATCATCGTCATCTAGGAGAATAAGTCGTCTTCGCTTCATTGGGTTGTCCTTAACAAAATTTCGAACAGTATCAGAAAGCTCCACCTCTATAGCACTGGCCTCAAGAACAATGTTTGCTTTCGAAGAGGTTTCCGAGAAGGAACTTGAATAAACCTGATCCAGTAGCCTTGATGCTCCACTCTGATTTCCCCCTGTTAAGACTGGTGTCACACAACTGCCCTTTGCATTTTCAATGTCAATGTGCTCAGATAACAGACAGTTGCTTTCCTGTGGCAGCACATCCATATTTGCTGAAGATGGCATGGCTCTGTCTACAGAATTTTTATGCAGAGTGGAAGTCTGTGGCACACTGGAAGCCGTGCTTTGCAAATCATTGCTAGCCTTATCATCCAGCTGAAATCTGGCCTTTGTCTTGTCTCTTTCCAACATGAAGTCATCAATGACATTGTCATCAATATCACGATGTGTTTCGGGCTTGTCCAGGTTTTTCAGTGATTCCATTACCCAGCACTTCTTTGACTGTGCACCAACCACAGGTTTTTTATCCTTTACAAACTTGATTTTCAGATTTTCTTTGGGAGGTTCCTGCAATGAACAAAATGAACCACCCTGCTCCTTTGGGAAAGGAGATCCAGAACCATCCAATGGCTTTTGGAGATTGGTTTGTTTTACCCTTGGTGGCAAGCCATTTGCAACACGATCATTGTTTAACGTATGAACAGAATGTTCATTGTCAACTTGCTGGTTCTCACCGCTGCTGGCCTTAGCTGTTTCCACGGTGATGGCTTCACAAGAATGAAATGCCTTCCCACTAGTGCATGTATAATTTGTAGCATTGCGGTCTCTTCTGTTCGCCTTATTACCCATTGGTCGCATATTTGACTTTTCTCGTGTGTCCTTCCTCGCCAAAGAATTCATTCTTGTAGAACAAATTCTTTTTAGAGATGTACTTTTAGTCTTGTATGATTTATTTTTATGATTTCTCCATGGCCCTGATTCCTTTGTTGACTCCACGCTTAGAGTACTTGGCTGGTGTACTGAAGATCCGAAATAAGCATGATTTGGCTGCCTTTGATTTGGCACCTTCTGTAAAGATCTCTCGTAAGTAACTTCACTATGCCTTGGTTGGCATTCATAACACAACCAGTCTACTAACGATCCAACAAAAACAACTTTGTCCAGACAGTATCTGCAAAATGATGCATACAATAAGCAAAGAGCAATTACTACTACTTTTGGAAAACCATAAAAGAAGACTAGATAAGTAGCGGTGTAACACCAACAATATTAAACTAGAAAAGGCAACACATCTGATGTGATTAATGATGCATTTTTGTAAGAAAAATAAACTTTATTGCTGGATGTGTCCTTTAACAAATAACAAGCATAACATATCAAAATAGATTTAAGATTGCCACCAAAGGTGCAGCCAAAGCTTTTATAGAACAAGTGCCAATTTGCATAAACTTAAAAAACAGATGAGCCAGGTACAATTATCTGTTCCTATTTTGCAAACATTACAATCGTTCAACTAATTTTTTGCAGAAAAACATAGCACCATAAATATGAAATCATTCACCTAAAAATCAACAGAAACAGACATGAACCAGGTACAATTATCTGTTCCTGTTTTGCAAACATTACAACAATTCAACTAATTTTGCAGTACCTATAGAAAAACATAGCAGCATAAATATGAAATCTTTCACCTAACACAGACATGAGTTGCAAGGCCTAAGGAACATTTTCTATGAAATCAAACTTCTGTAATCCTTCCTGTATAAGCCGTCCACCTAACATACAAATAGAAGTTCAAGTTCTGTCCACAGCCACTGTTCAAAAGTTTGTACAGGAAATATATCATAATTTACTAAGATAACATGCCTCATAATATAAAAATCTGTTGATACTTCCTCCATAGTATACCGAGGTGGCAGAACATCCTAAACTATATGCTTCAGGCTCCGTCCGGAATGCAGGAACTTCACAGGCAACAATTCAATTCCCACAGGAATCAAGAAAAATTCGCACGTTCCATATGGGGCCTAAATGGTGTAATGCATCTTATATCCTATAAAACTGGTAGTTAAAGACAAGGTTCCAAAAATCAGAACCGGAAGAAATCCCGGTCGGCGGCCGATAACGGTAACCGGGCGGTTACCGGCCAGTTACCGGAAAAACCGGTAAAAACCCGGTCACAATTTGAAAATCAAAATTTGAATTTTGAGATGTTTTAAAACCGGTAACTGAAAAACGGGAAAAAACCGGCCAAAATTTGAAAATAAAAAATTGATACCAGCCGGTTTTTTCGGTTACCGGTCTCCACGGGTAAAAACGGTAACCAGCAGTTACCGGCCGGTAACCACCGGGATTTTGAACCCTGGTTAAAGATGTATATAGACTATAGAGGAAATTGTACAAGATCCACCTTTACTTTTGAAATTGTGCACATTCCCATAAAGTTTTTTTAAACAATTTGTCATCAGCAGTTTATGCAGAAATTAGATGCAAAAGGCGATAAATCACCATTCATATATTACAGATGTTACAATATGAAAATGAGAAAACAAAGGCAGGTGATGTGCAATTAGTTCCCTTAGTGAAATGTTTCATGTTCCTACCCTTAGGGAGATGTTTCATGTTCCTACATTGATAAGCTTTAGCATTACTCCCAAGGATAGGGTGTCACTTGAAATTGCACAGCATTCTTTATCAACAATTGGAATAAAGATGAACTAACATTAGCACACAGAAGTTGCATAACATTCATATACAATTTAAACCCTATTCATGTATTAAACATCTTTAAACAAATGTGTTTGAAATGCACAGGACAGTCTGGTATCATCATCAGATTTTACTTTCCTCGAAAACTTATGTCATAATGTCATTGAATAATTATGTATGACTATTAACTAAGCATCTGAGCTACATGATATATTTGATACAAAAAATACTATTATGGTGAAAAGAAAAGCATACTGATGCACGGAAGCTCCCTTGCAGTCATTGCAAGATACCAAAAGATATTCATAACCAACATCTCCACATATTTCACATACAGTAATCTGCATAATGCCAAAAGAAGAGCTATGAAGTAATTCTCAATACTTTTATCAAGTTGAGTGATATGATATTGCTACATTGGATCAATTTCCCTTCATATTGTCCACTCAATGCCTATCATTGTCCTATTGGAGGACCTCGTCGTTGATGTACCACATTGTCACTACTAGCATCTTTGTCCCATTGGATAACCTCATCAACATGCACATTTTTATCACAACCCACAGCTCTGAGACCTCTTAAGCAATCCATCCAACATCCTATAGATCCAAGCGACACCACTTTTGCACTGCCACCACCAACTATTCCCACAATATTTGAAAATAAACCCCCTAGATGACCGCACCCCTCAACCCCATCTCCTAGGCACCCTACCAACACTTCTTGGCTGGGTTCGAGATGGCTTTTTGCTTATTACTTATGTACGGATGAACAGTAACTAATTTAAATTGGTGTGTTTTTTTAAGACAGGGTTTAAAGATAAATTGTAGTACATATTATGCTGACTTCATCTGTAGCAACTAAAATCGTATGCGACTATTTTCCTCTGCGTACTGCCTCTTACGAACAGGCTATAATTCAAAAACCACAGTCATAAGTTATAAACCACATCCCAAAAGAACTCACCCCTTATCACCAACAAGCCAACACACCAAATCAACAACCATCAGCACCAACAAATTGTGTTGCACCAACCCACCTTTCATCCTCTTCCTGCACCTCTTGTCACTATCTGACGAAACCAACCCCTCGCAATCTCATCTGCTAGTCTTCTATACAACAATAGTTGCCACTCTACGACAACCTTCTCCACAAATCTAGTGGTTCATCATTGTTTGCTTGACCCTAGTTGTCGTGCTACTCTATTGCCATCATTCTACAGTACATTTCCCTTGATCTAGTGTAACCAACACCTCCTCCGCCACTCGTTTGGCATCTCCTAAGCGTTTTCACACCTCAATAGGGATGTTATCAGGCCCCAACGCCTTACCCACTTTCATCTTTTTTAAGGCCTCTCTTACTTCCGACTCCTAAATTCTTCGAACAAACCGCCTATCGGTATCGTCAAAAGCATCATCCAGTTCAATCGTACTATCATTATTATCGTTGTTGAACAACTTGTCAAAGTAATCTCTCCACATATCCTTGATCTCCTCGTCTTTCACCAAAAGTCTATTAGTGTCGTCTTTGATACATTTAACTTGATTGAAATCTCTCGTCTTCCTTTCTCGAAATTTAACCATCTTGTAGACATCCTTCTCTCCCTCCTTTGTACTTAGTTTCTGATAAATTTTCTCATAGGCCTTGCCTCGTGCCTCACTTACCACTTTCTTTGCATTCTTTTTTGCTACTTTGTATTTTTGTACGTTGTCATCGCTCCTATCATAATGCATATGCTTGTAGCATATCTTCTTCTCCTCAATAGCCTTTTGCACTTCCTCATTCCACCACTATGTGTCTTTTGGTTCTCCTCTTGTCCCTTGAGTCACTCCAAACACCTCCATAGCCACCTTCGTAATACGAGTTGCCATCTCTGTCTACATACTATTCGCTTCGCTATTCGCTTCTCTCACGTCCCACGTCACTTCCGTGGTCATCCTCTCCTTAAACTCCTGTGTAGTATCTCTTTTGAGTTTCCACCACTTTGTCCTCGTGGCTCTGGCAACCTTAACTTGTCAAACCCGTAACCTAAAACTTAAGTCGGAGACTACCAACTTATGTTACTGGACAACACTCTCCAGGTATAACCTTACAATCTATGCAGGCTCGTTTGTCCTCCCTCCTAACAAGAACAAAATCGATTTGGCTAGAGTGTTGACCACAACTAAAGATAACTAAATGAGAATGTCTCTTTCTAAAGAAAATGTTAACTATCATGAGATCATAGGCTACGAGAAAGTTTAAGATATCTTCTCCCTCTTAATTCCTATCACCATAACCAAAACCCCCATACACCCTTTGAAACCCTCCACTAGTTGTACCAACATGACTATTGAAATCGCCTCCTAAGAAAATGTTCTTATTGATTGTACACTTCTACCATGTCATCTAGGTCTTCGCAAAACTGCCTCTTAGCGGTCTCATCCTACCCTACTTGTGGAGCATATGCACTAACAACATTCAAAACTAAGTCGCCAAAGATTAGCTTGACTAAGATAATCCTATCCCCTGTCTCCTCATGTCGACAACTCCACTCTTGAGGCACTTATCGATTAAGATGCCCACTCAATTCTTGTTTCATTCTATTCCAATATACCACAGTTTGAAGCCAGTATGCTCCACCTCCTTTGCCTTCTGGCCCACCCATTTATACAATTTTTCAAAGATGGTGTGGAGAACCGGTTGTGAAAAATTGAGCCACATGTTTGACAAATCAAAATAGGAAAAGGTCCATCTATATTCCCCCAACTCTTCTCGGAGTCTAATTTTTGTCCCTCATCTCCAATACCAATTAAAATTCATCCCTCAAATGTCAAAACCATTCAAATCACATCCCTAGATAGTTATCATCAGCAATTTTCACCGCGTTAGCTGCCACATCATCACCTTGACAGCCCAACATTCTCTACCTCATCTCTTTCCTCTTTTTCTTCCTTTTCTTTCCCATTTCTATTCTTTTTCTTGTCTTCTCTTCTCCTGAGCAGTCAACATGGCAACCAACATGGGGTCAAGTGATGATGTAGCAGCCAACATAGGGTCAAGCGATGATGTAGCAACCAATGTGTTACTGGAACTCACATGTCCAGAAATTTTTCGGCGTGTCAAAACGCATCCACCCATCAACTCGTGTCTGACACGGTGGTATACGTCTCCGACACCTCTGCCCGTGTCCAAAGAGGTGATGACGGAAAAGGCGGGGGCGGCGCTGAGGCGTTGTCTGCGGGAGCCAACGGCAATGGTTGTGGGAGCCGAGGCGGCGCATGTATGGGCAGCATTGGCGAGGTGGCCGACGCAGGCGACAGCCAAGTGGAGGTCGAACCGGGCCAAGCGCTAGGGAAGGAGACCGGCAGCAGGGCGTAGGCGGTAGTGGTCGGCTGAGCACAGGGATGCTGAGGCCGGAGGCGCAAGGGGCCAAGGCCGGGGCTAGGGCAGGAGGCTACGACGCCGAAGGCCATGTGCCTGGACTGAACCGAGGGAACCAGAGGAGGAGCTCGGCTGGAGAGAAGCAAGAAAATGGAGAAAAGGAAATGGGGAAGAAGGGGAGAGGAGAGTCAAGGGGTGGCCTGGGCCACTCGGCAGCATAGTGAGTGGTGAGTAGTAGACAGTAGTAGGTAGCATGGTGACTAGAAAATGGTGCGGGTGGCTAGAAGTGAGTTTTGTGTGCGCACGTGTGTTTTCTACAGTTATGGTTAGGTAGGGTGATTAGCAAGTATAATTAATAAAATTGTTTAGAATTACTTAGTGCAAGAAAATATTTGGTGATGATGAGGTTTGCTTTCTTGCTTTGTAATTGTTTCACATGCTTAGTCTTGAATCTTGATTGCATTCACATGATTTTACCTATTGTTTTTTATTTTCTACCATTTTTGTGATAAACTATATTTATTAGACGAATCCCATAATCTTATTTTTCTAAAGTTTGTCAAATCAGACTCCGACACCAGTGTCCGAGTCCTAGTAACACTGCCCATGGTACCTGACTAGGAATGTGATTTGCATGGTTTTGCAGTTGGGAGATGGGTTCTAAACAGTATTGGACATGAGGAACAAAAATTAGATGATGGAAAGAGTTGAGGGACAACAGATGGACTGTTTCCATCAAAATATTATTCAACAAATTCTGCCATTCAATGGCTAATCCCTCTCGTTTCCTATCTCATAGATATTGGCTGGATACTTTTGGGTTTAAAATTAGCTTATACTTGTATTGTCTACAATAACTAGTTTTTAAACGGTGCGTTTTTTCAAGACGGTGTCAATAGAAAAATTATAGTAAAAAGTGTACTGAGTTCAGCTGTACCGACCAAAATCATATGCGGCTATTTTCCTCGGCATACTGCCTCTCACGAACAGTCAGAATTCAAATATTTAAACCATAAGCCACAGTCTAAAAGAACCCACCCATTAACTATTCTAATATTTTGTGTTTTTTGGAATATAACAATATCTTTTTGCAACACTTAGAAAAGAAAATAGGTAACCAAACACCAAAGTATCTTAAAATGATTCCAACAAACGAGATTATCATAAATCTACCAAAGCTTAATGGATTGGGCATCATTCACCAAATGGGTAAAGCTACTAGAGGTACAAGGTTAGTCAAGAGTTGTACTATAAAACTAAATAAGCATTGTTTGGTTATTTTCCATAATTTTCCCTCACTCAAATCAAGCAGGCTTTGACCTATTTACAACCCCGCGTCCTCTTTGGAAGGCTAGAATCGAAAACACAGGAGCAACAAGAAAAACGTAAGAATAGGATATGAATGCATGTGCAAAATAGAGGATTAGAAAACAGAAGAAAAAATATGGTGAGTTTTTGGAACACGGGTATGAAATAAACACAGGAATCTTGCTAAATAAGCATAAAATAGAATACTCTAACTCAAGTTGTGCTCAAATTATGGTCAAGTTGTGCTCAAATTATGGTCACTTGGAGCTATATAGCTTGATTTGCCTTGATCTTCGCATAGGAAAGAAAAAAAGAGGTCTAGGTGGATGTTTCAATTCTTATGGTTTTCCTATGTGATCAATGGCAAAGGATAATGTACTCTATTTTTCCTATGCCCCAATCCTCTATTCCAAATAGGTGAATAGTACCAAATCCTATAGGAACTGAAATCCTCTAATTTCCTATGAAATTCTTGCAAACTAAGATTTAGCCTTTTGCCACCATTTGGTTTATTCTACTACTATCATAATTGTGTTGTACAACACTTTCTTATACCATAACCTATCTAGACAAACTATGCCCATTTCTTGGAGGCTAATCAAAACAAAACTATGTCCAAGCCATATGGGTCAATTTAGGCATCACTCCAACTCTCATGGCTTAAGCTTCTCACCGTGATTTTTTATTTATGGCTGAAATTGTACTATATCGGGTATTAACTTTTTTATGAGAAAAAAGGAAAAATAGAAAAAAAAATTAAAAACCCATCATATGATCACAGACAATACAAAGAAATAAAAAAAGAAAAGGCAAAAAACCAAAAAAGTATAATAAACCAAAATTAGAAATCGACATGTTCCAAGTGACTTCTGTCTTAAATAAGCCAAAAGCTAAAATAAACTAGAAACTGAAATCGTTTGAAGCCCACAAAAAGCTGTGCCCTACTGTGAGGTATAGTAACCATTCAAATAGCCATTATGCATCGTTCTAACATTTGATTGGTTTTAGATTCTAACCAAATATGCCACCTTAAGCGGTGATCTTCCTCAGTGACTCCCAACAAGAGAACATTCTGGCCCTACGATGAAAAAAGATGAACCTTTTCACTGAGCGGAACGCGATTGCCATCGTGATTGAGCACCAGAGTACCAAAACCAAAGGATTATTACCACAACAACGTCCTTGACGAGCCCCAATATTTTTCCGCAATGGGAGGATCCTCACAGGGCGGCTCGATCCCCTCCGGACGCACAATCGACCACCAAGAAATCATCTTTCTCGCCACATTCCCTCCAAGAACCCCCAAAAAAAAAAACAAAACAAAGGGGCAAGAGATGGGAAGAGATCAAATACGTACCATGTCCCACCACCTTCCACCGCTCCAAAGAACTCAAACGGACTCGCACTCGAAAATCTCCAAGAAACCGATCCCGATCGAGACCTCAGGAACCCAACAGATTAGAGGCATAAAACCGTCCCCTCCCCCCAAAATCTCCCAGAAACCGAATCCGATCGATCTCGAGAACAGATTTTAGTGGCATAAACCCCGCTTCTCTCCGGGATTCGGAGCAATGCACAAGACGAGCTCCTTCTCCTTGGACCCTAGTACCTCTCTCTGTCTCCTCAAGAAACCAGAGGGGACGAGGGAGAGGCGCTCCCAGGAGAGGACAGGAGAGCAGAAGAGAACATCGGATGGGAGAGACCGCAATTTGTAAGGGAGCAAGGGTGGAGGCAGGGCCGTTATGCGGTGGAGAGCGGGGGGTTTGGAAAGAAACCGTACGCGAAGCCCGCGGTGATCACGCCGGAATAGGACCGGGGATTACGGAGGGAGGACGGTTTCCGGCCGGATTTTACGGTGCTGTTTTTTTGTCTGCTTATTTATATTTTTTTACGATAATAAACAGTAAAAATATCTATGCGGATGATATATACGATTTTAAGTTTAAAAATCATTTAAAAATATATTTTTAATAAGTCATTCTCTTTATTTTAATTTTTAGAGAAGCCAAAAGAACTACAACTCTCCATGCGTCTAGCAGAGGTTTGGGATTATCACGTTTATGCGCGGTTCTATACAGTTATACGGAAGACTGAAATTGTGTGATCTACCGACTTGTTAAGATTGACTTAAAAAGAAGTTCTGAAATTTAGCCGTAGCTGCCTGGGAGTATTTTGGTGCCTACTTGATTTGGGACCAATTTGGTGGCCGAAATTTGTGCCCGTTAGCTCACGGATGGCAGGCTTGGATTAGTTCGATGAAGGTTGAGAGTTGTTGCACACTTCAGCGTTTTGGGTTGGGTTGTGGCTGTGTTTATTGGATTTCTTCTTTTTCAGTTCCTAAAATCTATTTTTTTGTTTTTTATACTAACTAGTTTTTAAACGTAGTGTCTTTTCAAAACAAGATCTATAAGTTAACTTAGTATACATTGTAGCGACTTTATTTATATCAGCTGAAACCGCATACGAGTTTCTGTTACTCCGTACTCTCTCCGCCGAGCCCCTGGCCATTTGCATCCACCGACGCCACGCCGCGAAGAGAGAAAGGAGAAGGGATAGAAAGAAAAGAAAAGGAGAGGGAAGAAAAAGAGAGGAGAGGAGAGGAGAGGAAATAAAGGAGAGGTTTCATTACTTGTGAGAGGTGAAATTTTTTGTATGTTGTAGTTAATATTTTTTGTATAAAGTAAATAGTTTGTTTAGTGTATAATTAGAATCCGTAGAAAATTATAGCAGTAGAAAAGAATAGTACAACTTTTGTATGAAGTAAATAGTCGTAGAAAATTTAGTAAATGTACTTATAGAAAATTAGCATCCATAAAAACTTAAAGCTGTAGAAAATTTGTTGAATATAGTTATAGAAAATTAGCATCTGTAGAGAATTATAGTTATAGAAAATTAGCATCCGTAGCAGATTAGTATCCATAGAAAATTCTAGTTGTAGAAAATTTAGTCAATATTATGTACAAAATAAGCATCCGTAGAAAATTATGGTTGTTTAAAATTTAGTCAATACTTTGTACGAAGTAAATAGTTTGTTTTGTGTGAAACATTATTACGTAACATTTATGATTAATTACAAATGAATATAATGTCGTTCGTACATTGAAACTTCATACGTACTGTTAGAACTAGTACGTTGGCATTTAAATCAGCATGTCATGTAAATTGTCAAAACCCATTAGAAATTATTTACATTAGGAAAGAGCTCGAGCAGCGAGGGAAGAGTGGCGTCGGTGCGTGTAGGAACCGATAGAGAGTTGATGCTTATTGGTTTGGAGAAAAGGGAGCGATGTCGGTGTGAACAAGGATGAGTTACACTATGATAATAGTGTAGTTAGTCATGATAGGCGAATGGTCATAGGAATGTAAATTACAATACAACGGTACTTCTATAATCTGTGATGCAAATTGACTAGTTCAACCATTGAAAATATTTGCAAGCAGACACCAATAATGCCAATACCCACTATATTGAAAGTGCATTATGGTGTGGGCACCATTCGTGAAGGTCTGAACAGTGTTGACTTGAGCAGTTTTGTGCAAGTTACTCTGGTACACTCGAAAGGCGAGAATGCTTGAATCACAGATATGATGCTCGGCTCACCCGCAGCTTCTCCTTGGACCCTAAGGTGTGCAGTGTCATTGTTCAAAGGCTTTGAAGCCGTCCTCTCACGGACATTAGATGGGAATTGAGAACATTAATGTACACTGTTACGTGGAAAGGGTTTGTATAAGGTTACTGGCGCATGGATACGAGTGTGTGCTGCTTGTGCAACCATGCCTAATAGAAGTTGTACAAAGCCATGTCAACAGCTATCATTTAGATAGTACGAGCAGCTCAGGCACCTAGCATATTGGTCAAGAGGAGGGCCCGAAGGCCAGTGTCACAGTGGTTGCGAAAGAAGTTGCTCGTGACCAGGTCGACGAGGTATATGGATGAGAGGAAGAAGGGTCATATCATGGTGAGCCTACAGGACAGGTTAATGAAGGGGAGCATATGGAGTACATGATGTATTAAATGGAGAACGATGATCGGATGGCCTGGGCTGAAGAGGAAGCTATACAAGAAGAGGACGAGGATAGTTCTGATGAGGACAAAGCTCCCACCCTGAAGGAATGGAACCGATTTGATGCTGAGGGTGTTGCTACGCATGACGAGCATGAATCGCCATGAGAGTATCATGGAACAGAGATTCAATTGCATTGAATGTTTTCAGACAAGACATCATTGCATGATTCTATCAAGCTATTGGCCCTGTCCATGCAATGAACTTTTCAGATCGTGAAATCTAGCCATGAACAGTACACTATGAAGTGCGAGTAGGTTAATTGTCCTAAGAGGGTGCACGCACGTAGACCAAACTATGAAACTCACTGGATTGTCTCAAAAGGTAGAGCCACACTTATGCATTCTCAGCAATGTTTTGCCAAGGCATAGTAACCTAATGTCCACTTTTATAACCAATTTGATGTACGGAGCGATAGTGAAGAAGAAGGATATCAAGGCCACACACATCATGGTGGCTATCGAGAAGAAATTCAAGTACAAGATTAGCTACGCGAAGGCGTGGTGTGTGAAGCAGAAGGCTTTGAAAAAATAGTTCGGGTCTTTTGAGGCGGTGTACGATAACTTTCCTCATATGCTTCAGGTGCTATAAAATAGGAACCTGAACACATACACTATTGTGAAGGACAAGCCATCTATAAGACCGCTAGATTTTATGGTGTTATAGAGGGCTTCTTAGCCTTTGGTGCGTGCTTCCCATGATTTCAGTTGAGGACCTTTTTGACTAGCAAATACAAGAGCCAGATCCTTAAAACCATCGGCGTTGATGGCAATAATCAAATTCTGCCACTAGCCATCGCATTCATGGAAAGTGAGAATTACGGCATCTGGTTGTGGTTTTTTTTGACATGTGAGTGTTGGAGTTGTCGGTGCTCATCCTGGTGTGTGTGTGTAATCCATGATCATCACGCCGGTATAGTGAAGGCTATAAGAAAACTTCAGGAAGACTCCGAGGAGCCCTTCTCTTGGCCGAATATGAGGAACAGATGGTATATTCATCACCTAGGGGCCAACTTCTTCAAGCAATTCCTAAAGCAACCGTTGATGAAGCTATTCAAGATGCTGCCTATGCAGAACCAGAAGCGAAAATTTGATGCTTTATGGGTGTTATTGGACGAGCACATTAAGAAGCACGTCAACGAGAGGAATAAGGGACCGGCCATGCCTGGGGCGGCACAACACAAATGCCTCACAGCACTGGCTGAGCCTGACGCAGCTAGTCCAAGGAGGAAGAGCTCATGGAATATTGAGTGCTTCTCGCAGTGGATTGAGGCCAAGCTATTAGAGAAGTGATCCTTGCTACATGACACAGACAGCGCGAGGTACAACATAATGATGGCTAACCATGCCTAGGTGTATAACTGGGTTCTTAGGGGCCTTCATTCTACACCCATCGTCGCCATCGTGAAAGGTGTTACACACAGCACAATCGGCTATTTCAAAGAGATGTATGCAAATGTCGCATTTCATGCAGGCAACCCACAAACATCGTACTCCTCAAGAATTACAGCAAGGCGAAGACAGAAGGGCCAATTACACACGGTGCATGTGATGGACAATATGGAACATCCTTTCGACATGCTCTTTTGGGATAGAGCCGAATTTGGGACGGCTCATTCTCTTGTCGCCCACGAGGTATGCCTTAGAAATCATGTAAACGAACCTAACTGATCATGCAACAAGCTGAAGCTATTACACAAATCATGCTCTCATGTCCTCACCACATGCGGGACTGTGAACATGGATCCTTCGAACTTTATGTCCTAGTATTCTTTAAGGAGAGGGTGATGCAAGCGTGGTGTGGCGAGCTTAGGGGGTTCAGGGTTGTGGAGAACTTTTCCACCTTGGATATTGCAGGGAGGACCTAGATTCCGGATGTTGACATGCTCAAGGGTGAGAAGGGACGGTGACAGAGCCATCGTATTACAAATGATATGGACGAAGCGCAAGCTGGAGCGCCAAGTAGACGTTGCGGGCGCTGCGGCTAGGAGGGGCACACACCTAGACGATGCAAGGCACCTACTGATGAGTAGGCAGACCAGCATAGTTTTCGCAACTAGTTGTTGGAGTGTACAAAGTGGCTTCAAGACTGCAAAACATTGTACATTGTAATTTGTACTTTGTTAGTTGGCACATTTGGTATACATAGTGTCGTAGTAACTGTATCATGCGTTGTATGTACTGTTTGTACAACTGTTGTGGTATTTCCTCATTTTTTAGTACTGTTTGAAGTACTATGCTAGTAGCCTAATATTATTTCATTTGTTTATTTACAAATTACATTTACTACTGCTTTACATTCAATGTTTTTTTGTTCCATGAAATGCTAACTTGAAGTCATTTTGAAGGTATGGCTCGTGAACTTCGCAGATCATACTGGCCTTATGGCCCCCTAGATGAGCATGTTGATTGGTTGCATCGCGCGTCGCGCCGTGTTGTCATCTCGCCATACGTAGGTTGTATACTTACCTTTTTTTGCTTCACATGCTGAGCAATGCCGAACTACTATCTCTTGCCCGAATGGTGCAGGCCACAGACGAGGACAGTAGAATCGTGTAGTCCATAGACGAGGATACTCTGGCACCAACTACAGGCGGGGACGACAGCGTGAAGCGGTCGTGACACTTGCCGTTCGACCGATCCCTACTGACAGCTTCGGTGGACCGATAGCGGCCAAAGACGCACACTTTCCACTTCCCATTCGGGGAGATGGCCCCTACTCTGTAGGACGTCCTATCATGGGAGCTACTGCCGTCGGACGTTGAGATGGACAAGAGGCAAAAGAAGCAATGGGACAAGATGATGAAGCAATGGAAGGAGACCCACCAACTAGCAAGATCTACTATGGCCCGCGACGATCAAGCAAGGGCTATGGTGGTCTGGGCCGAATAAGCAAAGCATGCCAGGAGGTCAACTCCTCGTAATGACGCCCCCGTAGCAGCAACTCCATCCTGAACGTTTCAACCGAATATTCACCGCAACATCCACCCGAGAAAGAGGCGCAGCCCCTCTATTGGTGTGGGGATCCATGCAAGTTTTTCAATTCTAAGTAGTAGCTCAGCCTGGGCATGCATTATTAGGGTTGTGCAAACTACTCCTGTGACCATCTCGACCACCGTCAGGACACAAGCAACTATCGGCAGCCGGTAAGGACTAGTTACAGTGTGTTCCCCCTACTATTTCTCTTTTAAAGTACGTACTAACAACCTCTCCCGTTTACCCACAGTTCTCAAAACCGCTATGTGGCTACCGCAAGTGGATTGACCTAGATATCCACTCACATGACTAGTGGGCTCTCGACTTTGAGGAGTTAGATGTCAAAAGGACCTGTGAGATCTGGGAGGAGGAGCACCACAACAACGAGCAAATCGAGCATATATGTCATGAAAAGAATGCTCATCTCGAGGCGTGCACGTACAGGGAGCATAAGGTTTGTAAGAGGGAGCATGAGAAAAAGAGGAAAATGGTAGCCAAGGCCAAAAAAAAGCCGATGAGGAGTTCAATGCCGAGCTCGCAAGGAAGGAAAAATGGCCCCGATCCATGCAGTAGGTTGAGCCATTTCGCACTAGTCCTCCGAAGGTTGAATTTATTTCCATTCCAAAAAGATGCATATACATCGTAGGAGTACTTTGGTTTGTTGCATCGTGCATGATACACTTTCTTATGTATGTAACTAAACTCTTTGTGCCGTGTTACATCCAACTTTATAATGAAGTCTATTTTAATTCACAAAGCACTTGTCCTCGTCTTTTCGCATTCAATTCTTTCACGTAGCAAGGCATCCAACAACATGAAAAAAATAAGTTCTCATCCATATATGAATTCCTGGTTGCATAACAATATCACTTACCTTCAAACTTACAAATCATTACTATCTCAATTGTTTGCAAATAAAATTTCACAAAATTTCTTGCACTACAACAATATATGACGATCGCAAACTGTTATTGCGAATCTAACAGATTTTCTACCTTTCATAATCTACAAAAATCACAAATAGATCAACCAATATTGTCTGCTATTTTTTTTCCAAAAAATATAACACACAGATAAAAGTTGATAAATACTACCTAACTACAACAATTGTCATTTATCCCCATGCGCGGTCAGGGGCTCAGTTGCGCAAAAATGGGCAACTTCTAGTCGCCCAACAGTCGAGCGACTGGAACTGCAGTCGCCCGACGGTTGGGCGATAGGTCCAGTCGCCTGACTGTGGAGCGATTGCAATTATGTCACCCAGCGGCCCACGGATAGCCTTCGTGTCGCGTGACTGTTGGGCGACAGGTTCTAGTCGTCCAACGGTTCGGCGATTGGAGGTTATTCCTGTAAAAAATTTTGCGTAGGCATATTTCTGTAATTTTGATTAAAAATGAATTATTTACAAAAAAAAATTCCTAAATCCTATGTGGCATGGGTGGTGGCAACGAGGCTTCTCAAGTGCTGTGGCATGTGAGTAGCAGGAATGAGTGTTGCCACCGCCTTCTTCGACCTTACCAGTGGGTCTTCTTCGACCTTACCAGTGGGCGCTGCTCTTCCTTCTCCGAGCTGCATGGTGGAAGTAGCTGCCTATGCTCAACGATGATGCCTAGTGTTTACCTGAGTGTGTCGCTCCTGCCATCCGAGGACGAGGCTGGTTAGTGTCATGTATTTGTTGTAGCAATCAGGATTTTTATTGTGATAGGTGATTTGAAATGTTGGGTCTATATCTTTTGGATGTTGCGGTGCCTTAAAGTGGATTTTTTTTCTCAAAAAAATTCTCAATGTTGCAATTGTTGTTGGTCACTGTTGCAATAGGATGATTTGAAATGTTGGGATTATATCTTCTTTGCAGTAACAAATTTCTGAAGTGAATTTCTCGACGTTGCAACTAATGATGCTTATTGTTGTAGTAGGTGATTTAAAATGTTGTGACTATATGTTACGGAATAGTTGATTATTTGTTGCACACACTAGGGGGATTTATTTTTCTACAACTGAATGGAACGACTGGGTCTATGTCTTTCAGCGAGATTCGATGGGTGGAGAGGTGTACGGATGGGAATGTTTCCATTGTTCGTATAGGAGCCAGTCGCTCTCTTATTTTTTTAAAAAAAAATATGATGTTGTTGGTTTCTTTCAAAAATTGAAAAAAAAAAGACTTACTCAGCCGAATATCGGCGACCAATTTGGTAGCCAATTTTTTTCGACTAATTTGTGAACGAGCGGGCATGTTGTTTGATCAGACCCACGCTATGCATTGCGACTAATTTGTGAAAGTCATTTGTTTAGAATATTTTAAGAAGGTTTGTCGTACCATTTTTTTAAGCGTGGAGATTCTTGGTCAGTGAGAGTGGAGAAATTTCGATATTTGACATTGAATATGTGCGCCTCTTAACTTTTAACCCCTAATTCGCACGTCTTTAGAAATTTAACCCTGTCGCTGCGAATTCTTTTGATTCAAGGGATTCTCTTCATTTTCGTAGTGACAAGTGTCAAAATATAAAAGGAGAGAAAATGAGGAGAATCCCTTGAATCAAAAGAATTCGCAGCGACAGGGTTAAATTTCCAAAGGTGTGCGAATTGGGGGTTAAAAGTTGAGAGGCGCACGTATTCAGTGTCAAATATCGAAATTTCTCGTGAGAGTGAGAGTTGAAGGCCTGATCTTTTCGGCTGCGGTTTATGGCTTTTGGCTGAAATTTTTGAATTTTGGCTGTTTACGGTACAGATTACGAAGAGACAGATACTTACTTGCGATTTTGGCTGGTACAGATATTTGGCTTTTAACATATAGATCGTTTAACTTGTAGACCCTGTCTTGAAAAAATATTCCATTTGAAAGCTATGTACTGTAGCAAAAGCCAAAAGCCGCAGGCTTTCGACTTAAAGAACATGCCCGAACTCTGGTCAACAAGGTACCACACTGCTATACTATACTCGTAAAATTTATCGTACCTTTGGACCATTTTTCAAGGCAAGTAGTGATTTTGCAATTGATGGTTGATGACTTATGGTGCGTTTTTCGAGATAACAGCCGAAAACAGTGATATCGACGTGAACGACATACACAGCGATAAACTTGAAAAATCGTTTAGAAAAGTAGCTTTAACAACAAGCTACTTGGAGAAGCCGCCGAAGCCAAAATCCACCTCAAAAGCCATTTCGAACCGGTCCTTAGATAGCCCTTGTTTATGAGATGAGCATCCAGCCTTCCTTACCGGGGCAAAAGTATGGCAGAAGGCTCTTGTTCCGTGCTTCATGACGACCAGTTAACGCATCTTGTTGATTCGTCGTGCTACAAAGATGATCCGCAGGGAGTAAACATTTGTTTATCTAGGAATCGTCGCTTTAACAACACATAGAAATAAGGCTAAGAGCATCTCCAACAATATCCTCTAAATCTCATCCTCTAAATCACTTTTTAGAAGACACAATCTAGAATATAGAAGACTAAAAATATGTAACCTCCAACAAATCCTCTAAATATGGTCCCCTAAATTAAAATCTGGGTCCACAAAAACTATCAACCAAAGAATTTAGGGGATCGGACGGCGCAGGAGCGTTATATGCAGTTATGTGCGAAACTATAAAGATAGTTGTAAAATCTAGTAGATACAAAGATGAAGATGTGAGCAGTTGGAAAAAGAAAGACGTGGTGAGGACAAACAAGCGGTACCAGCGAACATGTGTAGCTTAGAGGCGATACAAAACTATAGTATAACTCTTATTCGATCTGAGATTTCTATGCATAAGAAAGGTACCAGAGTATAAAAAAAAAACCCTCATATGGGGCATTATATAACTTGCGCAATCTTCGAAAGCACTAACACACTTCGATCTCATCGTGCGTTGCTACTGTAAAATGGCAATTCTTAGTAAGATAGACATTGCGAAACAGAGTATTTGTTTCTTGGAACGGGGCGTACAGCAAAATGACTAAACGAGCATACAGTATTGCTCATTTCTAAATCAGAACGTCCACACACCCCGTTAGGCAAAAATTCCCTATAAAATGCTCTTGCTCCTTTTTCTTCATGCTTCATGATGATCGTTCATCATATTCTTTTTTGACCTATGCACGTTTTGTCTTTCCTCGTTTGTGGTAGTATTTTATAGGAATTTTGAGGGCAAAATGTTTAGATCATAGGAATTTCGCAATAATATGAAAAATTGTTGCTTTTTAATGAAGCCTAAATGTGTATGTTTGACCGATATAAGCGGTATGACCGCAGCTCAGGGCGGTCTGATCAGTCTAGGGGCGATCTGACCGGCCCTTCTAGATAGAACTGATTTTCAGCACTATTTCAAAATAAAAAATTGATGAAACTTTTTATCACGGCTCCAAAAGACATAAAACTTGGTATACACCTTCTCTAGAATATTAGAAACTTATTCCAGTCAAGGATCATGAAGATCAATACCAAAGTTTCTATTTTTATTCAAAACAAGGAAGGTTATACTAAAATCAGGCAAAAGAGGAAAACATCCATCTACTCTTACTTGTGAGTCCTTAATGATCTATGATCTTGAATGGGTTCTCACAAATCATAGCAAATTAGATCACAACATGAACTCATGCCAAAATACCCACAAGACCAAAACCCCAAAAATCAACCTTTTCTTGAGCAAAATCGGGAAATAATTAGAACTTGCAAATAATAAGGGTCTAAATAGATGAGATCAGATTTCCAAAAGATATCTTCATCACTTATACGTTCTTGACACAAAGAAAGATCAAGAGGGAAAAGAGAATCACCAAAAATCAAGCCAATCAAAATTTTATCACTTGAGCAAAGAGGAGAAAAACTTGGTAAAAATTTGATATCTATTGATACTTGAAGATAGATGTTTACAACTACTTCACATGTCTAAATATGGCAATAAGCTCATGACAAAGAGTCACAACTCTTCTCTCAAATATTTTCTCTAAGAACCCTAACTCTTCACAAGGCTAGGCCTAAACTTCCTCAAAACTTAACCCTATCCACCTCCCTCCCTCCTTATATATGAAGGCTCACAAGGAAAACTCTAACTAGCATCTCTACTTGGGTTTTATTTACTTACATGAGCTAATCCGTTAACCCAACATAATACCGGGTTTTACACTTACACAAGCATGCTTCTCAAAGAGTGCGCACATATTAACCCGTTAGTGAATTAACACTTGATCTACTTAATAATTTCAACACAACCAAGACCTAAACCACTTAGACCACCATGACCTGCTTCCTTTGCCTTGAAGCAACTCTATGCTTTATCTTCACCATGATCGCACTGACTTCCATGACCGTTCAGGACCTCAGCTCCTCCTTGAGCCTAGTCGGATATCAGTTCCTCCCTGAGTCTAATCCCGGTCCACCTTGTTGTTGCCTGTCATGACCACCACCGGTAGCTTCCTCTTCGGTTTCTTGTTTTCCCAACGTGTAACCACCCCCACTAGCCTGAGTCATCTTCGGTAGCACCTTGATCACTCTAGACCTCAAATCTCTAGCCTAGTCCTAATCCCTTCTATCTCACTTTGACCTAGCTCAGAGTCCTACAACCAACATAAACAAGCAAATTGTCACGTAGTGTCATACGATACACAAAATCATCAATTAACACAATTGATGAGCCATGAACAATTACCTCACATCAAAGTATTTCCGCATACTTTGACGCGCAACCTATAGTGACCAATGAGTAGTCATCATGCCTTCATGCACTCGGTGGCCTCGTCACCTGACGCACACATGCACCAACTTACCTCTGCACAATCATTGTCTTTCCTGTGCTCCCACTTGAGCCATGTAGCCTCACGCTGACTTACATGACTACTTCAGACCTTAGCACACTCGCCTAGTCCCAATCCAATGCTGCTGTCCATTACCTCCTCTAAGCCACTTGCACATCCAAAGGCCAAGCAATCACGACAATCCCAAGTTCCATGTATTTTGCTCATGTTAGTCTAAACAATGTATCATGCAATATGTATGCATCTATACCGCTGATCCTAACCTCCTAGGATCAAACCTTGAACCACAGTACATACACCCAGCACACTACCTGATAGCACCGGTCAAACCGCTAAGACCCAGTCGGTTTGACCGTCCCTTACCTCTTCGGTAACATGGGAGCGGTCTGACTGTGGCTACTAGGCCTGTCAAACCGCCAGCCCTTAGCCGATGTGACCGCTTGACAGCACCAAAAAAATACCATATCTAAAAATTCGGTATTTCTCTATCTAGTTTTGCCTCTCAATTCCATTTCTAGAGAGTCTTAACGCAAACTCAACCCCAAACAATCATACACAGTAGTTTGGTCGAGAAAACCCAAAAATCCACAAAAGAAGCCCGAGCTAGTCTGACCGCACGTACTATGCCAATAAGACTGGCCAGTGCATTTTCAACATAAGGCCTCCTCGGCTAGAACGTCCTAATATATGACGGTCAGACCAGCCCTGCCCATCGATTTGATCAGCCCTACAAATTAGTCAGACCGGTTGAGACGATAGCAATTCTAGAAATTGCAGTTCTCAGAATTCAGATTCAAACTTCTACAATACTTGCATAATAATATGAAATATTTATCACACTCATTTTTTTTAGATTAAGTAATGAAACATTCCGGACTCCATCATTCACAAGTGAATGAGTACAGCCAATTCCAACACACCCATAGTACTTAGACTACAAACCACCACACGGTGCACAAAACACGAAACAACGAAACGGAACACAAGTCCCAGTCCTATTCCTACCTCAATACACAACTTGCTAAACAAAACCAAACTCTTTGTTGCCTCCATCAAGCGACTGTATTCCTCTAGTGAAGACAGGAGCACTCGATGCATCACATCATGCTCAACAGGGAGGGCCTTTGGCAAGCACTTCATCTTCTTCATCCAAATAGCTCTCTCTTCGGCCACCACCTCTAACCTTCCTCGAACCTTCTAACGCCATATAGCGGGTCAGGAGCTGAGAGAAGACACGGTGCCAAGAGCTGCTGGCGAACTGTACAGATGCATACAAAGCACGAGCAGCGACAGAGCCAAATGGCAAGCACCAAACAACGGAGCTGAAATTTCCTAACGACACCTTCATGAAGGTAACAACGCCCAAGACGCTGCCGCCGCCAGTCCACCACGGGAAAGGTTTTCACCTGCAATCAACCACCGAGTGGGAGGAGCCGAGGAAGAGGTACAAAGAAGACGCCTCCAAGGAGGAAGCGGCGTCCGCAAACGTCGCCGTCCAAGCTTTCGCCCTGACCTCAAAACACCCACTTGCCGAGGTCGCCGATGTCGGTGCCGAACAAGGGCCGCCGCCACGCGAACACCGCCGCCACGGCCCTGACCTCTGCATCGCAGCCCAGCGAGGCCCTTCATGGACCCACATTCGATGCCGCCCACTCCTCCTTGGCCAACACCACCAAGACCTCCCGCGCGGCGACACCACGACGTCGGCGGCAAAGACAAAGAAAGCGAGATCGGCACCACTCCTCCGCCCGCTAGGCCTAGAAACAGCACGGCCAAGCTGCGCGGCGCGCGCGAGCCGCCCGCCACGATCCCGCCGGCGCCTTCTGCTACCACGTCGGCGCGCCACCGCTTCAAACCGGCACTTCGGGACCCACCGGCAGCAGCATCACTGACGGAGGCGGAGCAAAGCCACAGCACGGATGCCCATCAGGGCGCTTCCTCCGCCGGCGACCTCCACGAGGCCCGGCGCGCCGCGCACGCACCGGCGCGCAAGGCGAAGGGGAGAGGTAAGGGGGGTAGACGGCGCTGGAGCGCTGGGGAGAGAAAGGGTCGCCCACTCGTCTTCGGCCCCGGCCGCCGCTTACGCCGCGCTACCTCCGCCGGCGACCTCCACAGGAGCCCGGCCGCCGCAAACCCACTCCCGCATCCGAAGCCGCCCCGGATCCAGCGAGAGCCCCGCCGCCACCTTCCTAGCACCCGCACAAGCCTCCGACGGCGTGCTCCAGCGGCGACAAGGCGAAGGGGGGAGATAGGGAGGGGAGACGGCGCTGGAGAGGAAGGGTCGGAGACGTTGCCATCCGTTCTCATGAGATGACCTCTATATGATCTCACACGTTCATTGGATATCAGCTTAGACTTGTAATAACTTTCCTTTGCTTTTTTATGGGCGTGCATTAGCTCATTATCGGTGGAATTTTTGTCTTTCTGGGTGATGTCCGCCGTCCGTTCGTTCTTGACGTCCATCATCTCCAGTTCGGAATGATTTTGGCCCCGTTTGGCACAGCTCAGCTTCACTAGTGAAGCTATTTTTTTTGTTTCAGCTTCACGAGCAGCTTCACCGGTGAAGCTAAAACTGTTTTGGAAAACTGTTTGGCAAAACAGCTTCACCAACAGCTTCATACATGGCTGAGAGAGGGCAATTGTCCAAGATGCCCCTGTCTACCTGACTTGTTCTAACATTTGGAGTTGTATATTTGTATATGGTCATATGAATTAAAAAATAATATATTTGAATGAGTATGAATTAAAAAATTAAAAAAATTAAAAAAATTAAAAAATTAAAATCAGTGCGAACGGGAGGAGAGGAAACAGGCGTGGGGACCCAGTGGCAAAGTGTTGTAATTTCTGTCAACTACAAGGGCAGTGGGTTCCTAGAACTGCGAGCCTGAGGGAGAGAGCTGTGAAAAGCTACTATTTTCAGCTTCACCCCACCCTATTCCCTTGTGAGAGCATGATTTAAGGAGCTTCATCTATGAAGCTGTTTGCAAAAAGAGTGTTTGGCAAAAAATAGCTCACAACAGCTCATGAAGCTGTTGATGAAGCTGTACCAAACAGGGCCTTTATATGTTCCCGCAACTTCAATGCATGTATTCATGTTCACCTCTCAATAAGTCAAAACAGAATGGAATCATCAACAGGATACGTCCTATCTGGCTATCTCTCTTTCCAGGTGCTACTTTTAACTTGGTAGAAAGAATAATCATACCCGTCATTACTGGGATTTTTTTTTACAAATAATCTATTTTTTATTCAAAACTACAGAAATATACAAGCGAAATTTTTTTATAAAAATAGGCTCCAGTCACCCAATAGAGGGGCAACTGGAGCCAATGGCCCAATAGGGGGCCCACAGAGTCCCTGTCGCCCTACTCTCGGGCGACTGCAGCCAGTCCCCCCATTGGGCGACTGCACTTAGTCCCCTGTGAAGTTTTTAAATTTTGTAGTTTTTAATTGGAAAAAATATGCTGGAGTTGTAATAAAAGTTTATATTCATTGTATCTTGTAGGCGCATAAAAAATTTTGGAAAATTGTTTTTAGGAACGATTGACCGTAGAACGATCGGTACATACGATGGTAAGTGATATTTTGGTGTTACCGAGAATTCGTGTGCGGAGAAAACCAGTATGTTAATATTGTTAGATGACTTGATATGTGAATGATTGAATGCGAAAAAACGAGATAATAGGATTGTTTGAATTTAAATAAACTTCATAATATAGTTGGGAGTAACATGCCGCGTACTTTTTCATTACATGCATAAAATATAGCATCATGTGCGACTAAACCACCCAACTGCTCGTACGACTAACTGTGTGGACCGGGGCCATTTTTCCTTCCTTGCCCGCTCGGCGTTGAACTCACCGACGGCCTCTTTTGCCTTAGCCGCCATTTCCCTTTTTCTCTCGCGCTTCCTCCTGCGAGGCTCCCTCTCCCTACGCGTGCACCCTTCGAGATGAGATTTCGTCTCGCGTTGTATACGCATGGTTTGCTCATTCTTACAGTGCTCCTCCTCCTGCATCTCCGATGACCTTGCGATATTCCACTCCTCGAAGTCGAGGGCCCATTGGTCCTCAGGGTGGATCTCAAGATCGATCTATTTGCAGTAGGCATATAGGGGTTCCGGGGACTGTAAATACATGGGAGATATTGTTAGTGCGTGCTATGAAAGAGAAAAGGTAGGGAAAAATGGTGCACCTGGTCCTTACCAGCTGCCGATAGGTTGCGGTGTATAGACGGTGGTCGAGGTAGTCACTGGAGTAGTTTGCACAACCCCAGTAACGCATACCTAGACTGATGCGGTGCTTAGACTTGAAGAACTTACAAATGTCCCCGCACCAACAAAGGGGGGTGTCTCCCCCTCGAGTGGGAGTTGTAGCGAACGCTCGATGGGAAAATTCGGGATGGGGTTGTTGCTACAGGGCCCCTCATTGCGGGGAGCTGACCTCGTAGCACGTTGGGCTTGTTCTGTCTGGGCCGCAATAGCCCTTATTTTCTCATCGTGGGCGGCAGTTGACCATGCTAGGTCGCGAGTCTCCTCCCATTGCTTCACCATCTTATCCCATTACTTCTTCTGCCTTTTGTCTATCCCGGTGCGGTGAAGGAAGCGCGGTGTAGTGTGGAGTTTGGTCGTGTACTGTTCCCTACGAAATGGAATGCACCCAATTTATAGGGTCTATTTTTCCTCTACTCGTACGTGTAAAACTGGTGCATGTGGTCCTGGCACTGAGTAAAGGTGGGCTGTGCTGTTATGTCACTGTGAAAAGCTGCGTCGCCATGCCATATGACTGTGAAAAGCTGACCTCTTTTGTCATGTCTCTGTGCAAAGCTGCCCTCTTTTGTCATGTCTCTGTGTAAAGCTATCCACTTTTGTCATGTCACTGCGCAAAGCTACCCTCTTTTGTCATATCACTACTCAAAGCTGCCCTTTCGTCATGTCACTACTCAAAGCTGACCCCTTTTGTCATGTCACTGTGCAAAGCTGCCCCCCTTTTGTCATGTCACTACGCAAAACTGCCCTCTTATGTTATGTCTCCGTGCAAAGCTGACCTCTTTTGTCATGTCACTGTGCAAAGCTGACCTCTATTCTCATATCACTGCGCAAAGCTGCCCCCTTTTGTCATGTCACTGCATAAAGCTAGCATCTTATGTCATGTCTCTGCACAAAGCTGGCCTCTTTTATCATGTCTCTGGACAAAGCTGCCCTCTTTTGTCATGTCTGTGGACAAAGCTGCCCGATTTTGTCATGTGGTCATTGCACTAAGTTCTCTCGTTCTATATAAAAAGCACGGTTGGGGTTCCATGAAAGTAGGAGTAGAGAACTCTGTAAATTGAACGAAGAAGTACCTTCTCCGTCGTGCAGATACATACCATGGCGGACGCGGAGGGGCCAGTCGGAGCAGGGTCACCAAAGGAAGACCTTCCCTTAGAAAGGAGGGAGGACTTTAGTCCTAACTACCACTTGATACCTTGGAGGCATGCTCAACCAGTGTGACCAAAATGCAGACACAATGAGAACACGGTTGTGCAGGTCATCGAAGGCCATTTCGATGGCGGGCGACATTTCTTCCGATGCCCACACTTCGGGGTACAAATTGCTAATAACACATTTTTTGTTACTGCTTATAGAGCCTCTTTGTTCACTGTCCTTTCCCGCAGATGGCAAAATACGACTTCGCCCACTGGATCGACCCTCCTCATGAACTGTATATTGTCAGGTATGTGGATACATTATGGGATGGAATCTTTTAATTGGAGGAGCGACTCGACACTCTCAAAGAGGAAAACAACGACATCCACTAACAGATGCAACGCGAGAAGGGCAACGAGGAGGTTGTCAACATAGGAAGCTCCTACGATCCGACATGTTGCTGTGCAAACCCTAGCTGCATATATACGTGCCACTACAACGACGGCCAGCCCCGTCCGAGGCGGCCCCCTCAGCAATACTCCATGTGGGTGACACAAGGCTCGTTTGACATATAGGCAATGAAGTATATGGTTGTACCATAGTATGTAGGAGTGTTGTTCGAAATAATGTGCAATGTTGTTAAGCATGTAATGGATTGGTTGTTATCTTCATGTGGTTGCCATCATTGAAGTTCACTATTCGTTTGGAGCGCGCATCGAGTAGGTAACGAGGAATACAAGTAAGCACGTCACAATACTAAAAAGTTCACATCGTAAATAACAAACGTAAACAGTACATGAACAAATAGTGTACAATCAGCACTACCCTCAGTCGCCACCCTGGCCTGCCCTGTCTCCACGCTCGTGTCCTCCTGTACGGTCCCGCTTGGCCGTCCTCCGCTACAACGGGTGATGACACCCTGACAATGTAAGACGATTAGGAGCGTGTCGCACCCGCCCCTGAGCTGGTGGAGTCAGCTGCACCTCTGCCTATGTGCCCTCCGGTGCATCGGGGAGGGCATTCCCGGAGAGAACCTCTGGTGGTGTGCTGCGAGGTGCAGACCCAGACGCCTGCTCGGCCCACTCGGAGAAGTACTGGTCCGGATCGTCTGGGCTCGCGGAGGGTCGAGCCGCTACTCGTGCGGGAAAAGACCTGCAAAAGTAATATTGTTAGTTTTTTATGTAAAGCATTGCGATAAAAACCGAGATCGTACGATACGTACCTTTAGTTGGCACCATCACGCCCGGAGGAGGGGCGTATGACGTCAAGTACACCCCCTATGTGGAGAAGCCAGGGATGTATGGAGGACGCAAGAACATCTGCCCTGGTGGTGTACGAGGCCGTCCCTAGGCAGATCCTCCAGCCTCGTCCGGGTGAGGTGCTGTAGGACATGCCCATGTAGAACCTCCGGAGTAGTGCCACGCCGGTCGGGGTGGCACCGGTGGCCGAACCGTCCGTGTGATGGGCGTGGCCGTGGAGGCCGCTGGTAGCCTCGTGCAGGACAGCAGGGTGATGACACGTCTACCCCACTTCGTGATACGATGCCACGCACTGATGTGGTCCTCGTGGCTCACCTCGGCACCTGCGGCGAGCCTATGTAGCATACTCTGGCCCTCCGTGAAGATCGAAACACCCATGTCAGCCTGAAGGAAGAGACATAAAATGGTTAATCATCCAAGCTAGCATTGCCATTAGCGAATGTTTGAAAATACGTGTAACGTACCACAATGTGCGCGTCCCACGTGAGGTGCGCAGGATACGTGTCTGTCGGAGTAGCAAGGTGTGCGGGGGGCGGGTCCACGACATGAACGAGCCTCGTACGTGTCCGGCCTTGATACCAGCCCAGGTACTCTGTGTACTCCATGCTGTCGTCGGGGCAGTCCTTCTCAACCTGGTCGTCAAGCGCGTCATCCCACTACACAGTCTACCCCTGCATCTTCGTCATCTAGTTCGTGTTGTGTTTCATTCCCTTTCTAGAGTGCCTGCTTGTAGGACCACTTCATTAGTAATTGCCAACGGAATAGTAAGTATGTACAATTTTATAAGACGCGGGCACTCACGCGTGCACAGCAGGCGGCATTGGTGGTCCGACTGGTACCGGAATAGCTTGACGTAGACCAAACTGCCGCATCACTCATTGCGGCGAGTAGTCCTCCACGAAGATGTCATAGACGAGCTTTCGGCGCGTCAGCCAGGAAGCCCGGTCGTGCTAGCAGAGTGTCTACAACACATCAGGAGCACGGTCCATTAGTGCCGCATATGAGTACGGCTCCCAGCGCACGTCATCGCCTGTGAGGCGGTTGATCTGCTCGACAAAGGGCAGATACGCCCGTGTGACTTGCACATGTGCGAACTGCACCTGCAAGGATGAATAGGTGTTACATATGACCGTCGTTAGTACAAAGGAAATAACTATTTGACATAGAATACAACCGAACCTCTGTCTCATGATACTCCCACACTGATTCATGCTCATCATGTGCGGAAACACCCTCAGCATTAAACCAGTTCCATTCCTACGAGTAGGAACTTCATCCTCATCCGAACTGTCCTGCTCGTCGTCCTGTACAGCTTCCTCTTCAGCCCATGCCCTCTGGTCATCACAGTCCATCTGTTGCACGATGTACTCAATATGTTCCCCTTCGTCGGCTTGTCCAGTTCCCTCTCAATGGCTTGACCATTGTAACTCTCCTCCATGTACCGCATCGGCTTCATCACGAGCAACTTGATCATCTTCGGCAACATGCGGCCCGCCCGAGCTGCTAGCACCTCCCGGAGCAAGGGCGGACGCATGACCTTGTACAACTTCTAATGAGCACGGTTGCTCAAGCAGGACACACTCGTATCCACACCGCTGGCACCCTTACACAAAGCCCTTCCATGCAGCAGTGCGCAGCAATGTCTTCAACATCCATCTGATGTCCGTGGGAGACCGGCTCCAAAGCCCTTGCATGACGACGCTGCACACCTCGGGGTCCAACAAAAAACTCCGGGTTAGCCAATGTAGCACATCTGCGATCAGAGCATTCTCGCCATCCGGATGTACTAGAGTGACTTGCGGAAAACCGCTCAAATCCACACCATTCAGACCTTTACGAACGATTCCAGCACCGTAATGCACTCTCAATATAGTGTCTATTGCCATTGCTGATGTCAGCTTACATATATGTTTCAATTTTGCGACATGTCAAATAGCATCGCACAATACCAAAGTACCGACATACTGCAATTCACATTTTGCCAATCGTTCGAATGTTGTAACCCACTACAATAATCTCGTACTATGAACTTTCAACATACGAATTAATTAAATTCTACCATAAATATTTTCTAAATTTTTTAATAGGTATAAATTTCACCGGACAATTCATTTGTACATTACGATGACTGAATTTTCTACAACTACAATTTTATAGCCATGCATAATTTCGTATTGATGCTAATTTTCTAAAACTGTGTTCCCTAAATTATACATAACTACACGCTTCTACAGCTATTAATTTTGTAAAACTGCATGTTTAATAAATGTAGTACAACAAATATTTAATTATTTCTATCTAGATGTACACCTACGTTTAATAAATTCTACACCTACAGTTGCTTCTTCATCTCCTCTCCGTTTCTACGCCTGCTATTTTCCTATAACTACGTTAACTAAATTTTCTATACTAAAAATTTTACTAAAATTTCTATACTAAAAATGTTCTATACTAAAAAATGTATACTAAAAATTTTCTATACTAAAATTTATGTACTAAAATTTCTATACTAAAAATTGTACTAAAATTTCTATACTAAATTTTCTACATCTACAATTTTTATTCTATACTAAATTTTGTACATCTATAATTTTTACTAACACTAACATTTAATAAAAAATATACTACAAATACAATATAGTAAGAAAAATATCTAGATCTGAAGATCTGAATAGACGGAATGGCTCCTACCCCTCCTTCCTTCCTCTCCTCTCCTCCTCCTTTCCCTCTCCTCTTGTCCCCCTCCTTCTCTTCTTCCCCTCCTTCCTCTCCTCTTCTCTTCTCTTCTCTTCTCCCTCTCCTCTCCTCTTCTCTTCTCCCTCTCCTTTCTCTTCTCTTCTCTTCTCCTCTCCTTTCTCTCGGCGCCGAGTGATTGCAAATGAAATAAGGCAGGGCGGCGGCGGCCGAGCGTGCTGCCTTTTTAACCACCCTGTCGCCCGGGCGTTCGGCGACCAGAGGACCTCCAGTCGCCCAACTCCCGGGCGACAACGATAATTCGCCCAACCATTACCAGATTCCCCACGTGTCGCCTCCCGATTGGTCGATTGGCTCCAATCGCCCCCCTATTGGGTAACTGGAGCCTATTTTTGTAAAAAAAAATTTCCCGCGGGTATATTTTTGTAATTTTGAATAAAAAATAGATTATTCGTACAAAAAATTCTCATTATTGGTAACATATAATCTACATTTTTGTGAAGCATAACTAAATTGTGGCCACTACGTGTCCAAATCATAAGGTATGTTCTTTTTAGCTTATAATTGATAACTATAGGATAGCTTTTTGTCACCATTTTGAAATGACTTATTGAGATAATTTTTTAAAATCAGTTTATCGGCTTTCAGTCTATCTATATGAGCATTCGTATTAGGACCAAAAACTATAAAGCGTAATCATAAACTATAAACCATAGCTCAAAAGAATAGGCCCATACAGTAGTTGGCTAAAATGCGCTAGGTTCTTATGCAAGCAACAGATTGCTAAAAGAGATCAATCCGGCAGAGCGGAGGACGACGACGACGCCTAGGAGAGAAGAATTCCTTCGCTTTGAGGGTTAAATGGCGTTGGCGTGAGAATTTGAGACAAACGGCAAAGCAATAGCCGCCGCCGTCACGACAAGATATGGAGACGAGTTCAAGGAAGAGGATGGGCTGGAACTAGAGACGAGAGAGGCTTGGGGTAGGATTGTGAGGATTGGATTTGGGGCCGGATCTGGAATTAGAGACGAGAGAGGTTTGGGATTGGCCGTGAGGATTGCGGATTTGGGGCCGGACTAGAGGTCATCGCTTTCTCGTTCTTCGTTAGTCTACTATATTATTCTCCTGTAATTTTAGGTACTGTATAAAAGTAATTTAAAAATATCATCTTCGATATTCTCTATGTTTGTTAATTTAATTAGAGATTGGAGTTGAGAGGAAGTAAAAAGTATTCGTTAGGGAAAAGACTAGTATATTGGCTAATCTACTATATTGTTCTCCTGTAATTTTGGGTACTGTATAAGAGTAATTTAAAAATATCATCTTCTAGATAATTATAGAGAAATTCGATAGTTTTCTGTACAATATTTATTTATGTTGATCATATACATAGATTTTAAACTATGAATTTTGTAATCCGGCTATCTGCTAAATTTATCATCTTCTAGTACCATATATTAATCTGTAGATTAAAATTACTGGATGGAATATTGGATGATTTATCTACATGAAAGATGTGGATAATTAAGGGTTCTAGAGATCCCATGAACATGATCTTAAATCCAGATAGTTTCCTAGAAATATCTAGATATTTTATATGCTTTATTCGAAGGAATTTGATGGTGCCAATTGTCATAAATCTAGTGGTCACAAGAATTTATATAATCCTTTCAATCCAAAATATACATCATTTGGAAGAGTTGGTTTTGGTTTATAAATATTTATATTTTATTTTTCGGAAGCAATATGTTCGTCAAAGTGCCCATGTTAATTGTTATTCTTAAAGAGAGGAAAATCATAAATAAAGACAACATATATCAAAAACAAAAATATGTACTACTTCTTTTTCTATGTGTGTGAAAAACACCATTTAATATGCTAACATAGAAAATAAGAAAAGAGAAATGGGTTAAAGTTAATATCTATTTAAAAACAAAGTGCACACTTGTGTTGTCAACTACAGTTGTAATAGTTTTTATCTAAAAAGTTGTAATTGTGCTGCTACCAAATAAAGTGTTAGTATTAGTTTATTATTTCAAATTTTTTAGTGTTATTGACTTTAAATAGACTTAGAAATGTTACTTTTGTCTTCAGTTTTTATAAACTAATATAAGTATATATTTAAAAAATGTAACACAATGTAATTAGCGAACACCCATTCATAAAATCCTAAATCCGCCATTGGACCAGAACACCACCAGAGATTGAACACAACTAGCACAATGCACACGCGTTACAAATTAATACATATGCCGCATCTAACGTCCCGTTTGGAAGGCAGGGAGTTCGTAGAAAAACAGTTCAATTTTTATAGGACTTCAGAAAATTCACACTTTTCAAATAGAGCTGCTCAGCGATATAAGAAAGAAGAGGAAAAAGATTTTCAATTAATTATTCTCAATTTGCTGCTTACTTGCTAACACTAGAAGAATGGAACAAATAACTAAACTATTTAGTTTTAAAACAATAACTAAACTATCTCAACTAGTAGCCCTCTTGTAACTTTCATCATCATCAATGGAAAATTCCATGTTAAGTAGCACGTCGAGTGGGCATTGTAATATGAGCGCGCACAAGAGGCTGAATCATGGCTTCCACTTCATCTAAAAGGAAAACACTGAAGGATACATAAACTGAACCACTCGTAGTGCCAGCGCTTGGTGAAGTAGAATTATTCCGGGATGGCCAATCTGAATTGCAAACTACAACCACTCGCACTGACAGCGTTGGGGAGGCAGAATTATTCCGGGACGGCCAAACTAAACAACCTGCAGTTCATGATTTTGTTGATGTAGCTGTGTGCACTCTCAGAAACCACCTGACCAATGGCAACGCAAGGCGTCCATTCAGGGATCAGGATGAGCAAGAATGTATCAATCAACTGTGCTATGGTTTGTATGCTCCCTTGCGGCAATTCAAAGTGCTCAACCATTTACATAGCCACAGAAAGACTGGTATTTTCAGCCACGTCAAATGGGAACTCAGCATTCTTGAAATGACCTGAAAGAATTCAATGTGTTAGTACAAAGTAAGTGCTGGTTGAATTTTAAAAGAGAGATATTTTGAGGATTATAATTACCGCTGGGATCAGGAAATCTTAGCCATAAATCGACATGGTTGGTGGCATTCATATTTCTGTTCAGCAGAAATCCGCTCTTCCAAAGCACGAAACTGACAGACTGCTGCCGATTTTCGGCCACATTCTCAACCAGAGAGACTAAAATTGGAGGTACTGAGATAGACCCATCATTCTGGAGGAAGGAGCTTTTCAGAAGCTCACTCGCAGGCAATCTTTCAGCTACTAGAGCTAAACAGTTTTCTATGAAAGATCTTAATTCTGCATCTTTAACCTTGGAGAGGGCAGCTGGTTTTTTACCCTATAACAAAAGGGCCATTCAAACAAAAATAAGTTGCTGTTTGCTACACTAATCTTTAAAGGAGTTGGGTACTTTGTAGATCGTAAAGTGCTTGAGAAATTTTCTTGTATATATGGACCTTGCCTTGACATTTACCGTACGGATATTCACATGTCACCATTTCAAAGCATGCGCATCCCAAATGAATATATATCCACCAACTCATTGTAATCCCCAGTGAAGAGCTCTGGTGCCATAAATTCTAAGGTGCCTACATTTTGATGATACAATTGTTGTTAGTACATACCTACCTGAAAAGACATCTTCTAGAATGAAGTAATGTGCTCGTATCATATCCTTCAAAGTAGACATGCATGGTACATAGAATAGGTCTATTTCAAAATATATGTTGCTATTAGAAGAACACAAGATGTCACACTAAGACCAATGCAAAGAAGATGTCACTGCCTTCTATACTTCGTGTTTTTCGTTGCTGCATAAACGTCGTCAAACCAAAATCACCAATCTTCACTTTTCCATGATTTCCATTTATGAATATATTGTCACATTTTTAAGTCCCTATGTATAATCGCCTGCTTCTGACTCCGCAAATATTCTAGTCCTGTCAATATCTGTATTGCCCATCGTCCCATAGCCTTCATACCCACTTTCTTGTGCTTGTTACGGTACCTAATTATATGGTAACATCGAAGAGGTCACAACTCATAAGAGGAACAAGAAAGCAGTCACCAGTTTAAGTTTCAAACTCAAAGGGTCTGAACCATTTAAATAAACGTCCTGTATGCTGAATGAAAGGGTGAAAAGAGCGAACTATATGTTAAGTTTCCATATACAACCCCACTCAAACTTTGTTTGCACATTGGCAAACTCTTAACATATGCAATAAAAACATGAAGCTGTTAACAGATAAGGAATCAATAATAAACTCAAGCAAAGCTGTATGAACACCTCCCTCGATAAAAGGAGCAATCTGCATAGTCAAGAGCAGAGTTGTGCTAAAGAAAAGGGACATACTGCCTCAAACCACCGGATGTGAAGAACTCTGTGATGATGTTAACTGTTTTTATTCTCCTCATCAATCCATGAGGCAAACAACTTCTCGATGTTCTTGTGGTTGAGTGTCTTCAACAGTAGGATCTCTGTGTTCAGTTGCTCCATCTTCTTTGAGGACCCCATGACGGAGTCGTCAATCTGTGCTTGGCTCCATGCCACCTCAACACCCTCCAGCTTATCGAAGGCTTTGTAGCTAGCTATTCACCAAAATCACGATAATGAACACAAGATGAACAATCTGTTCTGCCAGTGTCACGAAGCTGGGGACAATTCCAAACCAAAAAAATTCGAAATATGTTAATTTGACTAAAAATAACTGGAATTACTTAGGTTATAGGATTTGCCGTAGGATATGCCTACTAGTAATGCAGCAAGGCACAACAGATTGGTACAATTAAATATTTGTCTTGTACCATGTTTGGTAACACTTCTGATCAATATTGTAGCTTATGCCATTGACCTGGATAAAAAATCCGATGGTTACCAGTTAGTAACTACTAGTTACCAGAAATCCCGATGGATATCGGGAAGGAAAAAATCGGCTGAAATTCCGGTGATTACAAATACACTTTGTAAGTTGGTTTAGACCTTTTTGTGTCAAATTACCTATTGTATGAACTAAATTACATAAATATGCTAGTCCCAATATTTTGTGGTAAGTTTTCTCTGGCTTTTCCTTGTTTTTAGCGGTTTTTCCGTTTCTGTCCGGTAACTAGAATGATTACTGGTTTTCAAACTGCCCAAATTCAAAATTTGATTCATAAATTTCAACAAGTTTTTTCCGGGATTTTTCAGTAACTGCCGGTTACCATCATCGTTCGTCGGCCGGGTTTTGCACTAGTTCCAAGATTTCTATCTCTGTCATTGACATCACGGCTTTTGAACATGAAAAGTAACATTTCTGAATATGTCGGCTGATTTTACATGGGGCAAGAGTTTATTAGAAAAATCTAATCATAAAAAATCACTACGGTTCAATCGGCCTAGAGCCATAGATCACCAACTAGTAGGATGTCAAACGGATCCAAATTATCTGTTTTATCTAGCATCCGTATTCGGATGGTAGCGAATATGATAAAAAAAAATGCAACGAATCCAAATCCGAATAGTATCTGGATTTTTTTTGTCAAATACGAATATGATTTGTAAAATAGGTGTTGAATTGAATACAAATACGGATAATATCCGGATTCAGTAGATATAATAGTTGTAACTAGCTAATACGTATATTTTGCATTTGACCTCCAAATTAAACATATTATATACATTTCAATCATCTCGATGAGCCTATCTCATGGTGGATTCTAATAATGGCATTTCATGTTTTTTTATTTTAGCACATTCTCAATAAAACCTTTTGCATGCTTTTTTAGCCAAATTCGATATGTTTATAATTGATTTATTTGCAATATATCTAGAATTAGTGGTAAAATGACACCAATGATCAATAATTACGTGATAAACTAGAGGAAAAGAGGCATAAATATTACTATAAAACCGGTGTCAATTTGCTGAATTTTATTATATCATAGGATATTGAGTAGGTATTCAATTCCTATTTGCATTCGTTATAATATTTGATTCGTATTCATATTTGAGTATATTCGATTTCATATTCGGTCCGGTACGGCCCTACCAACTTGTTCCAGCAAATAATAAAAGATCGAATTCGACCACCAACTCAAACGTGAAATTGCAATTCCAGAGAAAAAACCGAATGAAAACAGCAGATGAGATTGATCGAAGCATACACTGTTTCGACGGCCCGTGATCCCACGATCTCAGCACACTGTACATGCAGCAAAACCGAAAAGAAAAACACACAGATTAGAAATCCAGAGAACAAACTTGAAGAGAGCAAGATCTAATTACAGACGCAGAAGACCAACGACTCGATCGATCGTACCAGGATGAAGCGGCCGGTGGGGTCGGTCTCGGCGTAGCCCTCCTCGTCCAGCGGCTCCGTCTGCTGCTCCTCCGCCTCCGCGGGCTCCATCCCTTCCTCCCTCCCTCCCTCTCTCTCGACCAGGCAATCCACAACGATGATCATCAACTGCTTCCCACAGAGGAGAAGAACGCGGCGGCCGTTTTATAGCGACCCGGTGGGCGGTCGGCTAGTCTGCGGCGGCCATGTCCACATCCAAATCCAAATCCGGCGAGGGATCCCACGAGACGAATTGAGGAGGGAGGAGACGAGCTCGAGACAAGTGCAGCTCGCGGCGGGACCCGCCTGTCAGTCCGCGAGGGAATACGAATCTGCAGAGTTTAATTTGTTTTCCTTTTTTCCCCCTGTTTGAAGCGTGGAAGGAGATCTGGCTGGTGATCATGCGGCACATAGTCTGTTGCTATATCACCGGCAAATATTCTGTTGACGACTTCATTTATATCGACCAAAATTACTTGTGAGTTTTTGTTATTTTGTAACTTCTACAATTAACAAATTGGGTTAAGTGATTTGATCCAATAACAAATGCACATACCACATCTATAGTTTCCGGAAAAAATCCAATCGGCACATACCATATCTATAGTTTAAAAAAAATCTGATCGGTCATTTATTTTCTGTATCATTCCAAAATACATATTAGTCATGTTTCAACAATTAATTATTCCTAGCATGTTAACATTGATTCTATGTTGTTGTTCAGTAGTAAAACCATTAACAAGTCATATTTCCTACCAATCATACTTTCTCTGTACTAACTCGTTGTGTCATAATACTTTGGTAACATCCCTCGAGCTGATCGAAGTACCTGAAAATCACAAGCCCTAAGAATAACCAATTCAATGGTTGTAGGATCGAAATGGCAACAGAGGGGGGAATGGTGCCTTTATAAACTTCCCTGAACCCACACAACAAATCAGTCGAAAGAAATGGCTTCTCAGATCGAACACACGTGGTCGTAAGCCAACTGGTGGTTGAATACCATGTGGTCGAAACCTTTGCCCGAACCGACAAAAGAACTTAAACAGAGAATACTGCGCGGTCGAAACAAGAACAGAGAAGGACTCGTTTGCCAGATTTCCAAGTAACTTGAGACTCTCTGGTCTTTTGATCCTGAAACTGGAGGTACTGAAAGAAACAGACCTCTGGAAGCGAAACAGTCAAGGAAATCCAAGGTCTTTGCTATGGTCGACTAGAGAGATACGCTTGAGCACAAAAACAGAGCACTTTGAGGCGCAAGACCATGGCAAGGCAGACTTCTCCGAGACGACCTTTGCTCCCGAGAATGTACTGGCCAAGTGGCCTTGAGACAAATTCTCAGTTCTGAGCACCAGGAAGCACATCAAAGCAAATATGGACTCACACAGAAGAGAAGAGAGAAAAGGATAGCAAGAAGAACAAGCCCTCAAAACAGATCGCAAACAAAACAATCACATCTCATAACGACAGAAATCAACTTTGAGGAAGAGAGATGAATGATTGATCATGGAGGTTCTACAGCCACTCCATCGGAGGTACAAGAGCAACCGTGCTCTACCCAGAGACAACTCACACAAATAGAGACGAAAAAGATCAGAGTGACTCGGGAACAACCTCATCAAGCATCCGAGCTCTACCTTCTCTATTTATAGTTTTCTGCTACCGGAGGGGGAGAACCCGTAAACCCCCACCTAACACCGGGTTTTACCATTCTCTTTACCCACTAGCGAGAACGAGCTCCAGTGCTTTACCCGTTACACCCAACGGCTCCACTGCTTTGCCCGTTAGCGCCAACCACTCCAGTGCTTTCGCAGAGACACAGCTTCCCTTTGCAGCTTTCCGTATTTCTCCAAAATGTCATCCCACTGCCTTCCCGGAAGCTTCCTCCTGCCTTGTCGATCACGCTTGCAACCACCTCACAGACCTCGTCGTCTTTGGCATCTCCCAGTCGCACACGACCTCAGCACCCCCGTGCTTAGTCTCGACCATCCATGCCTCACCACAACTAGTCTCAAAGTCCTGCAAACCATCACAGACAAGCATACATTCATAGCATCGCACAAAACACTGTGTATAAACATTTGCATAAGAAAAACAGAACTCAAAGCATGTTCCACAAAGTCGTATACCCATTACGACCGGTCAAATACACTTAATCATTCATGCACATGAGCTACGACCGCTCTACAGGTCAAGACGACTAGCCCAGGAGTTGATACGACTGATTCTCAGGTGAACCGACCGATCCTGGAGGTCATACGACCGGTTACTAGATGTCTATGACCACATTCAACTTTCCCGGGGACTTCCGACCGTTTAGCGCATGATCGAAACACCTTCCGACCACGTACACCGAGTTTTACAGTGGTCGAGACCCTTTCTGACCACACCCGGGCGCTTCAGAGCACAACTGTCCTACGCCCGCAAACGATCGCTTCACAATGTGGTCGAAGTCGCTTCGACTTCTCACAAGGTCGAAGTCGAGTTCTGCCGACTACCGACCACAGTGATCGAAGTCTCGACCTCCGAGTACCTCTCGCGGTAACGTGGTCGTAACTCACCTACTCCACAACATGATCGTAGCACGACTCTCAACCACAAGCCACGGCTAAACGTGGTCGTAACCTGCTTCGACTACGACCAGCATGGTCGTACTGGCCTTTGACTACGGCCAACGTGGTCGTAAAGGAGTCGGGAGACTTCCGACCTTCGACTGTGTGGTCGTAAATGACTTGCCTGACTCCTGATTGACGACAACGTGGTCGTAACCTACCTGGCAGACTTCCGACCACGACCAAAGTGGTCGTAAAAGCATACGACCACGGCCAGAAGCTACGACTTTGCACAGAAAGCGATTCCGAACAATTTTAAGGCTACGACTTAGCAGGAAACGCTCAAAACAAACTCAATCTTTCCAAACCAAGTGTCAATAACTCATCACAACACATGAGGACACCTCCACATGGTCTCTCAATGGTAGATACAGAAAAAATTCTTTAGAAGTTCTTAGCACACCAATAGTTGCATATGAATAGATCGGTGGCAAAGTGGTGACCGTTTTGGTAAACACATCCAGCCTCCCCAACCCATGCGACAGTCGAGGTCCCTACGGATTTCAGTATTCCCTGAAGATTGTTGAATGTGCTTGCCATTTTAGGATTTTTTTCAATCAGATGTGTGTTCAATCTTGTGGCATGCAATGCTTGACACATTTGTTCAGCTTCCAATTCAAGCATCAATTTATTGGCAGGTAGGAGTGAGTACAGTTGAGTCTAAATTGTAGATGTGGTGGGTGATTACATTCATTAGATCTGGCCTAATTTTGATGACGAGTTAGATAAATCAGGCTGCATTTACGAAGCCTCCACACTACTGCCGCAAACATCATCACAGATGATTTCGTGAGCTGTCTGAATTTATGAGTCAATAATAATATGTGGTCATCATAAATAGTTTTGAAACCATCTGTGATAAGTAACAACACAGATAGTTTTTAAAAATAACCGTCTATGATGTGTATGTATTACAAATGGTTTTTAAATATAACTATCTGTGATATCGACATATCACAGATGACTAATACAAATTTTAAAAAAAAATTGTCTATGATAGTACTAATCACTATTTTTGTTTTCCATATCTTACCTGTTCACTGGAAGTAGTACATATATATTTCATGATAACACTAATATATGTAGTCTTGCACACCCCATAATTTAAATGAGCTAGAGACAAAGTTAGATCCTATATCACACTTGGGCTCATCCAGTGTGTGAAGCAAATCACACACTGCATCCAGTGTGTGATTTGCTTTATGACCTTTAGAGCCCAAGTGTGATATAGGATCTAACTTTGTCTCTAGCTCATTTAAATTATGGGGTGTGCAAGACTACATATATTAGTGTTATATATATACTACTTCCAGTGAATGGGGACTACATATATAAATACCCTTGAGGGGTTACTCAGTGTAGGGGCAAAGTTGTAAAACATTCCCTATATATATATATATATATATATATATATATATATATATATATATATATATATATATATATATATATATATATATATATATATATATATATATATATATATATATAGGAAGCCTTTTTCTACTCCTGTGTAGTTACTCCCATTGTGTGTGTGTATATATATATATATATATATATATATATATATATATATATATATATATATATATATATATATATATATATATATATATATATATATATACATATATATATACATATACATATACATATATATATATACACATATACATATATATATATAGGATACAGGCCGTAGGGGAAACCTTAAGCATTGCTCACCTAATTCTCCACTACCATACTCTCTCTTTATGTTTGATCTGTAGCCACAACAGTACTATTTCCAGTGAATGGGGAAGGTCATGTTTTTGAACTTTGACCGCTAGTATTTTTTTTTAAAAAAAACAAACAATTGCCCCTCCTCCCTGCCAGCTTGTCCCTCTAGCCCAGTTGCTGGCTACTTGGCTAGTTTCTTCTTGCAGTACCACTTATTTTGCAAATCTTCTTTCGATTCGATTAACGTGAACAATATACTTTTTTTTGAGACCGTGAACAAGTATACACATTGTGAGCAATCCAAAGTCTCACTTGTCCATCGTTGTATTTATTACCGAATGCATGTTCTAAATCAAATTAAGCCACAACATCATGCTCACTTCACTTTGTCATCTAACCTTTCTCTGGCTTAACAAATCGGGCGTCTGAAACAAGTAGCCTAGACGAACATGATCGTAGCCCTCACCTCAGACGAGTCAGTTGGATCTTTGAGAAGGGGTCAAGTAGCCCTTACGGATTGCCGGATTTTCTCACGGAATTATCCCTGCAGAGTGAAAGTATCTCGTGAATGTCTGGTACAAAGTAACATAGATAAGAAAAACCAGAATTTAAAAGAGATTTCTCATTAGATAAAAAGGTATACTGTACATCATCTTGTGTTACAACTTTAATCTAGGAGAAAACGTATACATCACAAATAAAGGTGGTGATCGATTCGGCTGAAAAGCTCGTGGCTTATGGCTGAAAACACTGTAGCTGGCTGAAAAAAGCACTGTAGCTGACAGAGGCTTATTTAACGTAATTAAATTTAAAAAATTTTAAAAATAAAAAAATATGTTAGCCCATTACGTATAATACAAACAAATACGAGAAAAAAAGAACCGGCAAAAAAGCTCAACAAAAAGCCAAAAGTTCAGAAAAAGACAAAACTTATGAATAGTGAAAAATAAGCCAGAAGCCAGAAACCGAAGCCGAGTTGATCAAGGCCTTTAGTGAGATAACACAGGAGAATTTTTGAATTTCTCTATTCTCTTACTTGCTCCCCTTTTTCTTGCTTTTCTTACAAAACTGGCTATAAGTCTCCTCAATGTATAGACTAATAATCTCCTACTAACATACGTATATGATGCTCTACTACATTTTAAACTCTAAGTCAAAATTATTTATAATATCTTGGAACAATAATACTCCTAAGAAGCAATGCTCTTAAAATGGGGCTACTGAATGAGCGCGTCGAGCTCTAACAAGTGCTTTTCCCAAACTAATTCTTTTGGAATGTAACCTGGGAGAGCAAGAACGTAAAGCCGTAAATAAGGTTGTTTCCATCTTAGACGGAGAGAAATACATACCTAGCGCCAACCATTAGAGGATATTATTGGCATTCCCGATGCCATCTATACCTACGGTGGATATGTTCCCGGTGCAAGAAACGTACACCAAGTGTATCATGTGCCTGACCTGCAGCAAATGCATTGCTTGCCCCCTCTTGGTCTCAGCTTTATCAGCAGAAAATTGAACCGCATAATGATCCTGAAATAAATGTTGTTTATGCAACGTTTACTCGAATCCTCTTTTCATATGATTCCAAGACACTACGAGCAAGAAGTTGAACTGAATTGAAGTGCTGCAACTTGTAGGCTGCAGCAGTGGCGAAGGCAGGAATAATTTTCAGGTGTGGCGGGGTTTATAAAAATCAAATATGTATAGTGAAACTATACAAGGGCTCGCTAAAATATTATATATATATATATATATATTACTTTGTGATCAGTAAATATAAATATAGAATAAAAATCCAAAAGCAAAGCAATGGCACTTAAAATACCTCACTAAATGAAGATTACATTGATGATTGGTCATCAATTTATCATCTACTCTAATTAGACCACCATAGAAATGATCTGCAAAACATGGAAGCATAGATAAATCATGAATTAGCAAACTAGTAGTGTCATAGAAAGATCGAATCATAGAAAGTATATTTTTATTCAAGATTGTTGGAACAAATACATACCCATAATAAAGCTTTATTTGGGTACAGACCGTGGCAATGGCATTCTTCTATTTTTCTTTTGAAATTCTTTCTTAATTTCAGCAAGATCAAGTCCTTTGAATAAGCCTCGCTCAATGTAGCACACCATCAAGTCATTGAGCCAAGCATCAGCCATCTTGTTGCGTAACTCGGTCTTGATAATCTTCATAACTGAGAAGGCCCTCTCAACCGATGTTGTCGCCACTGGCAATAGCAACCCCAACTCAATAATACGATAAACTAGAGGGAACATAATATTTCTTTCAAGTTCGAACATCTTTTTAGCTAGGCTTGCAAGATCATAACAAACTCTAAATTCATCATGCCTTCTCATGTGGTTGATGAATAATTGGAGGTCAGTTTTTATACACTTACGATCATCAGAGGAGAAATCTGCATCATAGATATCAGTAAGCCTAGCAATTCTGTCCACATCAAATTTGGCAAAAGGGTCTCTTGGGTCAAGACAAGCAAAGCCAAGAAGCAGATCTAAAGTCATGTCATTAAAGCGATGATCTAGCTCTGTGGTGATAGCATCTATAGCTGCATAGAATGTATCAACACGGAAAAAATGTTCTTGAGTGATGTTATTTCTCCCCCCTTTTCTTGATCGGCCCCATCTTGGCACAGCTTCATCCATATTTGGTACTAGGATATCATTTTCATTGCAAAAAGTTTTGGCATCTTCAAATAGTGGTTCCCAACCATGAGCCCTCAAGTTGATCAAGCATGATTTCACATATGTAACCAAAGAGATGGCTTAAACAATATTTTGATCCTTCCTTTGTAATAGAAGTGACAGATCATTTGTAATGCGAAGGATTTGCAACATCAACTTCACGATGAACACAAAGCTAAATGACTCCATTATCTGCACCAAACCACCTACCCTAGATGGATTACACTGATCCTCGTGCACAATTTCTAGCACTGTTATGACTGCATCCCACATAGATTCAATACGAGCTAAAGTCGTATAATGAGAGCCCCATCTTGTATCTCCCGGTCTAGCCAATGATGTTTCTTGATTCTTCCCTCTTCCTGACAATATATCTCCATTCTGTAACTTAGCCAATAGATTTCTACGTTGTTGATCAAGCAATATGTCCTTCCTCTTACATGATGAACCAACGGCGTTCACAATCAAGGCCACATATTCAAAGAAATCCTCAATAGAAGAACAACATCTTGAGACAGCAACAACTACCAACTGCAACCGGTGAGCAAAACAATGCCTATAGAAGGCATATGGGTTTTCATCACGGATCAGCTTTTGAACCCCATTAAATTCTCCTCTCATATTAGAAGCCCCATCATACCCTTGCCCTCGTAATTTTGCAATAAGTAGACCATGCTTATGAAGCATCTCAACCAATGCTTTCTTCAGTGCTTCTGCTGTTGTGTCCCTGACATGCTTGATACCCAAAAATCTTTCAATGACTTCTCCCTTGTTTATATACCTATAGAGAAATGGGGCAAATAATATAGCCATTTGTTCTTTGATTGATATATCACGAGATTCATCAATAAGGACAGAAAAGAGGCCATCACCCATCTCTTTCTTAATTGCTCTAGTGACCCCCTCCGCACATTCCTTTGCAAGCTCTTTTTGAATTGTTGGAGAAGTCATTCGGGCATTTTTAGGACATAACTCATCAAATGCAATCTTTACTTCATCCTTCCTTTCTTTGTACCAATCAAGCATCTCTAGAAAATTACCCTTATTCATGGAACAAACAGATTCATCATGTCCCCGAAATGGTTCACCTTGCAGTACAAGATAACTTACAATTCCCAAAGATGTGTCCAAACGGGTTTCATACTTGACTAGTGATTCTTTGCTATAAGTTGTTACCTTATGTTTCAGACTTGAGCTTTGATTTTTGAAATCTTCATATGCTGTCTTTGCTTGATTGTGGATACTCCTGGCACCACCAACATGAAGAGGAAATGCTTTGTATGCATTCTTCCAAGTACTAAATCCATCTTTGGTGAAGGTAGTATAACCAAATTTTTCATCCACAGGATCTTGCCTAAAAAGAAAGCAATAGAAGCAATAAGCTGCATTTTTCTCCACACTATATTCCAGCCAAGGATATTTTGTGTACCATGTTTCACAAAATGTTCTATCAAAATGGTCACGAGGATAATCATGACCAACTGGTCGAGTTGGACCCTTTGCCACATAAGCCAATCTAACTTCATCTCTAATGTTGGGATGAAAATCATCAATTGGAGTACGAAGCCCTGGATCAGGCTCAATGTGGTCTGAGTTCATCACTTCAATCAGCCCATCCCCTTCCCCTTGGCTAGCTATCGGATCATCAACATGAATTTCCTCTTCATTCTCTGCCTCTTGCACCTCTTGCATACCCACTGGAACCTCAATGCCCACATCCTCGTGGTCTCGGGGCTCTTCTTCTTGTTGTCCAGCAACGACATCTACAGACAGAGCTGGGTTGGAGCTGCTAGTGCTAAATGCTTTGGCAAAAATACTCTTCAAATCTGTATAAAAAAAATCACAAGAGGAAAAAGGCAAACAATAAATTAATAATTGAACTATTGAAGTATTGATTATTAAACCTACAGGCTACATCCGTGCGTAATGTGTATCAATGTACAGCCCTAGTTAAATTAAATAACACGAAAAGATAGACTAGTTAGAATTCTAATTTCTGAATTAAAAGAAACCTTTCATCACGTATTTGCTCTTCTTCTTTGGTGCCATTGTTGCACTTGCACTTGCACAATCAGCCAATCAGGGGCGGAGCCGCAGCCGCCGTCCACCGGCCACCGAGTCGAGTCGTCGCGCCGTCGTCCGCCGCCACCGCGTCGAGTTGTCGCGCGCCGTCCGTCGGCCACCGCATCGAGTTGTCGTGCCGCTGCCTCTGCACACTCTACGCCGCCGCCCACCGCCTCTACACGCATCGCACACGCCACGACCACCGGGACGCTAGGGCCCGCTGCTCGACTCGAGTTGTGATCGCTGATCGGATTCTAGAATACGAAGAGACGAGCGATCGATCGATCGAGCCATTAGCTTCCATCCGTTCGGTTTGCTAATTGCGGCCCATCACCATCAAGCGGAGCCCACCAGCCCAGCCATCAGACCCATGTATTGACGTATGTATGTCATGTATATATACTGGTATACTACATATATTTAGTATTTTCTACAGATCTTAGGTATGGCGTCTGCCAAACCTTGCCAGATAGCTGGCTCCGCCCCTAGGCTGCAGCAAACATTCTTGTCGCAATAGCTTGACGAAAATGAGGCCCTGTTCTTTTCAGCTTCTAAAAGCTGCTTTTCAGCTTTTCTACAGTAACTAGCTTTTAAACGGAATATTTTTTCAAAGTAGGGTCTACTAGTTAATTGTAGTTAGGGCTGGCAAAAAAGCTCGGGCTCGTGGAGGTTTGGCTCGGCTCGTGGATAAAACGAGCCGAGCCGAGCCAGCAAAAAAGCTCGAGGTCTAAACGAGCCGAGCCCGAGCTAACTCGCGAGCGGCTCGGTTGGCTCGGCCCAACTAAAAGGTAAAAACCTGTAAGACCATGTGGCTAGGTCTAGGATTTTTATGATGATGAATAATTGACAACATTGCTTAATTTTGTTATTCGAGGCGTGTGCGTGTGTGCGTGGACTAATATCGGTCAAGTTGGTGAGAACTTGTGCCGGGAAAAATATTCTTTGATCTTTGCATGTGCAGGTTGGGCGTGGAGACGGTCATGGTCGGTGACGAGGAAGACCGGGACTAGGAGGGGGAAATCTGAGGTCCAGGCGGTCGAGGATGTCACGAGGTGGTCGGGCTCACGCTGGAGCACATGGAGATCAAAGGTGGATGATGCGTGGAGAAGATACAGGAGGTGCGGTCCTGGAGGCTTCGACACGCGATGAGTCGAAAAATCGGAAGTGTGAAAACCCGTGTTAGGAAGGGTTTCGGGTCCCTTAAATAGTAGTGTGTTAAAAGTCTGGTTGACTTAAAAAGGCCCAAGTTCAATTAGATAAGTGGTATTAGGGTTTCTAGTAAGATTGAAAAGAGAAAATAAGTTCGTATTAGAGGCAGTGGCCGTATGGCATAGGATTAGGAGTCGAACGTGGTTTTTAGAAAAGGAATCGGAGCGTAGCGGCCGGGTATAAAGGGAGTTTTGACGGACGTCTATGTATCAGATTTTTGAGATTAATAAGTGCTGGCGGCTGGAGGGTGTAGGTGCTCCTGGCCGTGAGTTTTTTATGCTTTGGTGATTGGATCAGTTCACGCGCAGCGAGTTTGTCTTCTCGTTTCGATCAACGCGCGGAAAGGTATTGCCAGTGAGACGCCAAGTAGCACGTTGGCCTGGGCGTCGCTACGCATGACCGCGTGTGTCCGCAACTTCGTCCTTATCTGATCTGCAAAGCCAACAGTGAATCGCTAGTGCTAGAAAAATCAGAGTAACGTGCAACGTGAAGACAAACAATTCATCGTTTCACGTCATCGGTTTCTGTGAGTGATGCTAACTTCACGTAAAGCTTTGGTCTGATGGTTACATACATGCATACTTTCTTTGGTCTTCACTTTTGATTAGAGAGGACATGATTAGATGCATGATTAGTTGAGGTGCTAATTAGCTAAGGAACTTCTCTGTTCTCTGTTGTGCATGAGTAGTTATTTCTTTTGGTTTTTTTTTTGTCGTGTTGGCTCTACTTCGATTTAATCTATAGTATCACGAGTTTAGTTACTACATTACTAGGAGAATTTTTTTTTGCTATCTCTATCTTGTCTCGGTTTGTTTTTTTTTTGTTTTCCTAGTTTTTGCTGTGTGACAGGTTGAAAAATCAGAAGATAGTAAATTTAAGAAAAAAAGTTTCAATGCGCATTGCAATCATTCACCCCCCCTCTGATTGCCGTCGACGATCCTACAAAACCCTTCCAGTCTTCCACCGACGCCTCAGCTTCTTCCTCCCCTGCCAGCCTGCCGATGCCTCCTCATCTTCTACCCCCCCCCTTCCCCACTCACTCGACTCTCTCTCTCCCTCTCGGTTTCCCTGTCTCCAGTCTCCATTCACGTGCACCCTCCCGACTCTTTGCCCTCGACGCCGCGCCTCGGGTCCTCTGTCCCCGGCTCCATGCCTCCCCTCGGTCTCAGCTCCTCCGCCCCGGCTTCTCACTTCACGCTGCCGCGTCGCACCGGTGCAGCTTCCCCCTCCTGCGCCTCCTTGCCTTTCGGCGCCGCCTGGTGAGCCACGGCCCGGCCGCTCCCGCCTTACCGCTCGGCGCCGCCCGGTGAGCCATGGCCAGATCCGGCCGATCTGGTGCTTTTCTCCAAATCCTACCCCGATCTACCAGTTTTGGCTTGCTATTTTTGTTTGGTTTTGCTCGAGGTGTTGGGTTGGGAGGCGGGTTGCCTCGGCTGGCCACTGCCGGCTAGCTGCCGCCCGTACACCGGGGGAGTACCCGGTGGCATCTAGCGAGGTGGCTCGGCCAATGGTAGCACGCAGCCGCCATCCTCGTCGGTAAGCCTCCTCTCTTCTCACTACCTCTGGGGTATACTTTAGATTGGCCCGATATGATTGATTGCTTAATTTCTCTAGTTCACTATTGGCTATGCTTGGATGAATGTGGTATGTTGTTGTAAATCTGGTGTGGTTTGACTTCTACCGCCCCCGTCGCCTTGCTCCTGTCGGCTTGCCGTGCCTTCATCTTCTTGGCTGTCGGTTCCCCTCGGTGGCTGTCTTCTCTGTTGGTTTCTGAACTGGCTATTCTCTGAAGTTTGAAACATTGTTGGCTTGCGAGCCCTCGCGAGCTGGCTCGAGCCGCACCACGAGCCGAACCGAGCCCACAAAAAAGCTTGATATCCTAACCAAGCTGAGCCGAACCGAGCCTCCATTCCACCAAGCTTTCACGAGCCGAGCCGAGTCAAGCTTGGCTCGGCTCGTTGCCACCCCTAATTGTAATACATACTTTACTGACTTTATTTATATTGACAAAAACCGCATGTAAGTTTCTGTTACTCTATAATCTCTCGTACAAACAGCCCAAAAGTCGCAAGCCGTAGCCAAAAACCACAAACCGCAGCCAAAAAGAACAGCCCTGAGTTGTCATTGGCTTCCTCTAGCTCACCGCCGCCAAGATCAAAGATACACATCGAAGCCGATAGTTTGATTCAGATCATATTCGCCAGGCAGTCCCTACTCCCTACCAGATAAACAAAAGGAAACAAAATTGTACTGTATCGTTTGTACATGGTACAAGTTCTTAAACGAACACATGTTCTGAATCAAACTGCAAATCTGGCTGGCCGAAACACATCAGAATCTGACTGAAAGTCCAAGTAGAGAATGAGACATACACGCTGCTTACAGCGCTCACCCCCGAGATCATAACCGCATGCATCACCGAGTTTGATGCTATTCACCTTCCAATCCTTTGACCTGCCAGGCATGGCAACACAGATTAAGCAACAGCTCACCCAACGGAGAAGGAACCAAGCCCCCCTAGTTGCAAACAGCTATCTGGTGGTCAACACTCGACTTGTCAATGTTCCTGCTTGCAATTGAACTTAACGATGTGGCAGGTTAGTACCAGTTTCAAACAGTATGCTCCCTGCATAATGGAAGTAACCGATGAATATCGACAGAAACTAAATAAGTGAAAGTTAAAAAATAAGAATAAATAGGATGTGGCTCTTTTCAGAAGATTTCTTATTAGATAGATGTTACTCATGCAAATCGTATTACTCCCAGAGGCAGTTATTTTAGTGAAGGAGCTCTTCGTGCGGCATGTAACTAAAGCTTGTTCTATGTGATTCTTTCAGAACTCAATCAAGTAGATCTCCAAAAATAAAATGAATGAAATCTACAACAACTGGGACGGATCCAAAAATTTTAGCTACTAGGATCGAAAGTCTCAAGTTCAAAGGATAGAAAGTTTAAAGGTTATCAGTGCAAAGGACAAACCTGTGAACATTTATAGTGTCTTTCTGATGTCATCTCTCACATATATCAAGGTTGTTTAAGCAAATCACCTTACTCACATTAACTAAGATCAATCAACTTATTTGAACAGAGTGGCTTTTACTATGGTCTCCCCAAGTAGAACAACATGAGATCGAGGAAGTCGTAAACATGATCATCTCATACTTAAGAGGAATGAATACCTACCGTTAAAACCTCAGAAGCTCTTGTCGATATTCCCAATACCTTCCATGCCTACAGTGGATGTGTGTCTCCCTATGTGAAACTACGGAAGCCAAATGCATGCTGTGCTTTTCCCCAGCAAATATGCCGTGCTCTTCCCCTTCAACTCTGAAGTCTTTGGCATTCGGCACAACACCACAACTCCTCCTTGGTCTCAGTTTTATCAGTGGAAATTTAAGCCACACAGTGCCAAATGTACCTCACCAGTATTTGTGATGACCACCAACTTTTCACATGGCAGTTACAGATGCAATCTTTTTATTAATTCCATATCTTACCATGTCCAGAAATGCATCCATTGAAAAATCGATCCTAAAATAAATGTGGCTTATGAACCTTTTTCAACCTTATCCTACGGACTATCATGTCCAGTATAGACTATCCTCTATGAGTCCACCGTATTATTCCCTGGATCAGTAAATAATGCTCACAGATACGTTACTAAACATTAAAGTAGATATCATGCGGAAACGTAAATATATTAGTGGACTTACTCATAGGTCGACCAAGCCAAAATCAATAAAATGCAGTAGCGAAAATGGTACACACAGGTAGGGCCTTCAGGACATGCCCACAGGCAGCCAACTGAGATTCGTGACCTAGTTCTTGGCCTCTTCATTTTCTTTACCATCATGACCAGGTGTATTGCTGAAGTATTTTAATTTGACTCTTGATTATGATTAATTGAGTAAGCCAATACACAGTATGAAAATAAATAACATGCATGGCTTACCAAGGAAGGGTTCGGGTTGTTTTATTTGCCAAAAATTGCTTTTAAAGATACGATACATAGAAATTCCCTGAAACCTAACAGTTTGAACTAATACATGATATTTAGGTAAAAAGTATACAGTAATAATAGTAGCATAGATTCCACCCACCGTTACATGGCTCCTGCACAAAATACTAACCTTTCAGCGTTATAACCGCCTATCTTATCACTGGGCGACACCTAGGACAACACAAATCAGAGCTTTTTACGGCCCGCAACTTTTCCAATCCCACCCACAAATTTTTTTTTGAAACAGAACTATATCCATATTGAGTTCCCATATTCACTCTTGACCGTGAGCATAGCTATTCGAATAGTTTTCACTCTACAAAGTTTGTACACTTTACCCATAAGAGACAATTTGTGCATTTTGCTTAACATGATTTCTTAGTCATGTAGCTGAGCAAATCATTACAATAACTGTTCAAAATATCTCACCCCTTTTTGCCATTTCACCATATGGGTTGCTTCTACTTGCGGTGGGTCCTATACGTTGCATGGGATGTTTACCACGGATACTACCTCATTCGGATTCCACTCGCCACAACGCTAACACGACTGGCAAACTTTACCCTCCTCTCGATGTCCCTTTAGCCCCTCCTTGCCCTTGCACTATTTCATTCCTTTCCCCTACCTATGAGATGAGTCCGGGGATTCGATAGATTTACTTAGCCAAATTGCAATTTGCAGACTTGTGATTGCACTGTTTTATAATGGGAGGTCATGATCAGATTCGGTCCTTAGGGTTATCTGGGCAGTTCTACCACAATCCATACTCTTGTGCATCCACTACACCAGCTCCTCTTGCCCAGATAAATAAGCAAGTTGGGGTTTTTGGGAGCATAAAATATCCATATCAAAATCTTCCCAAATCAGTTTCTCATAATTGAAAGTGATGCTTGGGGCACCAGTACTTAGCATGGTGTGTAATTATAGACTTATTTTTGAAAGCTTACCATTATAATTTTGCTAGGGTGATAAGCCTCGAAAGCTCAAATGTTCCAAGGGAATGTAGTCGGTATCATACCCGCAAGGTAAATAATAGGCATGTAACTAAAATCTTAAAACAATCATAGATTTGCATATAAAATAACAGCATGTAATTTGGTAATTTAAACAGAAATAGATTGCGTAAAATGTAGGTTCAACATGATCACAGTATTGACTCACCTTGCACGGTCTATCGCGGTCTTACGCTCACTTAAAGCTTTCTCATTCAGTGGTCTTGAGCTTCTGGTCTTCATCTTTATCTAGATCTTGGTATCGCTTGATCCATTGATTCTTCAGGACTCCAATTTCTAATTACGTGCTAAACAATTGAATCCAAATAAATGCAAATAACTAAAAAGTCCAAATAAATCCAAATGAACTCAATTTTAGCTTTATTATGATTAAATGTGTGATCTAGGATAAGGTTGATTGGGGCGTGGATTGTTAATGGGGCCAAATGAGGGTTTGAGCAAAGCGAGGAATGACAAAAGGGAAATCCACCGAGACGGATGTCAAAGGATGGGTCATGATAAAGGAATATTCACTGGAATATTCTGCTTTGGATTTGAAGATGGCTAAGCATAGCTGACCTTGGAATACCACGACGCGATTCTTTTAATTTAATAACTTTTCTTTATTATTTTATATTTATTAAAGAAGTTCCATAAGTCAGGTTAGACCTATGGATAGATATAAGAGTGTAGCCGAGTATTCTTTGTCGAGTGTTAACTCTATTTATGCGGAGTTGAGCTTGTTGTATGCCGATATATTTCATATTATTATTTAGTTAAATCTACCTTTAAGATTCAATTATCGATGGCATATTAATGATAGGGTTCACCTTTTAATAGCGCCCTCGGCTAATATATGAATTTAAACAAATAATGTTGGCCTCAAAAATAGCCTTCTATTCTACCAAACTTGTCTCTTCATGCAGATTGCTTAATTAATGTGGACACTTTAATTTAAATCCTAGCGTCATGTTAATTAGTCTATTTTACTCTAATTAGTCATGATTTACCCTAAGAATCCTTGGTTACTATTTACCTTCACAACAGCTATATTTCAACATCTTTTACTTTAGACATGTACCTTAATTTAAGTGGTAAAGGCCTGCCGGCAAGTTACCCTAATCCTCACTCTGTGTCGTCTTAGCTGAGGTTCTTATAACAGTTGGTCATTTATACAATAATATGTATATATATCAACGGTGTCTTTCATTAGTACATGGATTTGAAATAATTTCTAATGGTGTGCTAATTACTTTTGGGACTCATTTAATTATGTGCAAGGTAATCTTTAATTCAAATAATAACATTTGATATTAATTACTAGTTTACTAGCGTTGAGTTATTTCTCTTGTCACTCACCATTTGAAAAGAAGGGCCCTCGTAACTTTTAAGGCACACAAGTATCATTGTTATGGGTTAACCTTGCATTAACTATCCTTACAATAATTAACTGGCCATTCCATGCAATTAATCAAATTGATTATCTAATACTCTCAATTTGCACAAACCTGTATTTTAATCTCTTAATTTAGTTTTATTCATATTTTTATACATCATTATATCTCATTTATTTAAATTCTACCTAATCATTTCATTCTCCTTGAATTATATCCTAATATTTTCCTAAATAGAAATGGGCCAAAAGAAATCTAATGCAAAAGATGGGGGAAGGATGATTCAAACCTGAGGCCTCCCCCTATTAAGAGCTCAAGACTGCCTATGATAACCAAGGGAGCATCGACTCTTTCGTTATTTAGAAGAGGGAAGGAATACTAAAGAGATGAGGTGGGGAGGTATAGCCAAAACAAAGGAGGGGCCTACGGCAGTTGTTCAGATCGGTCCAATCAGTTGAAGAGAAATGTTCGGACTGGTCCGAATGGCCACTTGTGATAACAATGCACTCGCCCCTTTGCTAGCCAAGGAGGGGCTCGCCGCCAGCGGTAGAGGCAATGGCCGGAATAGGGGAGGGGCGGCCAGGGCGGTACACCACACCGGAGAGCAATTGGTCAGCAGAGGAGCATCTAGGTATGGACAAAAGGCTACCTTAGTGGTTGGCGCAGTTTGGGAGGGGTGGTGGTGGACCGGCGGCATGAGACGACGATGGGCAGAGGAGGCACACGGTGCAGGCGAGGTACATGCGGCAATGGCTCTTCGGCCAAGGCATACTTATAGTTTATGATTTTTTTGAATAAATAAATAGGATAGTTTCTTTGTTATCTTTTTGAAGCGACTTATCAGAGCAGTCTTTTTGAAGTGACTTATCGACTTATTAACATTCGACTCATTCGCATAAACACCCACGTTAGAACCAAACGCTATCAACCATAACCATAAAGATATAAGCTGCAACTTAAAAGAACCTAGCTAGGTGACTATTAAGATTGTCAGTATCACAACACGTATCGTTGTATCGTACGATCCTAACAAAAGTAGATGATACGGATCACAATATATATCGGAATCATGTAGTATCACAATGGGATCACGATCCTACTCGTAGAATAATTAGGATTGGGTAGGATCGCAGTAGGATCGTAATGGGGTCGTGATCCAGACAACAAACTATATTAGCATATAAAATTTGATATTACCTATTGTTAGTTTAAGTTGCATTAGTTTAATTTGCTTTATTTTGTTATTTATATGTTGTTCTGAGGTAAAAAAAAGTATTATCTTTGGCATATTACATTTTTAGATTACTAGTTTATTAAAAATAATTAAATAAGTTTCAAAAATCAACCTTAATTCAGTATAATATGAATAAATGTACTCAAATTATAAAATTAAATTCAAAATCTACTATAGACTTACATATTTAGAAATATAATTTAACTTTTATATAAAATATATATGCTTTTAAAAATTTGATAGTATCGCGATTCTATGATTTGATCCTATGACCTGATCCCGTAAGACGAAAAATGATCCTACCTGATATCATGATCCTGATAATCTTGGTGACTACTAGAGAATTTCAATGTCACATTACCACAATCCATTTTCTTTGGGTTGCATCTCGCTTGTATGCCACCACATGAAGCCATGACGGCAAAACACTTGGTAGATGTCTGCTGGTGATTTTATAGCAGGTGGCTGCTAATTACCATCTTTGCCCTATTTAATTTAACCTTTTTCTTATGGTTTTTATTTCTTGACTGAAATAGCACTGTAGCGACTCTTATCTTTAAGAAAAAGAAAAAAAAAGACAAAAAAGCCCAAAAGTATGATATACGTGTGTTTCAATATGATGCACAGGTGTATGTATATATGATGTAAGTATGATATACGTGAATATGCGTCCTCCATTGTTATAAAAAAATGTGTAGTCACAACTCACACGAGTGCCATTCTATTGATGTCCCTGCTTATTTCGGCTTGAGTTTCTAGCTTATTTTTTTTCTATTATTAAATTTTGTCTTTTTCTGACTTTTTAGCTTTTTTTGAGTTTTTTGCCGGTTCTTTTTCCCCGTATTCGTTTGCATTGTCTGTGATTGGCTAACCTTTTTATTTTTAATTTTTTAAAATTTAATTACACCAAATAAGTCACCATTAGCTACAGTGTAATTTTACCTAATTACATTACAATTTCAGCCATTAACCACTTTTTTCAGTCAAAATGAGTGGGCTGCAAATCAAATGCACAGTCACCAATGATTTGCACACGCAGCATTTTTTCAATTATTGCAAATCAAAATGAGGATTGGCTCTGAGAATCATCGTCAGGGGGAGCATTTCCTTCTTCTGATGTGAGGTGAAAGAGAAGTTTCGACAAGGAGCCAAGACTGCGATTGATGGTACCGTATTGCCGGCGCCTTTCGTTTGGTAGACGATTTTTTAATCCATCGACAGCAAGTTCATTGTTATAGTGTTACATGATTGCTCTCTTTTCGGAACGATCTAAATCAGAGTTATTTTTTCACATAAGATGATGCACGAGTGCTGAGTTTTTATTGGAGAGCAACACAACCAAGTGAAAAAGGCTTCCTTCGTAGCTTTACACGGATTGCCCGGCAAAAGATCAACAATTCGCACATGACATACCTTGGTACAGTGTTGGCTTTATGATTTATATAGTTCTTGATTTTTTTGAATAAATAAATAAGATGATTTCCTTGTTATCTTTTTAAAGCGACTTATCAACTTATTAACATTCGGTTCATTCACATAAACACTTACGTCAGAATCAAAAGCTATCAACCATAACCATAAGTTATAAGCTACAGCTTAAAAAAGAACCTAGCTAGGTGACTACCAAGATTGTCAGTATCACGACACGTATTGTAGTATCTACGATCCTACCGAAAGTAGATGATACGGATCGCAATACAGATCGGAATCCTGTAGTATCGCAGTGGGATCACGATTCTACTCGTAGAATCATTAGGATCGGGTAAGATCGTAGTAGGATCGTGATCCTGACAATAAACTATATTAGCATATAAAATTTGATATTACCTATTGCTAGTTTAAGTTACACTAGTTTAATTTGCTTTGTTTTGTTGTTTACATGTTGTTCTCAGGTAAAAAAAAAGGATTATCTTTGCCATATTGTATTTTTAGATTACTAGTTTATTAAAAAAGTATTAAATAAGTTTCAAAATCAACCTTAATTTAATATAATATGAATAAATGTACTTAAATTATAAAATTAAATTCAAAAATCTACTATAAACTTACATATTTAGAAATATAGTTCAATTTTTATATAAAATATATACGCTTTTAAAATTTTGATATAATCGTGATTCTATGATTTGATTCTACAACCTGATCCCGTTAAACGAAAAACAATCCTATCTGGTATCATGATCTTGATAACTTTGGTGACTACTAAGGAATTTCAATGCCACAATCCATTTTCTTTGGAGTTGCATCTCGCTTGTATGCCACCACATGAAGCCATGACGGCAAAACACTTGGTAGATGTCTGCTGATGATTTTATAGCAGGTGGCTGCTAATTACCATCTTTGCCCTATTTAATTTGGCCTTTTTCTTATGGTTTTTATTTCTAGACCGGAGAAGCATTATAGCGACTCTTATCTTTAAGAAAAGAAAAATGGACAATGCAAAAAAAAAATCATGTAAAAAAGCCAAGTTATTCTTAAAGATTTTTGGCTTTTAAAAACTAGAAAACAGAAATTAAAAACTGTTTGAAAGCATTTATTCACTATAGCGATAGATTATGGTATTTCATTGTAGCTGACTTATTTTTACTGCAGATAAGGTAGATTATTTGACGTAGTTAAAATTAAAAGTTAGCCCATCACGAACAATACGTAGGAATACGGAAAAAAGCAAAAAACTCTAAAAATCAAAATTAAAAATAATAAATTAAAAATAGAAATCATAAGTTATTGTTGGAACGAGCGGGACATTAGAGCAAGTACAATAATAGTCTTATAGCCAAGCTAGTCAGCATTTTTGCTGATGTGGAGGAGAGAACAGAGGAGAGAGATGAGAGCTTGGCTCTCTCATGCAAGCAACAAGTTAGGCACGGGAGCCTATGCAGTGGTGGGCCTAGATAATAAATGTATGTGAGGAGGAATAGGAAAGAGAATGTGAGACATGGTACCATATAATAATAAAAAACTTTTTGTAGACAAATTATTGTATAACTTGACTTTTATAACTTGACTTATAGTCAAACACTTGGCTCTATTATTGGACTTGCTCTTAGGCCGGTGGCACGAACTATTGGACTCGCCACGCGGTCGGTCCCACAGAACGCACACCGACCGGTGGGCCACAGGACTCTCGTGCACCGAGCCCACGCAGCACGGTGCCATCCAGTCCACCTCGTCCTCAGCTCCTCAAGACGAACACACCTGACCTCCGATCTATACACCGAGTCCACGCAAACGCCCGCGCCAACCTCGCATCCGCACCATTTACTCCCGGCGAAGATTCTCCCTCCCTACACCCTCCCCACCAAGTAAGCCCCTCCTAACACGTCCATACCACCTCGAGATCCGTGCCACCTTTCGTTAACTCCATGCACCGGGACCACGATGGGGGAGCAGCAGCCACATTGACACATACTCCCAACTCCCCGCACGAGTCCACGCGCCGCGCCGCCGAGAGCTAGCTGCCTCGCCGCCGGCGTTGACCTCCATGGACCGGCGCTTCCCTCTGCCGGCGCCTGCGCCGGACTCTGGCGGAGGCGGCGTACGTGGGCACCACCGGCGGGCCCACTCGGAGACGTTCCTGCACTTCCCTGACGCCGACCTCCTCCTCGACCCCGACGGCGACTTCTCCTTTTCCGACCTCGACTTCCCTTCCCTCTCCGACGACTCCCCGGCGGCCTCCGAACCGACCCCGCCTCCGCCGCCGCCCATGGCGGCGGCCGCGTCACCGGCGCCTCGGCCTCCCGGCGGGGCCCACATGAGGAGCCTCTCCCTCGATGCCGCCTTCTTCGAGGGCCTCGCCCTGCAGGGCGGAGGGAGCGGGGGAGGTGGGCATAAGAGGAGCGGGTCGATGGATGGGGTCAATTCGCCGTTCGAAGGCGAGTCGGCGCTCTCGAGTGGGCTGCCGGACTACGCCAAGAAGGCCATGCCGGCTGAGAGGCTCGCCGAGGTCGCGCTCCTCGACCCCAAGCGCGCAAAGAGGTGAGGGAGTCTTCAACTGCTTCCCTTTTTATCAGTCGATTTTTTTTATGCTTTCAAGATCCGGAAGGAGGTGTCTTGTCATCTAATCTTGTAATTTGGCTTGTGAAGCATATATTTTAGAGTTATAGAGATTGCTGCTAGTGTTGGTGTGCTAACCGTTTTGAAATCTGGGCTATCTGCGTTGTCTTAGTGATGATAATTGCGAGGTTTTAGGCTTTGTCGTGGTGGTTTGGAGGTGTACTGGGGCTGTTTATTTAGGTTAAAGTTTGTGGTGGTGCCTGCGTGTAGGATTCTGGCGAACAGGCAGTCGGCGGCGAGGTCAAAGGAGAGGAAGATCAAGTACACCAGTGAGCTGGAGAGGAAGGTCCAGACACTGCAGACTGAGGCCACCACGCTGTCAGCACAGCTCACGCTTCTCCAGGTATGGGATTTTTTTATTCGGAAGTGCGAGATGAGCTTATATATTTGCTGGTCAATTGTTAATTTGTTATGTTTGACATGTATTATGACCATAGTAGAGTAGCTTATATGAAATCTAAATGTTTGACTCGAATATTGTCGTGGTAGAGTAGCTTATATGAAATCTAAATGTTTGACTCGAATATTGTCGTGGTCTCTGAACCACAGTAGCTGCTTCTAATCCTCTTCCTTGTAGTTGAAGCTATTTAGTTCAGGCATTTGCACTACTGGGTTATTGGTAGTTGAGTAGTCAAAATGAGCTAGTTTATGCTAATATGTTAACTGCATGAGAATGGATCCATATTCATAGTTTTATACAGGGAACTCTGTTGAAGTGACTCATATAATACTGTGTGGCTTTTGCATTGCATAATAATTTGAAGGATTTACATTTGTTGGTGTATGGACTAGCTTTATTATTTTAATTTATGCTAGTGTAATGTATTACATTGGAAACCAAATACTAAGTTACTAACAATATATAAGTCAGTCAGTGCGGCACAAATCATGAAATCATATGTAAGAATTCTATGGATAACATCATCCTTTAATAATTTAAAACTAAATAATGACCTTTTTATGAGGAAATGGTAGGACATAAGAGCCATGTGATAGCAGAGCTAAGCAAGTGCAACAAACAGTTCTGAATTTCTAATTATGACCATTTCTTCTATGTACTGTATTTTAGAGACCTGAGATATAGCTAAGTATTTTGTTTATTGCATTTGAACTGAAGTTCCGTATGGCATTGTATGCAGCTAGCACCTGAATGTCTTGTATTGCTAGTTGCAATGATATATATGGTTCTAGAAAACAAGTGATAGCATGAGTATTCACACAAAATTTGATCTATACATTGGAAAATGAGAAAAGGTATGGTAAATTGAACTTGTATTGGCATTCTCAAATCTTTTCTGGAAGTTTTCTGGCAATTTGCGTGGTGTGTTGGGGTGGGGAAAGTGACTATGGGGGCACCATGGGATGGGATGAGCTAGATTTGCCTTCACAAGAGTAAACCATATATGTATTCAATTTTCATTTAAACAGAGCACAATCATTTTTGTTCTTTATTTAATACCTGTCTTGGTCTGTTCTTGTAGTTGACATGACAATTAGAGTAGGAATTAATGCACCTAAGATGATTTGAATGAAGTGGATGGAATCAGATGACTAGTGTTAGGCTGAAGATTAAGTGGTCACAGATAGTAACCTTAGATATCTCTCTCTCAAGAAAACTTGGCTAGCACTCAAGGCAAGGATAATCAACCCATAATGCCAGGAGTAACATTATGCTCTGAAAAAAGAAATAAGAAAATTGGAGCTAAGCTATCCAGAGTTAATTCTTGTTGGTTACGTACATACTATTCATGTGCCTTTCGAACTTCGCATAAGCATTCTACCAGTATTGGTAAGATCTCTGTGACAATAGATGAATTCTGTCACGATATAATGGACATTGTACTGGCTTTATCTATATCAAGTGATGAAGTATTATCGGTGGTTAGTATGTGATCTTGGAATCTTGGATACATTCAATTGATTTTGTTGGTTCATTCTACAATTTATTTGATAGGATTGAGAGAGCTAGAGTATTGTATTTATTGTTATGGACGACCTAATGTTGTTAACTATTGCCTGCAGTAGTGTATTCCATTACTGAGTTAGTGTTGACGTTTGCATGGATTTATGTGTTTCATAGTCTATTGATTTTTGGACCATGCTAGCACACAACCCCCTTTGTGTATGCCATTTAGAATATTTGATAGGTAATTGCTAGCTGAGCCTGTAAGCCAACAGTTTCTTTTGTTTTAGTTTTTGAATATGCCATTTAATATTGGAAGAAGTCCACTTTTGGTCCATTATGTCCCAAGTCTGATTTACACCCTCAACTACAAAATTGTTCACTTTGCCCCCCCCCCCCTCAACTAGCAAAACTAGGTTACTTAACCCCCTAAGCATAATACCTCATGGTTTTAGGCCGCGTGGCACAGATGTCAGTCCTTGTTGGCATTGACATCTGTGCCACACTTCGTCCTTGCGGCAGTGCTACACAGCCTACACTTCATCCTTGCGCTAACCAACATTCCGCCGAACACCTCCTAGGCTGCCCATCCCATCACCACCCAATGCCGCCGGCCAACCCACCCTGACGAAATGGCCCAAGACCCTCACCGCTGACCACCTCCACTGCATCGTCCATGTAGAGTGTGATCCGCGCCGTGCCCTCGCCCTCTTTGACGTGGCCACAGCGGCATCCGCGTCTGAGCCCGCCCCCATCTTCCTGTCCCTAGGCATCGTCTCCCTACTCACCTCCTGCCTTGCCTCCGTCAGCCTCCTCCCCCTCGCCGCTTACCCTCCTCTCCTGTTTGCACACGCTCTTTCCCTTCCCCACCACCCTCGAGCGTCCCTTCCTTGCCCTCCTCCGCTCCTTCTCCCACACCCACTGCCCCATCACCAGCCTCCACCTCTTCCGCTCCGCTCCCTTCGCCCTCGCTATCCCCCACTCCGCCCGCTCCTACATTGCCATCCTTGCCGCCCTTGTGGCCGCTGCAAATTACTTGGATAAGATGGTTCCCGCCAGCATTGGACCGAATTGGGTGACTTGGAGGCTGCATGTCAGGCTAAATGATGCAGTGGTGACAGCACTCTCTGCGTTGGGTATTAGATCAGGTTTCCCCCAAATCCACCAAGGTAGAGAGCGAGAGAGGTGAAGCTGGGGGTAGTAGCAGCCATGGCGTGTCCATGGCGATGTGTCCTGCGACAAATTGAGGTAGAGGGGCTGTTGGAGCGGTGTTCGATGAACCTCTGGATGTGGAGGGGCGACCGAGCGGGAGCAACAAGAGTTGAGGCGAGTGGCAAAGGAGTTAGCATGGTGCTGACGAGCGCGGCAAGTCCGATGAGCTCGGCAGAACTAGGCGGTGGCGTTCTGGTTGGCGGAGCAGAGAGAGAGAGAGAGAGAGAGAGAGAGAGAGAGAGAGAGAGTTTTTAAAAATAATTCCTTGTGATGAGGCGGTGAGGGTCTTGGACCATTTCGTTAGAGTGGGGTTGGCCGGCGGCATTGGGCGTTAGTGGGATGGGAAGCCTGGAAGTTGTTCGGCTGAATGCCAGGCAGCACAAGGACAAAGTGTAGGCTGACGAAGTGTGGCACAGATATCAATGCCAATAAGGACTGGCATATGTGCCACGTGGGCCTAAAACTAGGCGGTATTGGGCTCTGGGGATTAAGAGATGTGGTTTTGCTAGTTGAAGGGGGCAAAGCGAATGGTTTTGTAGTTGAGGGTGTAAATCAGACCTGGGATGAAGTTGAGGGATCAAAAGTGGACTTCTTCCTTCAATATTTGGTGATCTGACTTTGTTTCTTTTGTTCACCACACTGATATTCTCATATCTGATTTATTGCAAATTTACTTGAAACCCAGAGGGATACATCTGGTTTAACTGCTGAGAATAGAGAGCTCAAACTCCGGTTGCAGTCCATGGAAGAGCAAGCTAAACTGCATGATGGTATGCTCTGATCTTCCTGTGGAACTTCTTTAGTTCTTCCGGTAGTCATTATTTGAATGTTCTGAAAGGCTAAGTTAGTCTGCTACAAGGTGTCTGAAACTCTGAATCTATTGACAAATTGGTTGGCCAGTTAGTAAAGCCAAATTGAACATTTGTATTTTCCTAGTTCAGGAATCAGCATATTGAAATATTTCCTTTCCTACCAAACGCAGCTCTGAATGAAGCCCTGAGAGAAGAAGTCCAGCGACTTAAGATAGCTGCAGGGCAAGCTCCAAACATGAACGGGAATCCCTTCAATGGCGGACTCCAGCAGCAGGTTCCATCCTATTTCTGTCAACAACAGCAGCGGCGGCAGATGCCCTACTTAGGCGGACACCAGGCTCAGCATCGCCATTCAAGCCATCACCAGAGCCCATCGAATGGTGGCCAGTCGCTGAGTGGTCAGCCCCTAGAGGACTCCATGGATTTCATTTGAGAATTTCAGGGCAGTTATTAAACCATATATCAACTGCAGTTAAGCATTGTAAAGATATGTAATGTACAATGTATGCATGTGAATCGTTGATAGGGTAGGTAGCCGTTCTTTGTATCATTAATCAGAAAGTAATTCTTGTAGACATAATCCGTTTATTCCCCTTCTTTGTTGGTTTCTGGATTAATGCCTTAGACTGAACAATTAACTATGGTTAACCATTCAGTACCTGTCAGTGTTCGCCTTGTAAAGTGGCCTTTTGTAAATGTTAAGGTTTTCCAGTTGCAAAGTCGCCAATTAGTACTAGTTCCCTGGTGGTACAATAGAAGTTAGTGAACCATAGTAGTTCAGTTTCTTTGCTGTCTTAAAGTTGCATGCACGTTGATACAGCCTATAAGCCAACGGATGCTGGGCCTGTTTCGGCTTTTGAGCTGTTCGTGAAAGAGTATGGAGAAATAGAAGTTCACATGCAGTGTATACTACAATCAGTTTGTAGATAAGTTTTAAAAAGATATTTTGTTTGAAAGCTAGTTATTGTATAAAAGTTAAAAAGCAGTTTTTAGAAGCTAAAAAGAGAAGGTCCATGATCATGAGTGTTAGGTGTGGGAAGGCTGGGCTGGAGAAGTAACCGAGTAGGCAAAGGATGAAGTGTCTTGGGCCAATTGGGCCGTTGGATGAGCGTAGTGATTTCACGAATTGTGTCGGACAATGAATAGGACTGATGCCTTGATTGAATTGTAACATGAGAGGAAAACTTGGTGAGATATATACCAAGGATGTAAGTAATAGAAAGGGATATGGAATAGAAGAAAGAACTCGATCCCCAATTCTGACCTCATCTTCCCCTACCTCTTCTGCCTTTCTCATTCTCTGATCCCAAATCCTCTCCGATCACTCCAATCGGACCACCGGACAGTGACATTTGGTATCAAAGCTCCCTACTACCCACTCTGGCTCCCAAGAAGAGGCTCAATCAGTTTGAGGAAATGGTCATCCAGGCAATGGCGGTGATGAAGGAGAAGAGCGATGCGGCTTCGAAGTTGATGAAGCAACTGTGCGACCAATTTGCTGCCTTCGAGACGATGCTTGGGGAGATCAACACTCGTCTGACGACGCTGGAGACCAACGCGGTGATGTTCGATCCCCATGGTCCGCGAGGAGCGTCGAGCCCACAAGTGTCGGCATTGGCTTCATCGCCGGCGCTTCACGAGGCGCCACCGCCGAGCGATCACAACCTCAGATCCTAGAGCAATCGCCACATTAGGCCTCATGGCCACCGTGAGAATGTTCTCACCCGGGGCAACGCCGACGGACTCTTACGAGTCCCTCAGCTCGCCCCGGTCATGGATATGTTTCCGACCAATTCCCATGCATACCATGTGTTTGATGAAATGCGTATAGAAGGTAGAGGAGCCAACCAATTCCACCACAATCCCCCAATTCGTACTAGTCCTAACCCCACCCCCAAAATGGAGTTCCCCAAATTTGATGGAGAAAAATCCAATGTTGTGGAGACAAAGGTGTGAGACATACTTTGAGGTGTTTGGGGGTGCAAGAAACCTTGAAGACTACATTTGTTGCACTAAACTTTGTAGGAACAACAGCTTTATTGCTGCGGAAGATGGAGCAGGGGAGAATAGAGAGTTGGGAGGAGATGTGTCATTTGGTTACCCATAGGTTTACTAAGTATCAACATTATCGACGCCAATTGAGATCCCTTAGGCAAACTCATCGGTGCAAGAGTATACTAACCAGTTTGAGCAGTTGTGGCATCATCTTTGGTTGTACAACCCAACCTTAGCTGAAACATTTTTTGTTCATGAATATTTAGAAGGGCTAAGATATAATATTCATTCTGCAATATGGTTACATCGCCCTCCTGACGTCGATACTACTAGTGCCTTGGCTTTATTGCAGGAGGAGGAACTAGAAGTAGGACCGAATAGGAGTTTTGCAAGAAATGAACACAAGGATCTAGACAAGAACAAATCCAAGCTCAACTCATCCGGTGAGAAGCCCAAGGTCTCACTAAAAGGAGAAGAGTATAAGCATCCAACAAGAGATGACCAAAAGAAACTAGAAGACAGTCACTTGAAGGAGAAATTGGCGGCCTTGAAAGCATACAGAAGGACTAATGGGTTGTGTTTCACATGTGGAGAAAAATGGAGTAAAAATCACGAATGCCCGGAAGAGGTTTCCCTACATGTGGTAGAAGAGTTCCTTGAAGCCCTACAATGTCAACCGGACTCCGAGGGTAGCAATGGGGAATCCATGCCAGCGAGGGGTGCTTATGCTCATCAACAACTCTTCCCATAACACCCCACGCAAGAGGCGCGCTCTCAGGCTGCAAGGACGCATTGGCAAAGAAGAGGTGTTGATGCTAGTTGATTCAGGTAGCGTGAACTCCCTCGTTAATTTCTTGGTCTTTGATGTATACGAAGCTTGGAGGCAACCATCATCGATGGTGTGGACCGGGACTAGGCTAAGGGATAAGCTAAGGTATGGTCAAGGAAGTTCGGTGGGATGGTTGAGCTCAAGTAAGGCACATGAAAGACTAGAGATGTTAAAGGGAAGGTTCGAGCAATAGTTGGCGGTGATTGGTGAAGGAGGTAGGTAGGGATCAAGGAGCCAGGATGGTTGGCTTCATACAAATGTCATCTTTAACTTCAGTGGAACTGATATGAAATTTTTGCAAAAATGGGTACTTCATGCTGCAGCTTCTCAAACCTTATGTCTGATTGAGCCACATGAGCTATTGAATATGTAACATTAGAGTATTACTTTGATCTAGCTTGGTAAGTTTATTAAGAAGAATGTACCTAGTGCAGCTACTTGTCACTCCTGTTTTCAACCGTTAGGCATCATAGCTCATGCAAATTGTTGTAAAAAGTTTGTTATCTTTCACTTTCACTCTTAGAATTCATAGTTCTTCTGCATAACTTTTAGGACAAGTAGCCTATTGCCTAATTTTTGGCATCGGAACCTTTTGTTTGCCCCTTGTTCATATTAATTAAATTGACATCTGTAGGATCGAGTATGATAAGTCATAGGAGCATGAATGACTCTTTCAAAAACTTTCTCCAAAAATCAACAACAACGTGCAGCGGAATCACAAATACTTAGCATACCAAAGCCACGAGCCAAAGATAGCAAAACTCTAGAGATTCAATGTGCTACCAGTCAAACAACTCAATGGGGATGGTCAGACCTCTCCACGGGGCAGTCAGACTAGGTGAATAGTAAAATCAGCCTGATAAATAGTAAAACCAGCATGATTTCAAAACAAAGAATCTGTATAACTTTTGATCTGTAGGTCCAAATAATTTGAAACTTCGCATGCACATTCTCTTAGATGTCACAAACCAATTCCAATCAATGATCAAGAAAATTATTATCAAAATTGTGACCTTGTTCTATTTGAAGGAAAGTTGCACCAAATGCAGACAAAAGAGGAAAATGAGGAATATAACTTACTTATGGGTAAATGATGGCCAAAATGGCTCTAGATGTATTTACACATGTCACAGCAAGCAAGAACATCCAACAAGTCGAGGTAAAAACAACTGGATCAAGAAAACTCCTGATAATGTCAAATCCAAGCAAAAACAGGCAACTACGATAACTTGTAAAACCTGATGCCTAGATAGATGGAGAAACAGGCAACTTCAATAACTTGTAAAACCTTATGCCTAGATAAATGGAGTTTGATTTTCATGAGATATTTCTATCCCTTACTTGTCCTTGGCATCCAACAAGATCAAGAAGGGGAGAGAAAAGATTAAAACCAACAAGATTAAGAGCAAATCAATTAAAACAAGAAGGATCAATGAAAGATAAACAAAATTGATATATTGCTACTTGATGATGAAGGTTTTATAGTCACTCTACCTGGAGGACAAGAGAGCACACACAATACTCATACTTTTCTAACCTTAACCCTAGTGCTTGGCTTCAATGTGCAAATATTAGATGGCTAACTAGCAAATATCCATCCTAACCCTTTAAATAGATAGGCAACTAGCACCTATTTAATCATAATAGATACTATCTACTTAGCACATATAGAAGAAACCCATTAACCCCACACAATACGGGTTTTACTCATACACACTATACTTATACACGCTTTTCAATGCATATAAGTTCGAATCCGCTAAGTCCTTAGTCTTTGATCTAACTTGATTTTCTTAGCTTCTTGACCTAAACTCGACTGTAGCGCAAACTCGACGGCGGAGATCAGCTACAGGTGACGAGGGCGGAGGAAGCTCAGGATGGGAAAACAAGAGAGGCGGTTGGCTATTTATACCCAGACGTCGAGAGGCCTAGGCGGACATGGACACTAAGTCCAGGGTGGGGACAATTGACGGCGCATGCGGAGCGGACGCGAATGCCGAGACGAGTTGGCCTCGCGCACGGCGGTGAGAGACCGTGACGAAGACAACGCAGGAGAGAGTGACATGCGTACGGCCGAGATGGGCGTAAGCGGTAGCCAGATGGTGGACACACATCATGCATCCAACGGGCGAGGGGGACCGCCCGATGCCAAACACGTGGTGGCCATCAGGCAAGGAGAGCGGCGGCCGGATGCGCGATGCGTGTCAAGCGCGGGGCAAAGTGGGCTGGGCCGGTGGGGAGAAATGGATTCGGCACAAAAGGCTTTTTAGGGATTTTTGGGGTATTTCTATTTTCTGAAATTCCCATATGTTCATTTGAGCTCTAGAAAAATAGTAAATAACTCTAGAAAAATCCATGAAAATTTCAGAAAATTCTTTGAGACACAAGGAAGCCAAATAAAATACTATCACCAGATGCTAATGTTTAATTTAGTCATGTTAAATCCTTTTAATTAATAAAAATTTAATTTAAGCTTTTATTAATTCCGGAAAAATCCAAATGGCAAATTTTATTTTAAAAACTTCAAAAAGGCTCTGAAAATCAGGATGTTACACCAACTCTAGCCAGTCTAACCGCTAGTGGTGGCCAGTCAGACCGCTACCTCTGGCCAGTCAGACTGATAAGTCTGACAACCCCCCTGAAAAACTGTAAATTTGCAAAAAAAAAACAAATTTCCACTCCACTAAAATAGCAATGATTCGTCACAACAAAATTATGAATCTTCTCACATAGTCCTTTAACGTCATATAGTGCCAGATTGCTGCTTTGTACTTCAATTTGGGATTCAAGTGTTCTTGTTGTTATATTAGGAAACAAGTATGAAAGTAAACTTTAGTGATGCGCCAAACTAGCTGAGGATTTGGAGTATAGGATACCAGGCTGTGCCAGAACTGCAGAAGAGAAAACTGTTCTGCTGGTATTACCTTTGCCTTCTATTTGCTACAAGATGCCTCCCGCCTTGCCCTCAACATCTGAAGGCTTTCTGCTGGAAATTGTTCGGTGATGTTTGCCCACTTTTCCCATTTAACAAATTTTGTAGGCTTTTGAATATAAATATTTTGTGTCAATCAAATGTTGACAAGTGTCCTTCAAGAGCAATTGTATCTCCCTGTTTTTTTAGTCTCGTAAGTTTTGTTGCATGCATAAATTTTTCTGATTATTTGATTCTCATTTTCTGTTGATCATCTTGTTGGCACCCACCAGGAGAATAAAAACAAGAGCAAAGGTGATTATACTATATATTTGTTTCAATGTACTGATTCCAGGACTGCCAATCATTGGTCTGCTGGAATCGTTGATCCAGTACTGCATCTATACTATGTTTAATTTATGATCTAAATTAATCTTTCGCTTCTTTCTCTGGTGTGATTAGGAATTTAGGATGACACCAAGGTCTCCATCTGCCGGCCTCAACTCATTTGATGTCAATGATTCCTACACTTTCTGTATTATTAAATGGACTATGAACTCATTTCTTAGTTTCAAACGAATTAATTACTATGCCCTATGATGATACGTGAGTTAGTATGATGCTTGCACGCTCTCAAGTAGTATGCCTTTTTCTTTTTGCCATATCAGTTCAGTTAGTTTCTTTTGTGGGGAGATTTCAGATTAATGACTTCTCCTTTTCCTTCATACTGTATAAACCTGTTATGTTGTGCTTTGACATTTCTTCCTGGTCTTTCATTGATCATGGCAATGATCATGACAAATTCCTTAGCTTTTTTTGTTGGCAAAATGAACGATGAAGTCATCTACTTAGTTTGAATACCCAGTCGCATGAAAGTTTCGTACTTCCATGCTGTCAAGGATCTTTACCGTATAAAAGACATTACTTTCCTTTCTAACCGTGCAAGTCTGTTTTATTGCACTTTGATATCCATTTTGTTCTGGTTACATGACAATGAATACTTGTGATAAACAATGCATGGGCGTCCTGATTACTGACACTTAAGAGTAATCACAATTCATGATGCAGAGGTTCCGTGTTGGCGTGCGTATGGTGACATCTTTGTTGGATACAGAGGTTCCCTTGTTGGCATGTGGATGGTGACACCTTTGTTGGAATATAGAGGAGGTTACATGAACGTAAATTAAAATTTTTATCATGTAAATTAAAAAGTTATATGAGTAAGAGGTTATGAATCGTTACCACTGGATGTATAGTGCAGTGAAAGAAAAGTTAAAGCAGTCTAATTCAACGTAGCGTATGTTAATGTAGTGAAAGTAGTTGATCATACAACATTTTCTGAAAAGTGATCCTCGGAAGTCGATCGTCCTCTAACGGTAGTTGATCTCTATGAGTCGGTTGTCTTCTGCTCAGATCATCTCGATTAGCGCCGCAGTCGCAATAGCGTTTCTACTGAAATCTACATGCCCAGGGATAAAACGCTATGCATTGGTGTGCTATCAACAGCGTGCACAACAATACCTTCGAAAGGAGGTGGCTAGGGTTTTGGTAGTGCAATATCTTTCTTTTTCCAAAACCCTATGCACCCCTTTATATAGTGTGTCCGGCTGAATTCTTATTCAGCACGAGTAGAGATCGTATCACACTTGGAGAGCCTCCGACCAAATACTTATCCAATACAAGTAGAGAATGTATTTGACTCAGAGCCTATCATCTGAACCCTTACTGTTTTAACCCATAAAACGTGTAACCCTGTAGGTTCATATATACTTAGTTGTAACCCGAAAACACCTTTATAATTACTGGTTGGTAGCAGTGCCTAGCAAAATATATCGACCCCCAAACATACACAAAGATTAAACCAGACGGACCTTACGTAATATGATCTGCAAACGGGTCTTAGTCATTCACGACCAGTTCGTAACTTCTTATGACCAGTTTGTATCTGATTACGACCAGTCTGTATCTCTATATGACCAATTCGTAGACCAGTTTGTGATATGTCTAATCAGCTCACGACCAATTAGTATACCCGTATGATATCTGGTCAAACTAAATGACCTATTTGCGTATTCTCCTTTTGTCTCACGATACCTGATCGATCTCATGAGAAACATGTCATCAATGGACTGTTCAATCTTTTTTTTAATCTAGTGATGGATAACTTCATGTGGTCGACTCTTCGACCACTCGTGGTATGGCTATGCACTTCCTTTATTCGATTACATCAAAGGACTTAGAGATATCTCTTCTGTTATATAGGAGGAGCAAATACCGTATCCAACTAGTAACATTCCTTCGTATGCTTCATATCATACCCGAAAGCTATCTTTATAACTACTCAATTACGGAGTAACGTTTGGCAATCTCTAATTGTACTATCACATATATAGAAAACGATGTTGATCTTAGATACAAGGATTATATATCATTATTACTTGAAACTAATTGATGACACATAAAAACATAGCAACCTCAACGGTGTCTTACGATCGGTCAATTCAACACCATGTACTTTTATACATGTCCATATTATTAATTTGATATCTCAATATCCATGATCCGTGAAATATGATCATCAACCAATATATGTGTCAATCTATAAATCATAATTATCCCACATAATAATATAAGATCAGGGATAATTTAGGAATAACGTCGAAACGTGAATAAAGAGTCCATGAACAAGTCGCATACTTATTGATTAATATAAAAGATATTTATTAAAGAGACAAAATAACATGTTATTAAAAAGATCATAACATAAAAATGATACAATCATCTTCATAATTATCTTTAGTATAATACTAACAATCCTCTTATACCAATCACTTCTGGGACTCTTGGCAGAAAGCAAGAAATAGTTCTTTTATGTGTTCCAGCATAATTGTCCACTGCTTGAAGCTCGTCAAAGCACAGCATTTGTGCATTTTGTATCTGAGCTGTTCTGTACAAGGATGCACATGACTGTTCAAATCTCAAGATCTAATGGTTTACTGAATCTCCTACTATCTCAGTTCTTTTTGAGCCAATCGTACTACGAGTTACCAGGGAGAAGAATCCAGGAGAAACTGTCAGATGAAACAACAAGAGTTGCTTGGAACCAAGAATATCTCAGTGGCCCACGCTTTGTGTAAGTTCCCTTTCCGCATCAGCTCTACCCCTTGAGACAAGCTGCATTGTTCTCTTTCAGTTACACTCTATTGGTCACTTCTCATTTCTCTCTCTTAAATATTAACATTTTGTTTGAATCAATGGTCTACCAGCTACGTACATTATGAAACTGCTAAGAGTTTAATATTAATTTGCAATAACGATGCTCTTTGATTGCTTATACTCCAGCACATAAAGAATTGGGTATTGGAGCAAGTCTGTGTCATGAGCTTACTGGACACTGATTATAAAACTGAGCACACATCAACATAAGAAAACAAACTGTACGTGGCCTGGTCATAAGTACAGTTGCAGTCTTTACCATTTGTGTTCTGGATCTGATTGAAGGATGTCTACATGGCCAGAAGAGATGGTTAAGAATTAACTAGTGTTTGTGCCCAGAACTACATATCATAAATGTAAGTTTCTTCTTGGGATTGCATTTTATTTTATTTTTTTGCTTTATTGCATTGATATCGCTACCTGGCCATATGGTTGCAGCAACCAAGCATGGAATTCTTTACGCATATGGTTCAAAACCTGACCACATGCTGACATCTAGCAAGAAGCATTCCAGGGATATGCCCTAGCACACGCTCGCTTCTTTCTGCTTCACTTTGATTTCTCAGCAAAAAAGGCACAACGACACAACATATCCTCTGAAGTTGTTAGAGAGCTATACAAAAGGGCAAAAATATTTTGTTAGATAAATGACCCCATTAGGGCTTCAACATCAGACAAATTACTACCTTACATTAGCCATGATGGTCCACATATAAAATTCCCTCCTCTTGAGAAATGGTCCTAACACCTTCTCTCTTCCTTGTATACATAAGGTGTGTGAAACTACACAGACCAGGGCAATTCTTGTTGAGGGTAGCAACTAAATGGAGACCATGTCATATCCTTGCTCCCCTCTCATCCCCTTCCCCACACAGCATGAAGAGAGTAGCTATCTCCTATGGTCTCCTCAAGTGGTAATTCCCCATGAGAATGCCAACATGTATGATGGTGATCCTTCCCCTGATCAGCAGCAAGATCATGAGTTCTTGGAAATAATGGTCCAAGAATCTAATGATTTGCTTCAAGATGATTTCTCCGATGCTGATCCATTAGCTAGCTTTGATGAGAGGTTGGTAGGGCAAGAGAATGGCAACTTGGTGGCAGTCCAGGAGGAGCTCATGGAGGAGAACAGTTTAGGTGACCTCCTCCTCGCCGGTGCCAAGGCAGTTGAGGCTAGGGACTTGATCCAAGCCTCATCTATCATGTCGAGGCTCGACGGCCTCCTCCCTGATATCGCTTGTAGAAGTTATGATGCATCATTTGATCATCTGGCCTACTACTTTGCCCGGGGTCTACAGTCCCAGATCTCCGGTGCGGGGACCGAATGCCATCCACCAACTGCGCCGCCGCCATCCAATCGATTGCCGGCATACCAGATGTTGCAAGAGCTGTCACCGTTCACCAAATTCGCACACTTCACCGCCAACCAGGCCATCCTAGAAGCCACCATGGATGATCAGGACGTCCATGTCGTCGACTTCAACATCGGTGATGGTGTCCAGTGGTCGTCACTCATGTCAGACCTTGCCCGCCACAGCAGCAAGTCTTTCCACCTCACGGCACCCACGACCGACGCTGACTCCGATGCCGGCACACGCCGCACGGCTGCACGGTGGCTCTCGGAGTTCGCAGAGTCCTTGAACCTTCCATTCCAGTACAGCTCTCTCCATGTACAAAGCGAGGGGGACCTACATGAGTTCACCAAGAGCTGCAAAGGCTCAGTGATCGTCTCATGCGACACAACAAATAGGCCTTACATGTCCCTGAACAAGTTACAGATGCTTCTTGTTGGCAGTGTCAACATTTTACAGCCTAAACTGGTGGTCCTAATTGAAGAAGAGCTGTTTCACATCGGCAGGGTGTCACCTCTTGCTACTGCTTCCTTTGTGGAGTTCTTCTGCGAAGCATTGCACCACTTCACCGCGGTGTTGGAGTCACTGGCGAGCTGCTTCTGTGGTGGTGCCTACGAAATGTGCCTGAGGCTTGTGGAGGAGGAGATGTTGGGGCCAAGGATAGAGGACTCTGTGGGCCAGTATGGGTCTGTGACAGGTGGGGCCAGCGTTGCATCTGGGTACATGGAGGGGTTTAGGGTTTGTGAGCTGAGCAGTTTCAATGTTGCCCAGGCCAAGATGTTGGTCGGGCTTTTCAGTAGGGGGTTTGGGGTTATGCATGAGAAGGGGAGGCTTGCTTTGTGCTGGAAGTCCAGGCCTTTGACCTCAGTGTCTGTTTGGAGTCCTGTGTGAAAAAGAGAGGAGCCATGCTGTTCTTCTCTTCCTTCTTGAGATCTCTATATGTTGTGTTCTTGTTCTTTTGGGGGTACTTTGTTACACAAAGCTTTGCAGTGAGGATTAATTTTGAGTAAGAGATTATTGCTTTGCTAATGTTGGGTCACCTTGTTGAAAAGGAATGCATGTGATGTGCAAGAAGTGGAAATGATAATATGATGTTGCAGGTCTCTAAGAGCATCACCAACAATGTCCTCTAAATCCCATCCCCTAAATCACTTTTTAGAGGACACAATCTAGAATATAGAAGACTAAAAATATGTAACCTCCAACAAGTTCTCTAAATATGGTCCCCTAAATTAAAATCTGGGTCCACAAAAACTACCAACCAAAGAATTTAGGGGATCGGACGGCGCAGGAGCGTTGGGACCGATTTAGGGGATGGTGTGCGTCCTCCATATATGGGGGACGAAAAATCAAGGATGGAGTCCTCTATATTTTTGGGTACCACTTAGGGGATCAGTTGGAGCCCTTTTTTTACCTTTTCTTCTAAAAAATAGGGGATATGAGCACTTTAGAAGATTTGTTGGGGATGCTCTAATATCTTCTGTTCGATGTTCACATCAAGTTTCCAGAGGCTATCATGGACACCATCTCAGTGAAATTTGTATCTGCGAAATTTCATCGATAACCGCCGGTAATCGGCCGCCTTGTCTGCGGTTACCAGTAAAATTTTTTACCGGACATTTGCTGTAACTTTCCAAAGGACTAAGGTGTCAATTTCTCCGGACAAAGGTTATATGGATAAATGAGATCAGCTTGCCGGCGGGTTAGATAGATGATCAAGGTTTGTTCTCTCGATCGGAAATCGGAATGTATAAAAATAAGTTGTTTGGAAGGATTTTACTGCAGCAGTCATCGAGATTTATCTTGATGTTTGTTTTCCCTGAGTGAGCCAGGTGTCATCATGTCATGCTCTTGTGTCAAACTGTCAATAGATCAGAGCGCCGGTTGATGCAGAGGCTTCTTGAATTAATCCGATTGACTAGGTTATGGTTTCCAAGTGATTCCAATGTAAACTACTTGCCTTTGTTTCAATTGAAGAATCTAATGGTGGTTTTGGAACATCTGCAGGTGGGTGGGATGTGACATTCAGGTTGTACGATTCAAGCTGAGGAACAGATCGGGTTTTAACAAATCTGACCATGAATAGACCAAAGAAACGACAGGAATGATGCAGAAAAAGGTAAGCCATCTTGGGCACATTCCTACTCTGCACAGCTATTGTCTTGTATGGGATTGTACTGGTCTAATTGTGTATCAGCTGATGCGTTGCAACTTGCAAGCGATAACCAATTTTTTAATCTCAATTGCAAGCAGATATCCGACAAGAGAAAAAAAAAACACAGCCAATGCTACATGCATTGTCGATGGCATTACTGTAGGTCTGAAATTATACTTAGCGCTGTCCATAGTGTCCTTTTGAATCTATATAGTTATCTATAAATTCAAAGATATTTTGAATAAAAAAGTTTTAGAAATTCTCTCGTTGATGCAGAGAGAAAAGGATAGGAATCTACTACACTCATAGCATTGCTGTGGGTCTGAAACTGTACTCAGCGTCGATTGTGTCTTCGTGGAATTAGGTAGAGAAAAGTATTATCGGCTATCTCTGTGAATCTGTGTGTTTTCCTAATGAGAAGCAAAGTATCCCAGTTTATGTATATATCTTTGGTGCATAATGGTGGTTCTGACTTGTGATAAATATCTAGTAAGATATCCGTACATTACAACGGAAACTTGAAATTGTGCATCAAATATTATTGATAGAGATATATGTCTACAGAGTAAAAATAAAGCTGACTTTTCATCTATAAGCAATACAACTGATTATCTTAATTTCATCAGTAAATCTAGAAAGCAATCATAACATCCTAAAGAACACTTCAAAACCAAAATGCTATGTCATACTGAACAAATTCCTTGGAGCAATATGAAGTGAAAAAACATTCATCTCTGCATAGATTTTCTTAAGAAAATATTTCATAGATTAAATTATGTATATAACATGACATTTTCCCATCAACTAAGGAGTAAGGATATTAGTTTTTCTGAACTCATGATCGTGGGTGCGGGTGTGGGTTTGGGTCGTTGTTCTGGTTCTACCTACTTAGTTTCTTTCTGGTTTTTCGAGTGTTTTTTGGCCAGTTTTTTTAGAGTGGAGTGGAAGATTCGTTGGGGGTAGAATGATGGACAAACTCTCTTTTTATATTAATAGAGATTGATATGATGTTAAATTAACATGCTAAGTAAGCATGATAAAACATCGAAAATCCACAAAACCGGATCATGCATTTACAAGACAAAGCACAGATTGAATGGATGAGACATAAAATGTTACCTTATTGTAGGCCAAAGCAATGGACACAACACCTCTCATGACACCCGCCCACCAAATAATGACTTGAATGACCGAGATATCATGTAAGTAACATGAGGGTTCTTCCAAGAGGACATAACAAGCCTAAGATGCTGCTAACTAATTAAAGTACTCACTTGCTGCTTAATAGAGATCTTTGCGCTTGGAGTTTTTTGGTCAAATTTGCCATAAAGGATAGTGGGAAAACAAAAGCAGCTCTTGCAACCAGCACCGAGGCTAAAATAGTGGAGCTCAAGGCAATAGACTTTATCGGGCTATACAGGATGTAAAATATGCTACAACTCACTGCCATCTATTATTTGAGCACGTTATTTCACACACTCAAACATGTAGAGAGAGAGAGAGAGAACATGCCTATACATTTCACGGACAATCCTCCACTTCTCTATATCCAATGCATCCATGCCAACGTAGAGAGAGAACATGCCTATACATTTCACGCACAATCTTCCACTTCTCTATATCCAATGCATCCATGCCAATGTAGAAAGAGAAACGTCTCGGAGATAAATGACCATGTGGCAAAGGCATATCTGTTGTTTATACAATTATATAAGCATCAGCGTGGTCCACAATTTTAGGAAAGACATGTTTGGAACTGTCAAGTTCAAATGATTTGTTGAAAGTGGCACATGTTTGCTGATAGAAACCATACAATGGCGGACCGAACGGGGTTGGCACCCCTACCTTCGACCGGAGAGTGAGTATCCCCGTAGCTCTCCCTAGGTCCGGTGGAGGGCACCAACGCCATGCCATTGGGGGGTAGTCGGCCGTTGGCGGTTGCCGGTCGGAAAAGATGTAGAAGAAAATGTGAACAAGAGTCTACAAGTAAAAGAAGCATTATTCATACTGGGCCAACCATGCAACATACCCAGCAAAGCCCACCAAATACCGAAGCCACAATTAAACCAATTTGCCCGGAAGCAATTCAAGCAGCAATTCCCCAACTAAGAACCAATCCCCAATTGAATTGATCCCCAAAATTCCCCATCTTTGCATCGGTAGCCGGAGCGACGAGGCTGGAGAGTCGCTGCCCGCTGAGCGCAGTGCCTGACGGCCTGAGTCGCTGTCGCCCGCTGAGTGCCTGACCGCTGGAGAGCCACTGTCCACCTAGTTGCTTGAGCCAAATTTTTAGTGATGTACACACTTTCTTGTTACTCAAAAAAGTAATATTTCCTCATTCAGATATTAGAGAACTGAATATCTATGCATCTGACAATTTTCACCATGTTAATTAGCAATTCAATATCAAGCAAAAATGTGATAACAGCAGCTCCATTCAACTAAAATTCCTAAAATTAGAACATGACTCTTTCTATCTACATGGAGCTCAACAAAAATTCCACTATGTTCATTCTTTCCATTTTCTTTCCAAAAATATCTAAATAAAAAACATAGAGAACCACAACAGTACTATGATTGGTGTAAAACCGCTTATTGTGCATGAAACACCAGTGTGCGCGAGTGCCTCCTGCTCGACACCATCAAGATCACCGCTAGAGGTGGAAAACGGTAACGAATAATTCGTTTTATCTGATATTCGTATCCAAGAAAATGCGAATGTGGTAAGCAAAATCCGTATTCGAAAATATTCGTATTCGTATTTGAGAATATTCGTATCCGTATTTGAGAATATTCATATTCGCATTCGTATTCGAGAATATTCGTATCCGTATTCGAGACTATTCGATTCTCATTCGATTCGTTTCTAGAACCCATAAAAAATCCGTACGAATTTTGTGATTCAAAAATTGAATTTAGGTGGTTTAAAACCGGTAACTGGTCAAAAACCGGTGAAAAATCGGCAAAACTGCTAGGAATCTATTTTATCCGATATTCATATCCGAGAAAATCCATATTCGAAAATATCTATATTTGTATTCGAGAATATTCGTATCTGTATTCGAAAATATTCGAATTCGTATTTGTATTCATTTTAAAAATATAGATGTGTATTCGTACTTAAGACTATTCGATGGTATCCAATCTGTTTTCACCCCTAATCACCACACCAATGCCCAACACTTGCAAACCCACACACCACAATGAAATGACCCAAAATCTAACACAGGCAACACAACCCCCAACAACACACACGCGGAACTCCTCGACTCACAATGAAGAGCGCTGTGATGGACTCGTTCATCCATTGGTTCTCCTCGAGCAGGTGGCCGACAATGATACAAACACACATGAGTGCCACGAACCGCCCCACCGCCGCGATCAAGCCATAGCCCGTCGGCGGGTCGCCCAGCACCATCCCCACCCCCAGCTCCACTCTGCCTCCCCTCCCTCTCTCCAAGAACCCAACCCTATCACCCCTCAAAACCCAATCTTTCCCATGCTTTCCTTCCAAGAAACACCACCGCTCACACGCAACTCACCTAAAATGGAAAAATTGACATGAATCTTCTGCGACAAAGAAGAATGGATCGATGATCGGTGGAATTGGGAAAGGTGGCGCCTTTACATGCAACATAGATCAAGAATTGGTGGACTGCATGCGCAACATAGGGAGGGAGAGGGGATTTCGTGGGGCGACACTGATCAGGGGAGCAGGGGAAGAGGAAGTTGTAAAACGGGAGGAAGGAAAAGAATCTAGGAGGAGATTGGGGGAGTGGGACGATGACGGTTTGGATGAAGAGATGGATGGGTTATATTCTATCTTGTAGCTAGATCAGATGGTTGTGAAGAGACGAGGGAAGAACGTATCATCACCGACTAATTCTTTTAAATAGTAGAGAAAATATTTCTAGTTATGTTGTCCATCAGATTGCAGCTATCCAAGGCACGGTCTCTCTCTGTAAAGCTTCCTTGCGGCCCATGTGCAGGTCAAGGCTTCAAGCTAGCCCAGTGCTTGCTGATGTCCCAGGCTTCAAATACAGTAAGGCAATTTCTGTTCAAAGCTCGTGTTATTGTAATGTGGGGAGGTTTGCATATGCTTGAATCTGAGTTCCAAGTGATGTGAATATATACGTTGTTGTAATGTGGGCCTGAGTCTTTTGGCAGACACACTCCGCTATCTGATGACAAAAGGTACATCTCAAGATGCCGAAGCAATGCATAAGTCATGTAGATAAGATGCTTCATCCACCATCAACAACAAAGTCTTCTGTCTCCAACGAGTTAAGATAAACTAAGAATAAAACTTTCTCGGGGTAAAAAAAGAGCTTTATATCCCTAGGATCTACATCTTACCATCTAAATCGAGAGCCTAGAAGATCGTCTATAAACCTTCTTATATCATGGTTCTAGTGTGTGAATCGTTAACTTTTATGCGCTGGATCTAAAACCGACTCTTTAGATACATTTTAATCCTTCAAGTCTTTTTTAACTGGTTCCTCCTACATCAGTCTTAATTGGTCTCTGCTTTTTCTTATGTTTACAATACACTTTAAATTAAATATTAGGTTTCATTTCATAAAAAGGTGGATTTTTTTTATGTTAACTCGCCCAACCTAATACAACCCTTCTTTTTTTTCTAACTTAGGACGGGCTATATAGAAAACTAGATAGGCAGAGTAAAATCAAGACCAGTGCTTCTATGCTCTATTGCTCCCCCTAAAAAGCATGAATCCTAAATAAAGGGAAGCTCCATCTCACGTAGATGGTAGATAAACTACTCTTTCGTCTCCTAATGACCACTTGTACAATCGTATTGCCTCGTTCCGACTACGGAACTACCAAAAGAATTTGAAACGAAAGCAGCTGATCACCAGCCATATATATGCGCCTGGTGCTCTGTTCAAAGACACTCGTTACAGGTTCAGCAAAAATGTAAAAGAAAAAATTGAAACAAGACACTGGATGGATTTATTGGAGTTCAGAAGAGCAAAAGTCGTCTACAAGAGAAGTCGCATATCAAAAGCAGCATTCCATCATCATTTGAGCTTATCAAAGAGCTTTGGTGCTACCTGCAAACACAAGTTTCATGCATGAATTGCCGTCGGGCTGCTCAAGAATGGTTTTTCAGAACTATTCAATTCAATCTGCAAGTAGCACTTACACACTTGTCAACGCATGACCAGTAGTCGAAGTATTGCCCAGTGCAGTGCTTCTGCCCAGTTTCGTCCTTCTCGACTCTCTCGACACATCTCTGCGCAAGGCAAGCGCACAAGCTCAACATGTAAATTTGTGCGTCCATGGTAGGATCCTCAAGATCATATTTGCCAGTAATAAAATGAAACAACACCGTGGCTTAAAATTTAATATTCCCATACTAGATTGGCATACACCCAAAATGGAATATAAATCGTGGATCCACATCTGCTGTCACACAGCTCAAGCAGCACGTGTACGGCTGTATCATTCTGACTTGAGTGCCTCATCCATGTGATACGGTACAGAATTGCTGACGGCCGCTTAATACCAATAACAAATAGCTAGGCTGCTATAGGGCAAATACAAAACTAAACCAGGTATCCGACAATTCTTTTTCAAGGAAATAACAAAAGCTGACGGGAATAGGACGGTTCTTTGAAAAATAAAAAAGCCATGTACACCAATCATGTGAAATTTACATCCAAAAGTGAAAATCAATTCAGTGTACACAATACCACCTAAATTGGTCAGTCAGCTTACTAAATACCAGTCCTAGATCACTCAACAAGTGTTTCACAATAAAAGGCTGGCTAGCACTGGTTTTCCTGAAACGCCATTGTAATATTTTGCGTTGTGAGTATGCACAGGAATGTGTATCTGAACAAATTATTGTATTAACCTGAAGAAGTTCTATAAAAAGAAATGTAACACGCACCTCGTAATCATACAATGATTTTATACATTGCGGCTTGCAACGTTCCTCAAGGTAATTCTTTGGATCAGCTGGTTCATCATCCGCCCTATCATAATAAAAAAAAACTGTCAATTACTTGCTAGCCGCTACTACAAAACTACAAAAAAAAAGAAAGAAAAATGATTGGTTTCAACTTTCAACCATTTTAAGGATAATCCAAGCAACGAATCTTCCTTTACACAGATTCTTTTAATGACAATTAACTACTCAGATATAGTCAATCAATCAAACAGCAACAGGAAAAATTATGAAATTTCGAAGCTAACAGGGCAAGATCAAGCAGTTTTCAAATACTAAATCTCTAAAAAGACTTATTTGTATATAAATAAAATAGGAGTTGAATCAAATATCTGAACCTGCAACATGGTCAGATGGGGTAATCTTCCTCCATATTCAGGACGCAAAAACACGGTACCGGTTGCAATGCAATGCACAACAAAAATCCTACTTCCATCCTAGAAAGCTCCTGTATATTTGAGGAGAATCCCAATTTGCCGAGATACATTTGAACCCGATGAACTTTTTTTTTTTGAACTAAATGCAGGAGAACTGCATTTAATTTCATTAAGAGAAGAAGTATAACAAGCAACGTCCAAGATGGACTTAAGCAACCAAAAAAAATAACCTAAATAACTTGAGATCACCTAGTCACCTAAAACCAAGCACCAAGAACCGGATGAACTAATACTTGTGCAACCTTAGAATTTAGAAGCACAATCCCAACTCATGACATCGAGCGAAACATCTAGCGGCCACAGAAACGTTGAACGGAATGGAACATAAACACGGGGCATACGAAACAAATCAAGAAACGCCCAAAGTTTAGAGACTAAATTGCCGTGCTTGAGAAAATTTAGACAAAGAAAAAGGAATACCGACATGGTTGGTGACTACAAGATCTACAGCGCGATTTCTTATGGTCTCTTGCGCCCAAGAATGTCGAGACCTGATCCAATCGATGGATGGGTAGGTTGATTAGGGTTACGAGGTGGTATACGGGGACGCCAAGGAAGAAACAGTACGGAGATGGAGTTGGAGAAACGAGAAGGAAGACGGTACCGTCGGTGCGTATTCTACTACCGGCCTAGCCCGATATGTGTACATTTTCTAACTTTCTTATGTTCTCATTTTCCTCCTGGGGAAAAATTCATAAACACCCTCCATAAGTTACCTACTTTTGAAAAGCATTCTGGAAGTTTGCCTGACCGAATTTTTTCTATTTTAACCCTTTTTTCAAAAATATTCACATTTAGACCCCTGGTAGTTTTAATTCCGATTTTGGACCCAGGGGGTCGGAGCCGTCACCCACGGCGCCGAGGTAACACATCTCAGCGCCGAGGTAACACATCTCAGCGCCGTGGTCCACGGCGTCGAGGCGCCAGGCCCGCACCAGCGTGGTGGACAGCGTGGCGCCGACGTGGCAGTACCTCGGCGCCGTGGTCAGTGGCGCCGACGTGGCAGTACCTCGGCGCCGTGGTCAGTGGCGCCGAGCTCGGAGCCGTGGATCGTGGCGCCGAGCTGTGAAAATTCAACCAATCCGCCGTGACCGGTGGTGCTCCAGCTCGGCGCCTTCAAAATAATCCGTAGCTTTTGCAAACATTCAGAAAATTGATGAACTGTGTGAAACACAATTTTTGTTTCGTGCTACATTTTTTGATGATGTCGTGTTCAATCTGAAAATTTCGGGTGCTAGTAAGGTAATAATGTTTGTAACTTTTTTCCTAAGCAGGGAACTCCGATGGTCAAACACTAATTGTTAGAGAAGGGATAATGGTGTTGCTTATTCATGGAATTCAAAAGAGCTAAAATGGGGCAAGGTAAGAACCTATGTGCCTTAGACTTTTCCATTATATTGCCCATAAGTAATTATGTTGCTATCTCAAATCACATGGTATAATATGCGAAGTTGAGGATATAGTTTAATGTCGTGTTGTTCTTTTGCAGACATTTATGTGCTTGAAAATGTGAATTTTCCATTTAATTATTTACAATTTTGAACTGAGTAGGCATGATTTCCCTGTTCTTTTCTATATGCAAACTAATCCATTATGCAGACATTCTTTGGAGCAAGCATGGGTGGGCAACATTATGCACTCTATTAAATTGTAGTTTTGTGAAGCACCGATACGCAATACCGTCATACCGGTAGTCTCAAGTGCGATCGATCAGCTAGGCAAACACAATACAAAGGCATAATAATAGGATTACATAGACCGTAGATAGTGTGGGTCTATTCTACTGGGTGTAGCGTGGTTGTTTCCCCTTTTTATTGGGCCCTAAGGATGGCTCCGCTGCATCATTCTTCCTGTCACTCTTGGTCTTAAGAGCTGCCTCACGAGCTTGAAGCTCTTCCTCCTGACGCTTGATGGCTGCTTCACACAGACTTAACTGCTCCCGCCTCCTTTGCAGCTCATCCTCCTTGCCCTTCAGACGGATTTGGTCCACCCTCACGCGGCGCTCTTGCTCATGCCGCATCTGTCGTTCCACCTCGCGAGCCTGAGTCATCTTGACAAAGTATTGTCCTTTGTTTTCCACCTCCACTGCCCGGTTATGTGGCCATGCCGGCGACACCCGATCCACCCATTCGATGAACCTGCAAGCCTATGTGTGGCGTGGTAGATGTCATGGATCAAGTTGAAAAACAATAACGAGAAACAAATGATTTAGTTGTCGTCGTTACCACGAAGTCGTCATCCAGGTCTGGACACTTGAAGAACCTACGGCCGTATTTGGCTCGTTGTACTCGATTCGTCCAGACTCCCAACATCGTCCTAAAGCCGCAATGGCACTTCGGCCGCTCATGCCACTCCGGCACTCCAAATGGGTCGGACCTCCAGGAAGACATTGTTGTGTAGTAGTATTGTGATGGCTTGAGGAGGAGATGTGGTATGGAAGACATAGGAGGCCTTTATGTAGGATGGTTATCTGGTGCAGTGGGCATAGTCCATGGAGAGGAGGTTATACGAATCTTTTCGCTTTTTCAGGATTCCAGGTTAGCAATAAATGTTCCTATGTAGGCTTTTCAGAGCCTGTAGTCTCGTAATAAATTCATAGTTCGTAGCCTTTTCAGTCGTTTGCAGGAAACAACTCGTAGGCTTTTTCAGGATTCCAGTGTATCAATAAATGTTCCTATGTAGGCTTTTCAGAGCCTGTAGTCTCGTAATAAATTCATAGTTCGTAGCCTTTGCAGTCGTTTGCAGGAAACATAAATTCATTGCAGAAATTATAGAACCACAAAGTACAGACTACGGATTCGAACACAAATATCACATGAATATAACATATACACATATATACAACAAGTAGCTCATTACAAACATATCTCAGTCCAACCACTTACCAAGTGCCTCCTAGCTCATTACAACATATATACAACAACTTTTAAGCCCAACCACAAGCCTACTGTAACATCCTGAAAAATATAAATATTAAATTATGAAGTTTTTGGATTATTTTAATTGCCTTACATTTGAATTTGGAGTTTATGGAATTTTTCTGAGAACAAGTTGATGGAGGTTCCAAAAGCTAAAGAGGAAACAAACATGTTTAAATATAGAAGATTTAAAAATTTAAATAAGAATCTGAAAAGATGATCCAGAAAGGAATGGAGGAAATTTTGGTTTAAAACATAAAGCCCTCATTTTAAATAATGGAATAAATAGTAAAGGGGTAAGCAAAATAAGAATGTTAAATAATATAAATATATGTATGTATATGTATACATATGAGTATGCATACAACTAAATATAAAGAAAATAATCTTTATGTAATAAATATCCACAAAAGGGAAGATATAAAAATTTCAGAAAGCAAGGAAGTGAAAACCTATATATACCTATATACACACACACACACTTAAATACCAAAAAGGAAAATCAAGGAAATGAGAAAAGAAAAAGGAAAAGAAAATCGGCCGGGCCGGCCATCACCCCGGCCCAACCTCTCCCGCTGCGACGCACGCCCGCCCGGCTCTCCCGCGCGCGCGCTCCACGCCGAGTGGCCCCGTTCCCTCGCGCCTCTTCTCCCGCTGGCCGGTGGACCCGCCCGCGCTCGCGCTCCTCTCTTTCTTCTTCCTCGGCTCCTTCTCCACGCGCACGCAGCTCCGTTCTCCTCGCGCTCGCGCCTCTGCCGCAAGAAATCCCGCTCCTTCTCTCCCTCACCTCGCAAGCTAAGTTCAATGCACCAACAGGAGGGGGAACGCACCTCGCCCGACATCACCCTCGTGCGCAATCTTGGGGAAGATCTCGTTCCTCCCCCCTTCCTCGCGTGAACAGCGGCGGCCGAGTAACCACCCTCGTCGTGCGCCGCTTCTCTGGCTATAAAAGCCCCTACTGGGAGTCTCAATCGCGTTGCTTTGCTTCACTCTCCCCTCCCCTGCCCGCAATCGAACCATAGTGCCTCCAATCCTCGCCGACGGTATCTTCTTCCTCCCAGCCGGCGACCAAGCCGCCGTCGGCTCTGACCACCTCCGGTCAATTCCTCACTCCCACACCCTAACCAGGACCCGGCGAAGTAGAATCCATCCTCCACCGAGCCCCCCGACGCCCGTACTTCGCCGTCACCGAGAACACCCCCGAGCCGCCGCCGCCGCACGACGCCGACCCACCTCCGGACTTCCTCGGCCCTGGGCGACTTCACCATCGTCTTCACCGTAGCTCGAGGATCGCGTCTCGCTGCTCCGCCGAACCCCTCCGGCCGTCGCTCGCCGCCGGCCACCGTCGCCCCCGACTCCTCTGCTCGGTCACCTCGTCGGCATCCCTCAAAAGGATATTTCGTCCACATAGTGTAGGCAACGCCTCCCCGTTCACTTGGCTATCACCGCTCGCTCTCTTCTCCCCTCGCTCCCGCGGCGCGCGTTCGAGCCCCCGGCTCCGCGCGTAGCGGTCGAGCTTTTCCTTTTATTTTCCGGCCTGACAGGTGGGCCCCACATGTTAGTCAGTATAGCCAGAGCGGACCGCTGACCCCTGGGCCCCACCGGTCAGTGGCACATCTGCACCCAGCCCATGCTGACAAGTGGACCCCATGAACAGTAACCGGACCCACATGTCAGTAGCACAGAAAGTAATAAATTAAAATAAAAAGAAAATGAATTAAAAACTCCAGTGGGACCCACTGTCAGAATTTAATAATTTTTGGAATTTACTAAACTGAGAACTTCAAATGATTATAACCTTTTCATTTTAACTCCAAATTTTATGGGACAAATTTCTAAATTTATCTAAAATCAAGATCTATCCAAGGGAGCTGAAATCATAATTTTTAGAGTTCAATTGAATTTCTGATAATATTTTATGTGGTAAAATATGTTCATTTCCAAAAATGGTAGTTATACACCTAGTATAACGCTTGTTAAAAATGATCATGTTAACCTATCCTATGGTAAACAAGTTGATATTAAGCCCGCATAAAATAGTATGTTTTTCCTTTGCTAAAAATAAAAGTATGCATATAGACTATAAAGCCAACTTAATAAACCAACAAATGTATACAGTGCACATATAACACCTACCTTAATTCATAAATACTGAGCTCGATAAAATAATATTCGGCTAAATTCATACATATATATCTTAACTCACGAAACTTCCTTGATAAATATACAAATAATACAAGCCACTGTTAATAAAAGATCGATTCACCACCAGCTTTGCCTCAAATCATCCAAATCACCCACTAACTCATAATAAAACAAAAATTGAAGTTATTCGGATTTATTTGGATTTTCTGAGTTGTTTGCTTTTATTTGAATTCAGTCGTTTATCGCGTAATTAGAAAGTGGAACATGAAGATTCTACGTAACAAGCGGGAACGAGAGCAATGAAGACCAGAACTTGAGGACCATCGCATAAGGCAACTTTTTGTGGGCTCAAGACCGCGGTAAACCGCGCCAGGCGAGTCAATACATCCCTTGATCATGTTGATCCTATGTTTTCCGCAAATTATTTTGTTTAAATTATCAAAGTGCATGCTGTTAATTTATATGCAAATTCATGCTTAATTTAATATTCTAGTTATATGCCCATTGCTTACCTTGAATAATATTTTCCCTCCTTTGGAATATTTGAATATGTGAACCTTGTCACCCTAGCAAAGTTATAATGTTATTATTTCGAAAATAAGTCCATAACTATACGCCATGCTGCTTAGATAATCGGGGTATCAAAAATGCCCCGAAGCATCACTTTGAAACAAGAAAGACTGGTTTGGGCAGTCATTGTGATAATGACTGGTATAATTGATAGGACTATTTTACACTCTCAAAATCCCCAACTTGCTTGAATATCTGGGCGGATTGATGTGAGGGTGTGTGTGTGTGTGTGGTGCAGTGATTGCACAAGTGGGTTAGTGGTAGACCGCCCAGATAACCCTAAGGACTGAATCTTGTCATGTCCCCCGTGTATGACAAGCACAACCACAAGCTGGCCAAGTGTAGGTAGGGTTTACTAATTTGTGTGGCTCTAGGTGGTTACGTGAAGGTATGACCACGAGCAAAGGGATGGATGGTTGCATCCCCGCCTTTGCCCGTGATGGCTCACGAGGGACCCTTCCCGAGGGATGGTCGGATCCTACGGAAGGTAGACCTTAGCGGGCGTAACCACAGTAGGACTATGCATTGTAACAATCCTGTGATAGTCTACTCAACCGCATGGCTAAGGAATCATGTGGGGCAACGGGTGGATTTATCTCTTGTGGGTAAAGTGTGCAAACTCTGCAGAGTTAAAACTATTCGAATAGCCGTGCCCACGGTCAAGGGCAGACATGGGAACTTAGCTAGATATAGTTCTATTTGAAAATGCTTGAAAAATCGGAATGGAAAAGTGAAAGGGCAGAGGAAAGCCCTGATTTGAGTTGTCCTGGGTGTCGTCCCAGTGGTAAGTTAAGCGGTTATAACGCTGAAAAATGTCATACGGTGTGATGCCGTATGTATGGAGAAATTATGGTGATATTAGGCATATGGTGTGATGCCATATGTATGGAAAGTCATATTAAGATTCCTTGAACATTATGTTTTTGCTCAAAACTGCTAGGTCTCAGGAATTTTATGTATTATATTTCAAATAGTGGCTTTCCTATTCTTACGACCTAAAATATGGGTGGAATAAACAGGGTCGCGAGTAAAAGAGAGGAACGTTTGTAGAGTACATATAAAGTCATTGGTGGATTCATGTCGATCTTGAATAGGAAATGAAAGTGTGAGTTCTGGGAGAAATAAGTTGGTGAAGTCTAGCTGAATGATAGGCTAGATAGATGATTTAAACGATGTAGGGATTGCAGATAAATATTGAATTACGACAACGATAAATAAATTCTTGGGAGATGTCAATATTGGAATTAATAGATCCGGTTACTAGATGAATCAAAGGAATTTTCGAGGACTTGGTGGAACAATACAAGTATTGGATTATGATTTTTAATTAATAATGTTCTTGGTGGATATATAATGAGGTTTGCTAATTCTTAGAAGATGTGGACAATATGAGAAATTGATAGGAGTTGATCAATCACTAGAGGATGAATTAAATTTCGAGAAGATTAGAGGAGTCATGATAGTTAGTGGATTATAATCTTGGTAAATTAAATTTTCGGTGGAGGTATATTTGAGGATTAGCTGGTGATAGATAATGGAAGGTGAGATGGATTATTGTATTATGGGTTGAAATCAATGACAAAAAGGATTGAATACAAATGATATCGGTGGAATTGAAAGTAATTATGTTAGAGAATCATTAGAGTTCAGGGGCAAGGGGCTGGTGAATAGTAGTGACAGGATTGGATTATTAATAATTCAAAATGCAAAGTATGATCGGTAGATAAAATAGATGATGATACTGGCTGTTTGGAGTTTTAGACGGCAGTCAATAAATAGAGTGCATTTTCGGTGGATTAAGTCGATTTTGGTAATTGTAGTATGGAGTCAGGTAGTAATACTGAAACTTTGATTAATTAAGAATAATCATGCCGCTAAAAGCAAATTTTTGGCAAATAAAATAACCCAAGCCTTTCCTTTGTTATGCCATGCATACTATTTATTTGCATTCTGTGTATTGGCTCGCGGAGCACGGGGTCGGAGTGCTCACGCTCGCTTTTGCGACAAAATTCAGAATCAAGAGCCGCATCGCCGCGCCTCAGCAACAAGATTGGACAAGATGGAAAAGAAGATGAAGATGCCAAGGGCTAGGTCGCGAACCTCCAGTTGGCTGCCTGTGGGCATGTCCTGAAGGTCCCACCTGTGTGCTTCGTTCTTCCGCTGCTGCAACTTTTTGAATTCGGCCTAATCGGCCCATGTGTAAGTTTATTATTTTAATTACGTTTCCGCATGATATGTACCGTGATAATCAGAACTGTAACTGTGTGCACTATCTACTGATCCAGGGAATAGTGCAGCTAAACACAGTAGATTCTGGATTGTAAAATCTGGGTCTGACACCTACACATAAGTATCACTGCCTCCTAGCCTTACCCTTACCAAGGGCGTCGGTGCCTGGAGTGTAACGGCTAGGCTCGCGGCGGCGTCTGCGTGGTAGAGGCTGTGTAGGCTGAGTCGAAGGAGCGTCTACGAGCTGAGACGGGCCTATCTCATCGTAGGTCTGCTGCTCCACCTCGTCCTCGTCAGGGAAAGTGTCGCTCCTCGTGGGGGACGAGCTCTGCCCCGTGTACGACCCTAGCCGCGTCGGGTCTGCAAGTCGTGTCGTAGGCACGTCTACGTCCCTCGCCGCGCCTGTGCTGCAACCACAACGACCAGCCGCACGACGTAACCGACCTGCCAGACTCTGTCATCCAACATTTTGTTAACCAACAAGATACGAAGATATTAGGTACTCTGTAGCGCCATTGCATGTGCGTGTCTTTCGTTGAACCAGGCAACAAGATTGTAAAAGGTGAAGGATATGATAGCATTGACGGGCATACCACGTATACCCCTAAGAAAATTACTGAAGGATTCGGCCATGTTGCTTGTCTGAAACTCGTACCTCCAGCCACCATCGTCATGAGCCCTTGTCCATTTGTCGACATCTCTCATTAATCCCGTCAACCACTGTCTACTTTCTGTGTTTGTTGCAGTACTAAGCTGCTCTAACTTCTCCTTGAAGAACTTGACCTCAAGCATTCGAGCGACCTCCTCGAACAGATGAAAGTTATCCTTCGTACCATCCTTACGGAGTAGATTCTCGGCAAGATGCCGAGTGCACCAACGGTGGTGCAAAGCTGGATACCCCGGTATCTGCTCCTGTACGGCAGCAAGTATGCCCTGGTGTCTATCAGATATGACACCAACCTCCCTACCAGGGCCGACCACGTGCCTCCGAACGAGCCGCAAGAACCATCCCCAGCTGTCTTTGTTCTCCCTCTCAACCAAAGCAAACGCCAAAGGAACCAATGCGTTGTCTACGTCACAGGAAATGGCTATCAGAAGCGTGCCCTGGTACTTGCCAAGAAGAAACGTACCGTCAATGGAGAAGACGGGACGACAATGCCGAAAGGCCTCGATGGACTGAGCAAAGCACCAGAAAGCACGGAAGAATATCTGCATCCCATCTTGAGTCCATTCGTTTGGTTTCGGGACGTACTCATAATGCATGTCTGGATTAACCGCTTTGATTGCATTGAAGAGTGCTGGCAACTGCAAGTACCCATCTTCCCAGTCCCCATATATCATCTTCCAGATGCGTTGCTTTGCCCTCCATGCTTTTCCATACCTTATGTCGTATCCAAATTTCTCCTTAACAATCCCAGCAAGTGTCTTCACCTTCATATTGGGTTCTCCCTTTACTATGTGACACGCTGACTTGGCAATAATGGTAGAGGTCAATGCCGATGCTTCGTTTCAGCTCGCTTGGCACAAGTGTGTGGGCCAACGATTTTGTGATCTTGAACTTTCCGTGTCCTTCTGTTTCCTAGCACAAACCCTCCATTCACATGTTTCCTTCTCGCACACAACTGTGTACCTCCGCTCCACATAAGAATGCCTCACCTTGAATGGCCTTTTACGAATCACTGAATACTCCTGCATCCACCTTTTCAATGCGGACAAGTCCTCAAACACCATGCCCTTCTCAACTGTCATGCTTGACCCGGCCTCAGGAGCATCTAGCAACTCGTCATCCCTTCCTTCTGCATAAGCCTCATGGGAATGCCTAAGATCGCTGAATTCATGAACTGATGGATCCCGGCCAGGGCAATAACGCCTGATCAGCTCAATATCACTTTCGGTCAGCTCTCCAAAAGGGCGGTCATCATCAGAATCAACGGCCCTTGCGATCTCGTAAGGCTCCAGATCATCCACAATTTGAACATCCACACTGTTGGAGTCCCTGCAGACTTCTTCAACGTTGCCAGATGGAGCAACGGGAGGAACACCCACATTATCAGGAATGTCTCCTGCATCATAAGCACGAAAACGATGGGATTGAGACAAAAGAATGGAATGACGGGAAAAGGCTAAAGTGTTGCTCGACACTTACTGGGATTATTCTGGGTCAAAGGGATCTCCTGAGGGGTCGGCACGACATCATCAGTCCGACATTCAACTCGAACTGGTTGAGAAATCTGAACCTCGTTAGGGCGATTGAGCATCGGGCACCTCGTGCACTTCTTCCACATCCACCGCAAGGTCCGTAATGAGCGTCAAAGGGTGCCTGATGACCTAGTTCTGGTGAATAACCGTGAGGGGTGGGATCAATGGACACCTTTCGCACAACAAGATCCAAACATTGGAACTCATTCCTCATAACCAATTTGACATACTTGTCCCACTGATCCTCACAACCAATTAAGATCAACCGCCTTAGAATTGTGTCTTTCGAACCGAAGTGAAGTAACCCCTCAACTGTGATGCTCTCCTCGTTTGCATGACAATGTAGCTCCTCCCGGGCCCTAGAAACCAACTCACTAAACGACGGCCGATCACTGAATATCAGAGGCACCCTTTGCATTTCAACAAATCGAACATTTTCATAATCATCACTTGTCACACTGCCTCCATGATATAGGGTGACTAGGTTGTCCATCTAGTTCATACATAAAACCAAACTTAATACCTTTAATCCAAATTACATACTAGATAGTAACTAATAAGTACCTCGGCACTAACTAAATGCTACCTACCTAATTGGCTGACTACCTAAGTACCTAAATTAACTAACTACTACAGTATAATTGATGCTAATTAACTAACTGAATTGCATAGTCAATATTACCTGTCCGACGATGGTAGTGGACAAAGCGGGCAATCCAAGAAGGTATCGTCACACAGTAATTCCTTCCCTCCTGCATACAATCAATAAGTATGAGCTCATAACAAGCATCAGCATATGAATATCTTCAAAGAAAATGAATATCTTTCAATGAAACTGATTGATGGAGGCATTATTGTAAGGCACTAAGTTCATCAATGCTGTCATCGTCATCGACAAGTGTGCCAGCAGCGACGGTACGGAGAAGCTTGGCTGGCCGACTAAAGATACAAGGGGAACGACCGGCGGTTGTTCACCACGCCCGTCGTGATCATTTTGGTGGTGCCCGATGGTGTCAAGCACGTAGTACACACACGGTACATTTCCCAAGTGAATGTGTGAAATCTCTTATACACCAATGTGAAGCAGTTTAAAGTGGGTGAACTCATTTATTTAGCTTAATCTTTCTTTGTTAAGTCTATCACAAAATGTACTACAAGCAAACTGCAAATATGAACTGACTTTTGTCAAATTTTAGCATGGACAGTGCCACGTTGACTCCCAAATTGTGGACTTCCTCTTCTCAGAATCGCAACATGCACCAATTGTTCCTCTTCCACGTTGACTACACAGAATGACACAACTCCATTTGCTAACAAAATAAAGCTCAATGCACAATGTCCTAAGGTATGAGAGCTAGAGGCTTACCGGAGGAAGAGCGGATGGCTGCCGGGGAGGCGGCGGAGCCGGAGGCGGTGGCGGCCGGGAGGCGGCGGGGCCGGGAGGCGGTGGCGGGCGGGGGCGGCGGGGCCGGGAGGCGGTGGCGGGCGGGGCGGCGGGGCCGGGAGGAGGTGGCGGCCCGAGGATGCGGTGGTGGGCGGGATGCGATGGCCCGGGAAGCCGGGGACGGGACGCGGCGGCGGGGAGGTGAGCAGCCGGGAGGCGGGAGTCGGCGGCCGGGGGCGTGGCGGGATGCGGTGGCAATGAGAAATGAACGAGCTCGGCGCTCGGCGCCACGATCCAGGGTAAAGAGTGCCAGAGCTCGGAGCCAAGATCCACGGCGCCGAGCTCGGCGCCACGATCCACGGCTCCGAGCTCGGCGCCACGATCCACGGCTCCGAGCTCAGCGCCACGACCCACGACGCCGAGGTGCTGCCACGTCGGCGCCACGCAGGCCACCACGCTGGTGCGGGCCTGGCGCCTCGGCGCTGTGGAGCACGGCGCCGAGATGTGTTACCTCGGCGCCGTGGGTCACGGCTCCGACCCCCTCGGTCCAAAAACGGAATTAAAACTACCAGGGGTCTAAATGTGAATATTTTTCAAAAAAGGGCTAAAATAAAAAAAAATTGGTTTGCCTGAACACAGGAAAACCGACTACTGGACATTGCACTAGTAACCTACAACGTCTACCAGAAGAAAGAATCGTACTTTGCACAATGGTCTCACGGACAGTAGATGGCGTCAGGACCTTGACTTCTCTAATGGCATAAATTCACAACACATACAGGAGCTTGTCGTTGTTTGGGGCCTAACCTTCATGACACCCTTTCAGGAAGAACATGAGGACATGTCATATGGATGCTCACTCTGAATGGAGTCTACACCGCCGCCTCGGCATACAAAGTTCAATGCCTAAGCGCAACACAAATAATCATGACAACCTAGTCTGAAAAAATTGGGCACCATAAAAATACAAAATCTTTGCCTGGTTAGTGATACAAAACAGAGTTTGGACAGTGGACCGTCTTTCTAGGCACGGATGGACGAACCAACAAACTTGCCCGCTTTGCAGACATGCGGTAGATACAACTATCCACCTCGTAGTTGAATGCCAATACTCTTCAAGAATATGGACATCCATTGCGCAATGGACAGCTTGCGGTTCCTTGAACCCAGCAAACTAGTAGACCTGGTCTTCAGTCCGACACTAGTGGGAGTCCATTATCAACACGCCTGGAGTCCCACGGAAGGCTACGGCAACACTCTTAATGCTGGTGACTTGGCAAATTTGGAATGAATGAAATACATGAATTTTTCGATCAATGGTGTCTGCCCCCGAAGTCCATGATTGCCCATGTGAAAGAGGAAGCTGGCTCTTGGGTCCGCGCGAATTCTAGCTGTTTATAAGAAACAATACACAGAAGAAAATAGTCGCATATGATTTTGGACGGTATAGTTGAACTCAGTACAGTGTCTACTATAAATTAATTTATAGACTCCGTTTTAAAAGGATGCACCATTTAAAAACTAGTCACTATAGTAAAAAGAGAAAAACCGAAACCTCGAGCCGTTTCGAACCCGCCCTTAAAAGGGAGGCTGACCCCTGACTGAGTTTGGTTGGTGGCTTAATTCCACCATCCAAATCATTCTCAAATCTCTGTTCTGAGTCAGAACTCAACTCCTTTTTTCAAGCTGTGATGGGTGAACCCATGAAGAAAAGGAAAGAGAGCAAAACCTGTCTTCATGCATGCACATAGGGTACTTCCAATGCAAGATCCCATCGATCAGAAAAAAGATCAGAAATAGTGACACTGTATAATAACAGTTCAGGAAATGCGTGCTAACCTTGGATCAGTGGAGTCTAATGTAGTGGTGGACACAGAACCAAATTTTAAAAAAGGCTAGTGAGATATGACCACCAAAGATAAATACACAAATATAAATTGAATTATCTTTTGCAATCTAAAATTATATATAATTAGAATATGGACATAATAAAAATACAAAATACAATAAAGATTGTATCTCGGTAATGAGTAGTGTGCCTCCTAAAACCCACAAATATATGTAAGTAGCCATCTGCACAACACAATTAGCAAAATTAGTAATAAAATTAGAAATTGATATTATTAATAATTATAAAGATTGAAAAAGGTATACAACATACTACTAGCTAGGATTGAGTAGTAGTAGAAGTACAAGTTGGGAAGGGTTCCTTCGTTGAAAATTGCTCGCCAGAGGAGCTTCGGCAGCCGAAGCAGCAGGGGCACAGGCGGGGGCGAGTGGCGCTTAGGAGAAGGAAGAGGAGGGCGGAGCTGTATGGGGCGGAGTGAGGCGGAGCCGAGAGGGGAGGCGCAGCGGAATTCCTCGCCGAAAAGATCGGGGAGGTGGCGGCGGTTGCGCGGAGAAGGCCGAGTGGAGGAGTGGGGAGGTGGGCGTCGAGCGCAGAAAGAGGGGAGGTGGGTGCGGGGGTTGCGGTGCACGAAGGGCGGAGGTGGCGGGCGGGAAGGGCGGAGTGGCCAACGGCCTGGTGGCGGCGCAGCCAGGGAAGAAGGAGAAGGGCGCGCGGGGAAGAAGGCGGGGAGGAAGAAGGAGGCGCGGCTGATAGGTGGGAGCGGGAAGGGAGAGAGAAAGGAGAGAGTGGGCGGCGGGGATGTATCCACGTGGCGACGGAGCGGATCGGGCGGTCGAAAGGAGAGAAAGGCGGCGAACAGGGGAGATGGGTCGGGTACCAACGTGGCTCAATCTGGGCTGTCCACGCTTCGGCCCAGGGGAGGGAAGAGATAATTAAATTTCGGTTTTTTATTTTGATTTTCAGAAAATCCGAGTAAATTCAAAAAGACTCAAAAAAATATGAAATAAATTCCAAAAAAATTCAGAAAAATTCATAGAAATTCCTGGAGATGTTTTGTACTTACATTAAATATTTTTCAACTTAATTTGGTATTATATTTTTATACTTAAAATACTTTTTAATTTAAAGAATTAGATTTTAACTCCAGAAAAACCAGAAAATCAAGATAAATCCTAAATAACTCTAAATAATTAATTTGAATTAATATTTTATAGAAAACAAAATAGCATTTTAATTAATAACATTTTTAAGCTTTTACTTAAAATACTTTTTAAATCCAACTTTTAAAAAAACAAAATTAGGGTAAATCAAAATTAAAATTTAGGCACTAACCCCCTTGCCCCCGTTCGGTCCGCGACTGGTCTAACGATGGACCCTCGACATTACGGAGCCTTGACGTACTATTAAAAGAAACAAATGTCCATGCGTGGAACACTTGCCACGTGCTCGTGTGCGTAAGGCCAGCCCAACTTGTGATGGTGCAATTAAGAACATGAAGGGTAAAAAAAAGGCGACAGTGCATTTAAGAACACTAAGGAAAAAAGGCGTCTAAATTTACAATGTATATTTTCTATTAGCATATAACATATATTTTCGACAGTGCTGACTATTACTTTAGTGCATAGCATTGCATTATTTTTGTGACATATCTAGAATTTAGGCCCTAATTTGGGACTCGGCTTCACCCAGAAGCTGCCTCTTGCTAGCTAAGCTGTGAACCAGCTTTCAAGCGCGCAACTTATGCAGTTGTTTGAAGCATGGTCTATTCTTTTAGGATACGATTGATAACTTTTCTCTATATTTTTTGAGATAGCAGTTGACGACAAAGACGTCGACACAAACAGTGCATATGATTTTTAACTCGTGAAGTTATTTAGAGAATCCACTTTAACAAACCGTTCCATTTGTTTCTCATCTGCCACTCAACTTCTTTACTCCATCGACAGTGAGGTGAGACGGCAGTGAGCTTCCCGCGAGCTAGGTGTGCATCGATATGTGGAGCAGGAAGAGTATCAAGATCTTTGAATCTCCTCGCCAGCCGACTTGCTATCGTCCACAGACCACAGATGCTCTGCGATCGTAGGAATTTTGTAGGAAAGAAAACATCCGCTCTCGGAGATTTCCTACCAAGATCCTAATGCAACCCAACCAGGACCTGAACGTTGTCGGTCTTGCTCTTTTTCAGCTTTTAACTTTTCTACAGTAACTAGATTTTAAACAGAATATTTTTTTAAGATGGAGTCTATTAGTTAATTGTTGTATATACTGTACCGATTTCATTTATATCGGCAAAAATTGTACGTGAGTTTCTATTACTATGTAATCTCTCATACGAGCAGTCTAAAAGCTATAAATCATAACTAAAAGTCATAAGTCTCTGTCAAAAAGAACAGGCAGTCAACTCAAAGCTAATGCGTGCGTGCTCGGATCAAATGGCAAGGTTAAGGGTATTGAAGGTCATCGTGCAAAGGACCAACTGCAAAATTCGTAATTGTCTACTTCAAAGCCATACCGAGTTGCCGTTATATTGGATTAAAAATCACATGCATCAGATGCACAAGCTGGCTTCTTCTTTTCTCAAGATTCAGGTACAAGCTGGATTCCTTTTTTTTAAGAAAGGAACAAGCTGGATAGCTGCTAATAATAATAATAATAATAATAATAATAATAATAATAATAATAATAATAATAATAATAATAATAATAATAATAATAATAATAATAATAATAATAATAATAATAATAATAATAATAAGGGCATGTACAATGGTATAGACGGCAGTTGTCTGTAATACATCTCTATGTCATATATAGATAAGACTAATGACAGCTCATACAATAGGTTGTTTATATAGTTATCTGTAGTGGCCTCATACAATTAATGAGTTGTTTATATAATTGTCTATATAAAGATATACACAATAGAAAGTTGTCTATAAGATCGTCTGTTAAATAGTAGATATCATCTTTATCTGTCCTTCTTCTCTCCTTCACATCATCCAAAATCTTATATAGCATAGACTTACAGACAACTGGTACATATCACTATACATACCCTAATAATAAAGGAACCGATAGAATAGTATTAGGTGAGCTGGGCCAACTAGAAGGAAGGCCCAGGCCTAAGCAGGATCCAGCGAAGAGCGAGTTGGACCAATGGGCGTGCACGCACGCCTTTGCACGGAGCCCACGTTGGATCAATCTGACGATTCCAGGCCCTCCACGTGGCCTATCGTATGGTCCATATTCTCTATCCATCGCCTGGTCATTCTAGCCTCCGGTTCTTCATAAAAGAAAAAGAATCCTCTCTTTATTTTACTCTTTTTTCCCCTTTGATCTTGGACCACTTGTGTTTTTTTTATTTCGCTCTTTTTTCCCTTTAATCTTGGACCACTTGTATTTTTTTATTGCGGAAGGAATTAATTGCCGCACAATTGGAGTTTTATTTCCTTATATAAAATGATTGTGAGATTTCTTTTAGGAACCATAAGTATTAGCATTTTGGCACCTTGTATTAGTCGGAATTGGCAAATTGCTGCTAACATGGCTGTTTGGGAAGGACCAGTTTGCAAATAATGCCCCGATTCGTGGTCATACTTTCTCCCCCGTTTCATAACTGGCCATGACAAGGTATAAGGTTCCCTTTTCAATTATTTTGGTTGGGTCACAAACCTTTTTATTTTTTAAAAAATCCAATAAAACAGTTGGCCATGATGGATCTAATAATTTTTTAGCTGTGGTTAGCGGGAAAATAAGATATCGAACCAAATGTGATAAATAATGTTGCCATTTCAATGCAGAGCACTTTACAAAAAAAAAAGAGTTTATCTTTCAAAACTTTACACAAGTAAGTCTCAAAACTGGCAACATGGAAGGGCATAGATCGGTTTCCGTTTTCCAGGAAAAGTGAAAGAAAACATTTTACTTCTTTTTTTTTTCAAGAAAAGCAAAAGGGAGTTGAGAAAAAAGATGTGCATATAAAAGAGGACGCAAGGCCGAGCCTAGCCCTTGGCTCTCCTGCTTCTGCCCAGTTCGTCACCTCCACCACCACCGCCGCCGCCGCCTGACCACCTCCTGCTGCTTCCGCCCGTCTCGGTGGGAGGGCTTCACGCTTCCCCTAGGTCCCCGGGTAAGCATCGAGAGGTTTCTGCGCATCTTTTTGCGCTTTTCTTTTCCGGGTTCTTCGTGTAATTTTGGCCATAGAAGCGTGTTAGTTACTTAGTTGACTGCGATTTGTTGGATGTTCTCAAGAACCGTAGTTCCAGTTCTTTTGCTTGATAGATCTGATCGGTTACCGAAGATTTTGAGCCCCTTGTGCAACACTTGGCATGTATTTGCTGTTCTTGTCTTGTCATTTTTCCCGGTTGAAGAACCTACGAGTTGGAACTCATGGGTTGTGGCGTGCCCTTAGATTGTGTTTTAGTAGAGTAGAACGGCCAAGAAATGGGCATAGGTAATTGGATGCTCCTGTGTGGTTCTTGATCAGAATGTAGATGATTCAGCCATTGGTTTGCCTTTTTGCATAAAAATTGTGAGTCATAATGCTCTGTATCCTTTAGTTGCTTACTATTAGAGAAATGTCAGCAAAATGCACAGTTGCAACTTATAGAACACAGATGCTGTAGTTGTTTCCCCTATCTTCTTTAGGAAAATTGATCGTATGCCCCTAAAGTGGTGTTCGATAAAATGTCCTGCATTATATGGTAACAAATAAAGTACTAATTGATCATTTGCCTTTTTGTATTTTTATTGCTTTTTTATTCCTTTTGCGGTTTAAGTTTACACAAAATGACCTAACATACCTCAGCTTCTTCCTCTTACTCCTCTTCCCTTCTCTGTCTTCTCCAAATATGACTGACATGCTCTTCCTTCTCCAAATCCGGCCGACTGGCTCCCTCTCTCTTCCTTCCTCTCGTGCTTCTCCCTCTCCTCCCTCTCCTCTCTCCCTCCTCTTTCTCTATTGCATGTGTGCTCCAGCACCACTGCTCCCATGCACCACGGACTGGTGGGGTGGTGAGGGGCTCATGCCAGGCCCATGGGTAGCCCGTTGGCCCACCGGAAGAAGGCGGCGTGGGTGAGCTACGCCTTGGAGAGGGTTGGTGGTGGATAGCACAAGGACACCCATCTTGGCCAGGGACGAGCCATTCGGCGTCGACTCTTGCCTCGTCGGCATCCGGGGTGCAAGAGCGGAGGTCGTAGGGCGGGGGCCCTGCCCTAGGTGTGGAGGTGTGGTCATGGGAGCAGGAAGGCGGCAGGGCGTGGGGTCATGCACCAGGGGGAGCGAGCATAGGCGGCAGAGCGTGAGCATTTAGCTAGGGAGGTGATATTTGGGGTGCATCTATCCCAGTCGCTCTCACGGGGGGGGGGGGGGGCTCAGAGGGAGGCGGCGGCGGCCACTGGGGAGGAGGTGGAAAGGAAGGGAAGAGGAGGGGCATTTAAGCCATTTATGAAGAAAATGATTTAGAAAATGATTTAAAATAGAAAAGAACAAATCATCAGTGGCCTTTTAATTTTAAGGCATTTTATCTGTTACCATGTAATAAAAGCCATTTTGATAATAACCTCTCAACTTTAAGGTATATGATCAATTTTTCCTTCTTTAATGTGTAGAACTGGATGGCAAAGGAGGGGGGAATGGTGCCTTCTTAAGATTTTTTTCTCTAAATATTCTAAATTCTATTCTCCAATAATTAGAAAGTTATAAAGAATATAATCTTTTCCCAAAGTTACAGATCAAAAAGATTCAAGAAATCAAAGTTCGATGAAATCTTCAATATCGGCGGTCTAACCTCTTTCACAGGGCGTGGTCTGATCGCCAAGTAAAAACCGGTCTAAACAGAAAATCAGGATACAAATAGTATTTTCAGCGCTATTTCAAATCCGAAAATCGATGTAACTTTTGATCCGTAGATCCAAATGATATGAAATTTTGCAAGGATCTTCTCTAGGTTATCAAGAACATAGGGTTTGTTCTTTTCGGCTGCAGCTTATGGCTTTTGGCTGAAATTTTTGAATTTGGCTGTTTACGGTATAGATTACAGAGGGATAGATACTCACTTACGATTTTGACTGGTACAGATGTTGGGCTTTTAACGTGTAGATCGTTTAACTTGTAAACCCCATCTTGAGAAAATACTCGGTTTGAAAGTTAGGTACTGTAGCAGAAGCCAAAAGCCGATTCCAAAAGCCCAAGAGAACAAGCCCATATTCCAATAAACGATCATAAAAATCGTGACCAAAGTTGAGACCTTTTTTTTTAGTTTAAAGGAAAGGTGTACTGAAACTAAGCCAAAACCAAAGTCGATGAATACAACTTGCTCGTGGATGGACGATGGTCAAGATGGTTTTAGATATGTTCTCACATGTTTTAGCAAGTAAGAACACAAAAGAAATCCTGTCAAAAACTCTTGGGGTCAAGAAATCACATTTTGAGGTCAAATCAAGCAAAGTTGGATTTTCTTGATAAGCTTGCTATCAAAGTGCCTAGATAGGTGGATATAGATTCTCAGAAGTTGTCTCCATCTCTTACATGTCCTTGGCACAGTAAGATCAAGGAAAGGAAAGAGTAGAGATCGAAACCAACCAAATCAAGAGTCAATCAATCAAAACATGAGGGATCCATGGAGTTAATCAAAAATTGATGTATTGCTTACTTGAGGAGGTAAGTTTTACAGCCACCACCTTGGAGGACAGAGAGCACACAACACATTCAACTCTCAAACCCTAACCCTAGACTTGAGAGCATAAGAGAGATAGATTGGATGGTCAACACAAGTTTCCATCCCAATCCCTTTATATAGGTGTGCTAACCAACCACACGTAATTCTTCGTGGATACTATCCACTTAGCACAATGGGAAAAGCCCGATAGCCCTATACATATGGGTTTTACTCACACATGCTCACGTATGAACGTTTTTCAAAACACATAAACCCGAGTCTTTTAAGTCCTTTATCCTTGATCTATCTTTATCAAACCAGATTCTCCTTAACCTAAACCGCTCTCCAAGCACCACTCATGCGCCGCGGTTTTGATCCAAGGCAAATTCTGGTATTTTGGACAAACTACTAAAATACGCTTCCTTGACCGAGTCATTTCCTTCCAATGCAAGTAATTGGCATATTTACCACGTGTAGGTTCACCATTGGCTTGTCACACGCTAGCAAATCTCTCCCGCTCGTGTTCCACTGGAACACGCCTCACTTGGACCGACCAAACCACATGGTACAAACTCACCGTTTGAATTCGCCTTCAATATTTTTTGCCTTTCTCATACCATACTTGAGCTCACCATCTCACTCGGCATCCTTGATTGTTCTGCGCTTCGGCTTCTCCCTGAGCGTAGCCCTGATCCTCGGCGTCGACCATGGTGACTCCAAGCGTCCCTACATATCTAAAGACAAAGAAATCGTTTCCGAGAATACGTACATAGATCTTTTCACATGGTCTTTCATAATGAAATGACGCCCGAGTCTTTTGCGTGTTCTTGAAAAAAAGTACACAGATGCTGTAGCCTGTAGTGCTAACGTTTATGCGGCACTGGACTAATGTTGAGATTTGTGTTGGTGGCTTTTTTTAGTTGGTACTAATAGACTTCTGCTGTTAAAATCTATGCAACAGAACCCCAATCAAATGGCTGACGGCGAGGACATCCAGCCCCTTGTCTGCGACAATGGCACTGGCATGGTCAAGGTTTGTATTGTTCCTTTCGATCAATTCATATAAATCATTAGTCTGGCCTTCGTAGTACTAACTATAGAGGGTGTTGTGTATTCTCCACAGGCCGGTTTTGCTGGTGATGATGCGCCGAGGGCTGTCTTCCCCAGTATTGTTGGGCGCCCACGCCACATAGGTGTGATGGTGGGGATGGGGCAGAAAGACGCCTATGTTGGTGACGAGGCCCGGTCCAAGAGAGGAATCCTCACCTTCAGTGGCGAAGTCAGGAATGAAATTGAGGGTGGGCTGGACTATTTATAAGTCTAAATTAAGTTGATACAAAATTAGTCTTTTACTCTTATAAATTTCAAATTCATATAGAAATTATAAATTAGATAGCGACAAACAATGAAAAATAGAAAAATAGAAAGTAGGTACGTCGATAATAGAAAGCACCATGAGTGCGGAGTAGTGATAAGTCACTTATGTATAAAACATATCAAAATTAGTGATATAATAGAAAATTATGAATGACAATGAAAATTTAGATCATATGAAACATATCATAATTATGCTAATTTGAATCACGAGATAATAAAAACAAAATGCGGCATCTTTTCCACACTCTATCGAATGTTCTTATCATTTTCACGGCGGGGGGCTCGGTGGCGGTGTTGCCTTCGGGGCACGTGCATGACCACATCATTGCGGAGCAGCAGCGGAGGGAGAAGATCAACCAGAGGTTCATCGAGCTCTCCACCGTCATACCGGACTAGAAGGTTCATATATATATATATATATATATATATATATATATATATATATATATATATATATATATATATATATATATATATATATATATATATATATATATATATATATATATATATATATATATATATATTTATTTCACTTTCTTTCTTCTTTTATTTTTTTATTGATTATCTCTTCCCATCAAAATCGAAAGACTCCTTCATCAGATGCTGACCCTTCCCATCCACACGAAATAAATGTGAAGTTCAGATCAAAATTACAAGCTAGCATCACATTTTGAGATAAGGTTCCTTTCCTATTCCTATAAGGAGCAGCTTTCTTTTCAGCAATAGTGATCAGAATATATGCGCCATCAATAGCACCAATTCAATTTTGCACATAGACATAGTAAAATAAATATTGGAAAATCTTGGGTAAAGTTAGGCGTCTAGTGTGTATGGCTTACCTGAAAATAAGGCTAAATTTGATGTACTTCTGAATATCTCTAGCTCCATTCGAAACTCAACCCTACACCAACTCTCATGGCCTTCTAAGATTTCCTTAACATTTTTAGTGCCAGTAAGTGATGATGTGTGGACTTGTCTTTTTTCATCATAAAGCCATAAAAACAAAGTAGGAACCAATACAAGAAACAACTCATCATCGTCCTCTTCTTCTTCAAGCATAAATTTCCTAATGAGCACCTTTCTAGTGCCCATTTGCTAATACATGCAGATATAACATATTGTAAATTAGCATATTGCTAAGATGCTAATAAGAAGTAAGGCTCTAGAATATTGTCAACAGAACCTCCTCAATCACCGGTATATACAGCGGCCATCTCCCGGGTCTTCTGGCACTCCTGCAACACTGGTTTCTCCGACTACTACGGCTTCACCTGTAATGTGATCCGCGTCCTGCGGTCTCTCTCCGTTCGGTTGTAACCATGCACGGCCATACCCTGCATGTTAATGTATTGCCTATTTACAGGCTCTTGATAATCAATACAATGTGGTTGATTGCCTAACTCGCAAATATGATGAACTATATCTACAGATGTAAATGTTAAATGAAAATGCTAATTATACCACTATAGAACTGGGTAGCAGTTACATGTACACGTGGAACATTTCAGTTTGGAAAATTCAAAAAACTTCCAATTTTGAGAAACAGTAATATGAAGGAGACAAAGCAAACAACAATTGACATATGAAAAGATATGCTATCGCTTACAAAAGAGTACCAATGTGTAGCCATCAGAATAATCATCTCCATAGAACATAGCTATCATTTGTGTAACTAAGCAAGTCAAATCCTAGAGAAACTGTTCGCTGCGAACACACCACTGAAATTAATAACCAAAACACATCTGGGCACCTGCGCGCATGAACGCACGCACACCCCTAAAATGTAAATAGGTTATGCTTGCACAGTGTAAACGAGAGACGAGGTAAGCAAATTACAATAAAAGGAAAAAGAGCACGTATCTCACTATGATTAATCTGTATTCGTGCATCCTAAGGATCAAACATAGATAGCTTTAGCCTACTAACAACCAGAAACACATTGGCCTACTAACAACTAGAAACACAATGGCACAAATCAACAAAGACCCCCTGCTTACAGGCTATTCTGGCGCTGCTGCTACCATATACGCCATTTCAACAACACCACCTGCTCATCCACGCATAAACAGTTAAACACCAATCCGAAGAACAATAACTTGTAATTCTACATTTGAAAAATAATCCGCAGAAAAGTCCTCTAGATAATTCATGTTTTAAAACCATTATCACAACTCCAGATTTCCAGAAAAACACCACAACTCTTATTAAAAAAAACTACCTACGTCCACAACTGAAATATCCCAAAACCCAGCAATGACTATGCAAACTTTTTATATATATATACATATAAGACTACTGTTAGACCTAGGTGAGTGATAGACTTCGCATTGGTTTTAAAATTACGTATAAATCTTTAATACATCGGAGTATCGGACAGCTGATGCATGCCCACACATGGAACCATACATCCATCAATTTAGGTGCCGCTCGGTTGGGCTGAAATAAGCTGGTTCATGGCTGAAATTGCACTGTAGCTGGCTAAAATTACACTGTAACTGATGGTGGCTTATTTGGTATAACTAAAATTAAAAAATTAAAAAAATAAAAAACAGGTAAGATAGCATCCTGGCCGTCAGGTGGCACTAACTGAAAATATATGAAGCGTTTTCTTCGGACTTCCTTTCCTACTTCAATTCTTCAGACAATTGCCGGTTCTGACAGAATTTCACACGAAACATGAAAGTTTTCGATGTTCGAAGGTAAGCCTGGATATCGAGCTGGCTCGGCTCGGTCTGGTTCGATAGGATAACGAGCTGGCTCGAGCTGGCTCGTTATAACTAACGAGCTAAAAAGCTAGCTCGGCTCGGCTCGACCACAAACTCGAGCTAGCTCGTTTGGCTCGTGAGCCAGGGCCAAAAAATGTAAAATGAAGACTACCTTACATTTCAATGAGTCATACAGCACATATTCATCCATCATACATGCTAGCAGCAAGTAGCATATGCATACACATGCAATAGAGTACAAATTAGGTCCATGTCTCTATCATATATTCATCCATCAACTATCATCCATGCAAATTGCAAAGTACGACATCAGCTAGATTGATAAGACAGGAAGGGCTGCATAGACATAACTACATAAGTTAACATAGCATAATGACATATTGTTCAAGTTCCATCATAAGTTAACATAGCATGGCTCGTTTGGCTCGTGAGCGGCTCGCGAGCTGGCTCGAGTTGGCTCGTTATAGCTAACGAGCTAAAATCTTGGCTCGGCTCGACTCGTTATCTTAACGAGCTGAGCCGAGTCAGCCACGAGCCGAACGAGCTAATGAGCTTCGAGTTTTTCGTCCAGGCCTATTCGAAGGGGACCCTAGAAGTTTCTCCCATGGGCCGGGCAAAAGTGATAAACAGGCACTTCCGCAACCCTATAGACCATACAGGAACGAGAACGAAGAGGGTGGAAGAAACCAGAACCAAACCCTAAGCTTTTTGCCGCCGGCGATGGAGGTGGACCTGGAAGCGGAGCTTGGTAAGGACGGCCACGGCCACAAGAGGGCGGATCTGGAGGAGACCACGGAGGGGAGGGTCGCTAACGGTGGCGGCGGCGGCGGCGGCGATGCCAAGAGGCCGCGCGAGGACCTCCACCGCCGCCGCTACATGGAGATGTGGGACGACGACGACGACGAGGATGACTGGTCGTCCCCGCCCAATCCCCTCGACGCCTACCGCGAGACCTGGATCTGGTTGTATGGCGCGAACGGCGCCTCCTTCGAGGACGAGAGTACGTGTTTCTGGATCCCCTTCCCTCGCTAATGCTCATCCGCGTCTCCTCCTTTCTTTCTTTCTTTCTTTCTTTCTTGGTGTGTATATGTGATCTGACACACATGGCATAAGCTGGTCTTATGAATCAATCGTTCGTGTGATTATCTCTCTTCCCGTCGATATATGACGCCATGAATGAATTCATCAATCTTGCAGCGGAGCGCCCTCCCATGCGCCACACCGACGGGCCGGTGCTGCCCCCCTCTGCTGAGCCCATGGACACCATGCAAGTCTTCTACGTGAAGGTGACCCAGATCACCGGCGCCCTCCAGTGGCCGCTGGACGTCTACGGCGTCGTCGCCGTGCGCGACTCGCTGGACCACAAGCGCAACATCCTCTTCCGCTGCGGCAGGGACGAATGCCAGACTCTTACCTCCTTGCAGGCACGCTCACATGCTATCCATTCCTGATTTGATTCCATTTCACCCATATTGATATATGAACATTACTTCCCATGGTTGGTACTATAGAATGCTACGTCTAGGATGGTGAAATGAAATTGTACTGGTTAATCTTAGTGCAATTATAAGCCCATCATCTTTGCTAATAATAATAGTATGTAACCTCTTTGATTACTTTGGTTTGGTTTACTTTAAAATTTGAACCACAGCAACTGACAATAAACCTTTGTACATGAGTGCTGATGGGGGTTGGGGTAAAAATCCTCCTCATTAGAGAATTGACTTATCCAAGTGTAGAGGGGCTGGAGCGATAGCATAAAAAAAAAAGATCCGCATGTTTGTCGATAGGTTTCTAAAGGAATGCTGGGAAGGAATGCATTAAGTGCTTTATGACATTTTTCAGAAGAAAGCGTCTTAATTCATTCAGTACTCTTTAACTATATTGCTCTCGCATTTGCATTGGGCCCTGCTCTTCTCTGTTGCTCTAATGTACAGCAAGTCCATTGCAATAGAATTCATACATTCTCTGCTGCCCTCTTGGTGACATTGCGTTTTACTAATCGTACTATCTCATATGTACTACATGCATGCATGCGACTTGAAGGAGCTGCCCTCACGTGTACGTGTGTCCATGCGTGCAGGATTCACTCTTGGAACTTAGAGGTCCTAGCTGCGCAGTTCTGCTGTTGGATCCCCCCGTTTTTGAAATTGACCTCAAAGTGAAGGGCAAAGGATCACCATCCGAAGACAAGGGTTTAAGCTACTATGCCTTTGCATACAACAACATTGCTCACCTGGATAAGGCCAGCTATGCCATAACAGAGGTGGTGCCAAGTGAGCACAGCACGATGGAGATCAAGTTCGCCCATCTCGCATACGCAGTGGAGGCGACCATCACCGTCCGTGTCGTTGGTGGATCCAGTGACTTTAGGGCGTGTTTCACAGCACGCACAGCAAGCATCGACGAGGACGTGGTGCTTTTGGACTCCCATGGCGGGAAGGTGGCCATTGCCAACGATGGACTAGTCATGTTGCGGCGCCATGTCGTTGTCGTGGAGGAGAAAGGTGAGCTGATTCTTGGTGTTGAGGCTACGCAGGGTGATACAGCAGACAACAACATGACTGGTGTGAAGAAGCAGGTGAGATTTCCACCTAGAACGGCATTGAGAAGTGAAGGTTTTTTTAATCTTGGGTTCTGCAGGCTTCATGTTATGATCGCCTGGTCAATGCTTCCATAGCTCATGTGTTCCAAGCTGCCAACTGATGGTTTGTTTTGGTATCCGTACCGTGATATGATCATGACTTGGTAAGTTAATAGCTAGTATTGTGACCTGATCACCTAGTGGTGCTTCCTTGTAATGGAGCTAGTGTATGTACTAAGTGGAAAGTATTTTGAACTGGAGGTTTAATTGGTGCTGTGCGACTTGGTGGCATGTACCGTGTTTTATGTAATGTGCCTGTGGAGCTAGTATGTTGAACTTGGCCTACTATCTTTCAGGGGAAGAAAATTGAAGATCTGCACGTCCGGTTTCTTTCTTTCGTTCTTCCTTTTATCTTCACGGCCTGTTTCAATTCAGAATAGGGGATGAACGGAACAGTTGCATATAATCTTACAGAGGTTGTACAGCTTTACCCATAAGAAATAATCAACATATACTGTCCATCTGACACACTTTCAAAGGTGTACGACTATGTGATTACCACAAGGCCGTTACAATGCGCTAACCCAACTAGACTCTGTCCGCTTAGGTTTCACCGCTGAAGGGTTAAATCCACCCAATCAGAAGCCCCCTCTGGCTTCATGTGGGACAACTGTCTACCAGACACCCACTTATACCACTATCGGATTCTAAGCTATGCCATTGCAAATTAATCGACTAGGTCATACTCATATAAACTTGTGATTGTATGGTAATGCTCAGTTTGGACAATCACAAGTATTGGTCCTTAATTGACAAGGGTGATACATTCACAATACAAGATCTCGTGCTCCATCCGCACCCATCCAATCTTACTATCCGCCCAAGTCTAAAATCATCTTATTTTATTTTATTTTATTTTAAAAATAGCAACAATACCTTGCTGCCATAAAGTTATTTGAATACAATGAATAAAGCATATAATAAGCATTTTTTCCACCCGAAGGGTTATAATGACCGAATAGCTTGTCTAAGCAATTTTACCCTTCTAAAATTTAACAAATAGTATTATAATCTAAATACTGAGACAAAGATTTCCTATGGTGACAAAGGTATATGGAATTCAACATCAAATGAGGATATAACAATGTCGATATAACTAATGACCTTAAGACAATTTATCATTTTATGTGAAATAGCAATGCATGTAAATTTAAAATAGTAAATAACTTTGATAAAACTAGGATTCAAGATGATCAAAGGAGACTTACCTTCTTAGATGTTGACTGGACCTTCTTGTTGCGGCTTGAGAATTTCATCGGCGGCGTCGAGTTCTACACGCTAAACAAGAAACATAAGTAATAAATAAATACAAATAAAATTACAAATATATAAAATACATACTGGAAGGAATATAAGGATTTTAGATGAATTTAGAAACTAGAATAACTGGATTCGGAGTTCGGACGACGGAGAACAATCGATGGGAAGATCGAATGAAATGGAAATTCCAAAAAAAAAAGCAAAACGAGGTAATATTCCATGGAATCTTATTTTTGCTGGATTTTTGGGATTATTTGAGTGTATGATTTGTGGGTCCCGCATGTCATTGGCTCAAGTAAAAATTTTCAAAATAAACACAGCGCATGCAAATCTCTGGGCATCGCCAAGCACAAGAGTGCTACCACCAGGCCACCATATAACATGTCATACGCTCAAAGCAAAGGGATTGAAGTAATGAAATAGAGACTGGAATGAGAAGAAACGGAGAATATCCAGAGAACAGAGGAGGCGCAAAGAGAGGTAGTGGTGCCGGTGAGAGGAGAGGCGGGAGGCATGGCCAACTAGCAAAATGGGTTGCTCGAGACCCGACGAACCTATAGGAAGTAGCGGCACGGTCGGAGACACGGCGTAGGGGCCAGTGTGGCGGCCAGTTTGGGTGTAAGGTGGCGGCATTGTTCCAGGGAAGAATGTGGTGAAGCAGCGTGACCACGAGCTAGAACGTGGCATGGTGATGTTATAAAAATTATCGGCTAAGCTGGAGACTCACCAGAGATGACACAAACGACGATTGAATGGTGACGGTGGAGAAAAAGGAAAAACTCGATATCTCAATGCTCGGTGAACGAAAACCAAAACTACTTGGAGGATAGCAACATGGGAAGGTGGAATGCATTTTGACGCAGAAGGATTGAAAAGAACCTCACCAGATAGATGGGAATGCAAAGCGTCCTAGGTGGCCATGGCTAGGCGTCGGAGGAGACAAATTTGTGGAAGGTTTTTGGGGAAAGCGAGAGGAGCACCATGTAGAATGCGACGAGATGCATCTACAGCAGTGATGGCAAGGGCTAAAGCTCATCGGAGACGATGAATCAAAGACGAAAAGTGATTTCGGCCTAGGTTGCAAAAAAGTCGATTCTTTGCGATTCCTTGGACGAAAACCAAATTAATTTGGTGGAGGAGTTGCTTGGATACTAGAACACGATATGACATGAACAAAACTTGAAAAATCTCACCGGAACGAAAGATGGTGTGGTCATGAGGAATAGCCGATGCACGGCTCGGTTTTGGGCTCGTTGGGCTTTTTGCTTCGTGAAAGAGGATGGCTAAGGGTTTGCTCTGGGGTAGAATGTGAGGTGAAGCTTCTATTTATAGGACAAAATAAAGAGAAACGGAATTGAAATAGTCAAATTGAATCAATGTCAGTTTTTACTTTGATGGCTTGAAATGGGAAAACGGATGAACTAATGGCTAAGAAATGGATATGAATTGATTGCTTGAGTTGTGAGGACGGTTTTTCATTTTGGCAAGATATTAAGATAAAGCTTGATTGGAGAAATAACTTGGGAGGAAACAAAACAAAAATCAAGCTGCTCTCTGGCAGTTAGGGAAAAGGAGCAATACAATAAGATGCAGCCGAATGAAAATAGGAAGAATGAGAATAAATCACCGAAAGGCACGGATGGCATGAGGAATGGAAGTTAAGCGAATGCGGTCTTAGAGTAAAATTCGGATGGGTGGTCTTTAGGAATTATTTTTGAATTTGAATTTTAGGGATTAGAATTTTGAGATTTTCTTCCAATTAATATATAAAATCCAAGTAAAATCCAAACACTTTAAAATAATTAATTGAGAATGAATATTTTTTTAAAAAATAAATTTTGGGATGTTACACTCCTCTACTACCGCTAAGTCTAGTGCTACTAGCTCAGCCTCCATGGTAGACTGTGTAAGAATAGTTTGTTTAGAAGAATTGCATACGAGTAAATATATAGCCACTTGTAGACTTCATTTCATCTAAGCCACTGATCTTATTAGAGTCACTGAATCTTTCATGGATAGCTGGATGGCCAGAATAATGTATCCCTAAATTTTTGGTTTCTTTTGGGTACCAAGTACCTTTTTTAGTTCTATCTAATGATCATCTCTTGGATTGGTCGTATACTGGCTCAATCTGCTTACAATATATAAGATGCCAGGCCTCATTTTACTGGTTGAATACATTAAGAATACAATTATTTGTGAATATTTAAGTTGATCTGTTCCATATCTAGTGTTTTGTGTAGCCACTACAAGAAATTTGAGTATCAGTGACGAATATAGTTATGATGAGAAACGAAAATGTCATAGATTATCTACCATCCCGTGACGATTCAAGTGATTTCGTCATTAACATGCGGGATGGTACCTTTGACGCCTAGTTTTGTGACGAAAACAAATATTTGTCACAGAATATATAGAAAACCATGATGATTGTTTATATTCGTCATAAAATAAATTATTATTTGTGACGATTTATTGGATGACGAAAAAAGTGTTGTCAAAAAAAAGTTCGGGCGAATGGGGCCATTGTGAAGTACTAGCCATGACCCAACGGCAGCCGCCTCCCGCGCAATCAAGGACATCGCGCCCCCTTGCCCCCCGGGTAGGTCGCCGCTGCCTCATCACCTCCCATGAGCCGGCGGCTCCTCCTCCTCCTCGCCTCTCCGCCGCCGGCTCTGCTCCCATCTTCCCCGGACGGCCCGCCGGCCTACTTCCCCGCGCCGGCAAGGCAAACCGCCGCTCCTTGCGTCCCCAGCAAGGTCGCCGCCGCCTCAACGTCTCCCCCAAGCCAGCGCCGCCGGATGCTGCCTCCTTGCTCCCCGGCTAGGTCGCCGCGCCCCCTTACCCCCCGGCTAGGTCGCCGCCGCCTCATCACCTCCCACGAGCCGGCGGCTCCTCCTCCTCCTCGCCTCTCCGCCGCCGGCTCTGCTCCCATCTTCACCGGACGGCCCACCGGCCTACTTCCTCGCGCCGGCAAGGCGAACCGCCGCTCCTTGCGTCCCCAGCAAGGTCGCCGCCGCCTCACCGTCTCCCCCAAGCCAGTGCCGCCTCAAATATGTATGATTCCTGTGCACAATGAAAAGGCTGGCAGGAGGCTAGATGGAGAATATTAATGCGTGTATATGTAGATTATTGATGCTTTGCAGTTGAGGAATGCAATTTTATTGTTTGATTGTTGTATACATATTTGATCCTATGCAAAATTGCTAGTTTTGTAGATGTAGTTCTGTCAATTTTGTTACTGAAATATTGACATCTTGTTGGAAATGAAAATTGCCTGGATTGAAAGTGCAAATTATGTAGAACAGCTTGATAAAATTGCATGCTTGTGCTAGATATTGAAATTATATCTCAAAATATCAGATTAGTTGATTGGCTAAATTTGTTTTTGTTGGTCAGATCATATACAACCTTTTTAAAATAACCGTTGCAAAATGGTTGTTGTAGGATGGTAGTTCAAAAATATTCATAAAATATTTGTGGTGAATACTATAATTAAGAAAAAGCTGAGTTCAACCCTACATGTTAATTAGTTTATGGTTTTTTTTCTCCTATGTGTTTGAAAAACTTAATGTATCTCTTATATTTTTCAGATGGATAAGTCTTGGATAAATGATAGGCAATTTTTCGCTGCATATATTAAGGGTGTGAAGACCTTCATGCGCTTTGTTCGGGAACGGTGCGATGTGAATTCTCAAATACATTGCCCATGTTCAGAATGCAATAATAGAAAGTATGGACATCTAGCTCAAGTGGAAGACCACATATATATTTATGGCATGTGCAGTACATACACTAGGTGGATATATCATGGGGAACCACTTATTGCTGAAAGCAATGAAGATGTTGGGCATGAAGTTCAGGTTCCTGATCAAATGGTCACTGATTATCTTGATGAGATTGCTCCACATGACTACCAAGATGATGATGACGATGATGGAATTCCAGAACTACTAGGTGACTTGTACACAAGCGCAAATAAGGATAAGAGTCACCAATGTTTGGAAAGATTTTAGAAGATGCCAAGTGTGAACTTTACCTGGTGTGCCAAATTTACAAAATTCTCTTTTCTTATTAAGCTACTTCATCTCAAGTCATATTATCGGATCACCAATGTTGCCTTTGATGCACTTCTCCAGTTGCTGTCCTTGGCATTTCCAGCTCACAATGCACTACCCAAATCATATAATGAAGCAAAAACTCTTCTTCGCGAACTGGGGCTTGGGTATGAGTCAATTCATGTGTGTGTGAATAATTGTGTCCTATTTTGGAAGAAGTATGCCAAACATGATCGTTGCCCAGTATGTAAAGAGTCAAGGTGGAAAGATCCAAATGGGAAAAAGCGAGTTGCTCAGAAGGTACTACGCTATTTTCCTTTGAAGCCAAGACTTCAGAGGTTGTTAATATCTAAAGAGACAGCAGAGAACACTCAGTGGCACAAGTTGAAGCGACAGATTGTTGAGAATGAAATGAGGCATCATGCTGATGGTGAGGCATGGAAAGATTTTGATAGAAAGTATGAATGGTTTGCACAAGATGCTAGAAATCTCCGACTTGGTCTCGCCACTGATGGTTTTAACCCATTTGGTAACATGAGTAACTCCTATAGCATGTGGCCAGTGTTTGTAATCCCGTACAATTTGCCACCATGGGCATGCATGAATCAATCTAATTTTATGATGACCTTGCTTATCCCAGGTCCAAATGCTCCAGGAAAGGATTTTGATGTATTCTTGCAGCCATTAATAGAGGATTTGCTTGAACTATGGAAAGGAATTCAGACATATGATGCATTTACTCGTGAAATGTTTAGTTTACATGCTGCAGTTCTTTGGTGTATCCACGATTATCCAGCCTTGGGTACATTGTCCAGGCGTAGCACAAAGGTTACTTTGCTTGTGTTCATTGTGATGAAGATCCTCTATCGCAGCTCTAAGGAACAAAATTGGTTATTTTGGTCATCGCGTTTCCTTCCAATAAATCATCCTTGGCGGAAAAGCAAAGTATTTAATGGCAAGCATGAAAAGAAGGGCAAACCAAGAGAGTTTTCAACATCTGAGCTATTGGAGAAATTGGAAGAAGTAAAAGACGTTAGACCAGGAAAGCATAGTCTCAATAGAAAGAGGAAGCGCGCAAATAAGGATCAGCCAACTTGGCATCGAAGGGTTAGTTTGTTCGACCTAACTTATTGGTCAGAACTAAGACTACGGCATAATCTTGATGTCATGCACATTGAAAAGAACATATGTGAGAATTTACTTGGGACATTTCTTGATATTGATGGAAAGACAAAGGACACTATCAATGCTAGGCTTGATTTGGAAGATCTTGGTATCAGAAAGGAGCTACACTTAAAACAGAGCGGTGATTCATATGAAAAACCACATGCTTGCTATACAATGACAAAGGAGCAGAGGGTTGCATTTTGTGAATTTTTAAGAGATGTTAAGTTCCCAGATGGATATGCGGCTAACTTGACAAGATGTGTTAATATGGATGGGCATAAGGTTCAAGGGTTAAAAACTCATGACCGCCATATTCTTTTACAAATAATTCTACTCAATGCATTACGAGGAATGACCCGTAATGATATATATGAAGCCATATGTGAGCTAGGAAACTTTTTTAGGCAAATATGTTCAAAGACTCTTAAGGTGGATGTTCTGCATAAACTAAAGGCTGAGATTCCAATAATTCTTTGCAAACTTGAGAAAATTTACCCACCTGCCTTTTTTGATGTCATGGTACACTTGGCTGTGCACTTACCTGATGAGGCACTACTTAGAGGTCCAAGACAATATGGATGGATGTACCCTATTGAAAGGAGATTATGTACTCAGCGTTATGTGAGAAATAGGGCTAGACTGAAGGGTCCATTCTTTGAGGCGTACATAGTTGATGAATGCTTGACTTTTGCTCAAGATATTTTAGTGATGTAGAAACAAGATTTAATCGGCAGGGAAGACAAAACAATTGTCAAGGTACTAGTATACGAGCTGATGGTCTCTCAATTTTTAGGCTTGGTGTTAATTTACTTGGAGCCTCAAAGGTTTCATATAATGATGCTGATTATGATAAATTGGTTTGGTATGTGCTCAACAATTGTCCAGAAGTTGATCAATACAAGACGTATGTACTCACATTTGCCTTGTTCATTTTCTTCATAAATGTTTTCTTGGCTCCATTGCTGATGTTTTATGTAAATTTTTAGCCTTTTTAGAGAAGAGTTGGAACGTGAAAATGCAGTTAATATTGACCAAAGGCTGGAAAAGGGGTTTGCAACATGTGAAAAGAATAAACAAAATAGAGAAAAGGTTAGGCTGCACCAAACCACAGGTTCTCAATCTTATGTTGCTAAGAGATACTCTATGGTAAGCTAAATTGTTGACTAATTCATTACACTGCATAGCTAGCTATTCTGAAATATTTGTATCATTAATGTAGAAAGTCCAAGATAATGGGGAAGAACCTAATTCAATGGATCTTTTCAAGGCAAGCCATTTTCGCAGGAAAAAGGGTTATAGTGGTATTGCACAGGAAGCAATTGTAAGTATATTAATTGCCAAATATTGAAATGTGCGTGTGTGTGACACATATATTTGAATGCTATGTTGATCTGTACACTAAGGTGTTTTTGTAAAGGAAAACTAAACTGAATTGTTGTTTAAGTATGTCATATTCATTTTTTTCATTTTCTACAACCATGCAACACAATGTTCTGTTATTACTTATTAAAGAATGAGCTGAATACATATTATAGGTGTATACAAAATTTTTTCTTTGCTGTGTCTTCAACATTCAAAGATAAGCATTATGCAATCTGTTTATGTTACAAATGGAGCATAGCATTATCTTGCATGTTTATATTGTCTCTATTCAATGCTAGGATGCCATGGAAACCGCAATGGAAGAAACTCCACAGGAAGGTGAAGAACCCAAATCTATAGATGACGTTGTGGGTGGAGTTCTATCCGAGTTCAGTCAATCAAGCAAGTTTTTGGTGAATATGGGTGTTTCAGCCTGTTCAAGCCAATCTACCACTCACACTTCTACTGCACGCATAAGAGAACTTGAAGAAATGGTTCAAGGACAAACATTGCAGATCGAGAATGCTAGTCAAAATGAGCAAGAGTTGCGTGCTACTGTTAGCTCTCAGCAGGGAGAAATCATGGCTTTGAAGAGGCAAGTTGAAGAAGCAAAAGAGTCAAACAAGAGTATTGAAGAGCAAATGGCCATTTTCAAGGAAATGCAAGAAAAAACTGATTCCCTTGTTTTGCGGCTTCTGGGCCAATCATCAATAGTTTGATCATCTTTGTAGTCACAGTGTGTAGTTGCTAGATTTATTTTGAAGTATGGTAGCAATATGCCTTCTGACAAGACATATTTATTACTGCTAGTGACATTTGGCTAATATGGTTTTGTGATGGAACTGTGACTATGGTGATCACTTTTGTGTTGAACCAATGGTTGTAATGGCATGTATTGGATAATTCTATGGGGACTATATGCTAATATGGTTTTGTAATGGAACTGTGACTATGCTAATATAGTTTTGTAATGGAACTGTGACTATATGCTTTGATGGAACAATTCTATGGGGATTATCTGGAGAATTATGCTACTGTTCATGATGTTTTTTTGTCATTCATGTATGTCTGGATTAAATTTTGTGACGTTGCAAATATATTCACGATGAATAATTTCGTCATAAATTACACGTCCTGGACCACATGTCATGACGAAAGCGATTGTCATAGAATGTTTTAACTTGGTGACGATACCGGTATCGTCACAGAAAATATTTTATGACGCTTAGTAAATCGTCATAAATATTATTGTATGACGATACCTTATTCGTCATAAATGTGTGCTATTTTATGACGATTTCCAAATTATCGTCACTACTAACATTCTATGACGCAGAATCTGTGACGATACGCGTGACGCACAAAAATCGTCACTATTATGATTTTATGACAAAAATCTATGATTTTGTGACAAATACGTATCATCACCGATGCTCAAATTTCTTGTAGTGAGCTTAGCATCCATGAATTCAAAGTGGTTCGGGATCTTATCCATATAATAGGACTGTATTGAAATGATTCCATTCTCATCCTTTAATAGCTTAATATTTAAAATAATATCGGTTACACCCAGATCTTTTATATCAAAGTTCTGAGAGAGGAAAGACTTAGTATTGTTGATTACATCCATGTTGGTCCCAAACATTAATATGTCATCCACATAAATACACATGATGACACCTTTACCCATATTAAATCGATAGTAAATGCACTTGTCGGCTTCATTTACACAAAAATCGATCGAAGTCAACGTACTATCAAATTTCTGATACCATGGTTTGGGAGCTTGTTTTAGACTATGCAGGGATTTAACCAAGTGACATACTTTATTTTCTTATCCTTCAGCCACAAAAACATCAAGCATTTGCATATAAATATCTTTATCTAACTCTCTATTTAGAAAAGCGGTATTTACATCTATTTGATGTACTTGGAGTTTACATATAGCACTGAGTACTAAAAGCACTCGAATTGTGGGTAAACAAGCCACCCTCTTTTTGTGTGAAACCCTTAGCCACTAAATGGGCCTTATAATTTTCAATAGTATCATCAGGTCTTTGCTTTCTTTTGAAGATCCATTTGCAGCCCACTAGCTTATATCCACCTAAAAGATTAGTAATCTCCCAAGTTCCATTAGCTAGGATGGAGTCTATCTCGCTACGGACTGCTTCCTTCCAGTACTACGCATCTAGAGATGTGTATGCCTTTGAAAGATTATGTGGTTCATCATCCACGAGGTAGATGAAATAGTCATCGCCCAAAGACTTTTCAGTTTTCTGTCTCTTACTCCCCAACTCCAATTCAGGAGCGGTGTCATCCACACTAGAAAGAATAGAGTATTCACATGAACCATTAGGGGCAATAACTTCATTTGCTCTCATAGGTAACACATTTTTTAAAAAAAAGTCAAATCACAAGATTCCATAAGGACATTTTTAGCGATATTGCTACCTTATTTTTTACCACTAGAAATCTATACACTATGTTGTGATGCGCATGCCCTAAAAAGACACAATCAACAACCTTAGGACTAAGTTTCCTTTTCTTAGATAATAGCACATGCACTTGCGCAAGGCAACCCCAAGTACGAAGAAAGGACATATTCAGTTTTCTCCTCTTTCATCCTTCATAAGGTGTCTCCTCGCGATTGTGGGGAAGAACCCTATTTACGACATAATTAACTGTAAGAACTACCTCACCCTACCATGAGTACGATATATCTGAACTCTATAACATGGCATTCACCAAATCACAAAGAGTTCAACCTCCATTTCATGTCTCGAACGGGCCATTAAATCCTAGATCTTGGTAGACTTTGTCATTGAATGGGCGAATTCTGAACTTGTTTAGGATCCCAGTACAACTCACATGACCAGTGGATGATGTACTTTGATAGGTCACTTACACTCAGTGGCTTGGGGGCTGGGGTGGTCCTGCAATCTCCTATGGGAGAGACCTTAAAGTATGCCATTCAATTAAACTTTCTAGCCACTAATAACATGGCTGAATACAAAGGTCTGTTGGCTAGTATATGAACAGTGAAAGTGCTCAGGATTCGACAACTACTCGCAAGAGGAGACTCTCAACTAGTCATGAGTCAAGTCAAAAAAGAATTTCAGTGCTCTAATTCGACTATGTCCCAATACTTATCGGAAGTCAGAAAGCTTGAGAAGCATTTTTTAGTTTTGAGATACAATATATCCCTCGAAAGGATAATTTTGTCGCTAACCAGTTGGCTCGAATTCTTCTTCTCGATCATAAGTACCGACAGGAGTCTTTTTGGAACACTCCAAAAGCTCAAAATATTAGAAACAACTCCTAATAAGACAACCTCTCTAGAATATGAGGATACCTCGATGGGACCCATCTACGAGTATCTTCAAAAAGGTACAATACCTGAGGATGATCTTGAAGCAGATCATTTATTCCGCAAGGTCAAAATGTATACTTTGGTTGAATGAGTACTTTATAAATGAAGTACTCAAGGGGCTCTCATGCGATGCATATCGCAGAAAGAAGGATTACAACTTCTTCACAACATACATGGGGGCATCTCTGGAATACATACTTCTTACAGAATACTAGTCGAAAAAGCCTCCCGATAAGGTTTTTACTAGCCAACAACCCTCCATGACGCTAGAGAGTTGGCTAAGAAATGTGTACAATACCAGTTTCATAGCAGACAAATACACTAACCAGCTTAAGCTTTACAGACTATACCTCTTTCATGGCCTTTTTTGACCTAGGGTCTCAATATCCTAGGGCTTCGAATTTCTCTTTGTGGTTATTAACACGTTCATAAAATGGATTGAAGCTGAACCAGTAACTGGGATAACAATGGAAGCCGCTAAAAGGTTTATGATAAGAAGTGTAATTACTCAATTTAGGGTACCAAGTCGAATAATTACAGACAATGGTAAGCAATTCTCAAGTGCAAAGTTTCAATAATTTAGTGAAGAATTGGGTACCAAGTTGTGTCATGCCTCTATTGCCCATCCCCAAAGCAATGGAGCAGTTGAAAGAGCGAATGGCCAAATAATGCAAGGAATTAAAACTCAAGCCTTCGACCAGCTTGTAAAGCACTCGGGGGCTTGGGTACAGGAGTTACCTTCTATGTTATGGGCAATTCGCACAACTCCCAGTCGGGCAACAGGAGAAACTCCCTTCTTTCTAGTTTTCGGGGGTTGAAGCCATGCTTCCTTTAGAACTAAAGATTCGGTCGACAAGGGTCAAAAATTTCAACGATTCCAATCAAGAGCAACTTTGAGTAGACGATATTAACCTACTCAAAGAGAAGAGGAGTCAAGGCTTAATCCATTCGGCGATCAACCAACAAGCCCTGCGTAAATATTATGATCGTAAGGTCCAACCTCGCAATCTTGTTGTAAGTGACTTGGTGTTGAAGAAAATTCAATCCTAGTCTAATCAAAACAAATTTTCCTCCAAGTACGAAGGTTCTTACACAGTGGTCAAAGTTACATGACCAGGTTCAGTACGACTAGACATGGAAGATGGTCAGATCCTCTCAAATTCTTAGAATATCAACCAACTATGTAAATTCTATTTGTAATATTTCTACTCTTTCAATAAAGTTTTCAGTTTTTTCAATCTTTATTGTAATACACTGAGTAGGGCTCTTTTATGTTTGTTCGACATTTTTTGGTGCACTCGATTCGTTCAAACCGATCGAAGAAGGAAACATCCCTAGTTGAAGTGTCTCCTGTCTGTATGTGGTCCTGCCCACAAGAAAGAACTTCCTAGCGTTGTACTATTTCCAACTCTCGCTGTCAGTACAAAACAATTGAGTTCACTAAGAGAAGTTTTCTTGTCTGTGATGACTGCAGACTTTGAGGCAAGGTCGTGGCAAGGCATGGATGGCCGGACTAGGCACAGGCGGTGCTGAGGTCAAAGCGGTCGGGAGATGCCAAAGACGGCGAGGACTCGAAGTGGTTGCACGGCGTGGACAGCAAGAAAAGAGGAAGCTTCCAGGAAGGCGCAGGAGTGGCATTTCGGTAAAATGCGTAAGGCTACAAAATGGAAGCGGATTCGGTTGAAGATAACGGCTAAAGAGCTGAGTTGCTAATGGGCCAAGCAAATTGAACCCGGTAGTGGAGGCTATAAATAGAGAGGGTTAGGGTTTGGAGAGTGTATGCTTGTTTCCCTCCTCTTTTGCATGTGAGGCTTTAGGTTATGTTTTGCTCCTGCGTGAGCAGCACTGGTTTTGAGAGCCTGTGCTTTTGTTTCTTGCCCATACGAGAGTCTGAGGGTTTTGGTCTGCGTTTCTTGAATTTCCTCTTTGGGTGTATGCTTCTCAGATGTGAGATGGGGGTGAGAAATGGCTGTAGAAACTTTATGTAATCATTCATCTCAATATATCCATTCAAGTTATCTTGTATTCTGAGATGGTTTGTTTTCAGTTTTCTTGTCTTCTCTGTGTTTCTTTTGCTTCCGGACTGCCCTTTGTTCTTCACTACCTTCTTTGGTTTGATTTGATTCTTGGGTTGAGTAGCTGAGGAATCGTTTTGCTCTGAACTAGGAATTTGTCACAAGGCCATTTGGCCAGTCCATTCCCAAGAGCAAAAACCAGAATTAATGGGTATTTTCTTCTCTTTGCTGTGCGCCTCAACTTCCTCTGCTCTCAACTTTCTAGGGTTTGGAGGCAGAGCAATCATGTGTTCTTGATATCTTGGTGCAATGATTGTTCTTGGTTGGTGCTTTCTAGTTGTGAGATTGTTTCCTGCTGAGATTCAAACCCTCATGATCAATAGATATGAGAATCTCAAAGCTTCAGCATTTGATCTCATTTCTGTTCTGCTTGTCAATGCTCTAGACTGAATCTTTGTCTAAATTCTGGCTTTCTTGCTTTCCTGATCTGAATCCTATTCCTTTGAGGTGGATCAGATGTTTAGATTGAAGTCCAGATTTGTTGGTCTGAGAAGCTCAGGGATTGCTTGATCAATTCTCTATTTTTGCCCTCTTTTCAATATTTACTGTGCGGTAGTTTTCAGTTTCAGAGTTTCAATTGCTTGCTTCCTGCTCTGTTTCGCAGTCCCCGGTCAGACCGTTAGGGTTAGCGATCAGACCACTCGCTTACCGCCGGTCAAACCGGGGAGGCTTTGGAGGTCAGACCGGTAGTAGTTCATCGGTCAGACCGGAGCTACCATGGCAGTCTAACCGCTCAGCCACCGGCAGTCAGACAGGCCACAGCTCAAAGGTCAGACCGGCCATGGCTTGGCGATCTGACCGGCCTTGATATGGCAGTCAGACCGGCCTCATGCAGTCTGTGTTCGCTCTCTGGCCTGTTTTGTATTCTTGGTCTGCTTTCTGCTCTTTGCTTCAACTTCCAGTGAGCTTTTGTTCCTCTTCTTCATAGCTCCTATAGCTATCAGAGACAAAGATAATGTGAATGCTTGAGGGCGATTTTTGAAGGCACCATTCACCCCCCTCTATTGCCATTTCCGATCCTACACTTCTGCTTCTTTGACCACCTCAATGGTTGTAGTCGCTTCAGCTCCAACAACTGCTTCCGTCACCAGCATGGTAGTCGATTCTTTGACCATCTTCTCAGCCATCTCTTTGTTACAGAAAGAATGGCAAGGGGTTTCTCAATAGAAGCATCCTCGGAGGATGGAGGACCCAGGCTAAAATCACAAGAAAGAAAGTAAATCGGCATTATAGAAGACAAAAGGGTAAAATGCTGTTCTCATGCTTTAATTTGCATACCTTATTTCCTTAGCCTTAATCTTGAATCCAGAAGAAACCTTCCTTAAGAAATATTTCTTTGACTTCTTCTCTACGACCATGCCTGGTCGTTGAAGAATGGGGTTTCCTACGACCATGTCTCATCATGAATCTTGAGCAGATGCTACTCCTTATACTCCTTGGTGATCAGAACTAGTTTCGACCACCTGAAGAGCAACTTCTCTTTCGATCATAGGTTCTGCTGGTGCAACAGTCATCTTTATAAAAGATATAAAACTCTTCCAGTCCTCTTTTTCAAGTTGCTTAACAAAGCAATGAGAAGCGTCAACTGAAAAAGTTTTGTCATTGTAATAGTAACATACCTTGATCTTGAGAGCTTTTTGCTCCAATACGACTGGCCCTCTTTCCTCTGCAGCCTTGACATCTGCAAAGAACTACTCAATAGGGCTGGACGAGGGAGGAGCAGCACTCGAACTTGTGCCTTGCTTGTCAGCAGTCTTCACTAGCCGACGCCTTTTTGTTGGAGGAGCTTTAACTTCCTCCTCCCTATTTTCTACGAGAAAGAAGAACTTCACTTAGTCGTTCCCTACGACTACAGAATCCTGAAGATGAGGTCGAATTTACGATTACCTTTAGGCGTTCTTCCCTCTCTTCTGTGGATGCATCCACCAGAATATGAGGAGCCACTACATCAAGTGGCAGAGTTTTCTCACAAACAAGCTTAACTCGGATGTCAACCTCCCCTAGTAGAAGATTTGCATAGAAAGATAAAGCAATCAACAATCAAAAGATGAAATTAACCAAAAAATGGTTTGATTACCACTTACCTTCCTCGTAGTCCCTAGTCGTATCCTTAGCCCCTGAATACATCCACATGGAATGAGCTCATCTCTTCAGGGGGCTAATTTGGCGCATGATGAAATTCTTCACCACATGCCATCTAGTAAGCCTCTTTTCCCTTAAGTCTTTTATGGCTTGAATATAAGGGGCTATCTGAGTAAGGTCCTTGGGGACTAAATTCTAGGAAGGATTTTTCTCTGCGGCCTTCCCCCACAAAAGAAAGGTTGTCTCCACTTGTCGTTTCCCAGTAGAACCATTTCTTCTTCTAACCCGGCCATGATGATCAAGTGAACATCTGGATGTACTCCTCTATCTTGCCATCATGGAGCTTCAGACCACAGCTCCCAGTGATCCCTGTACATCTGCTCATTTCATAGTGGTACCGAAAGAGCTCTAGATCTAGAGGAATCCCCAAATAAGCTTCACACAGGTACATGAATACACTTAACATGGTGATGGAATTAGGAACTAGCTTCACCAATTCTACTCCAAAGCATTCGAGTACGAGCGAGAGAAAGGGATGAGTGGGTAACCAGAAGCCGCACTCACAGTAGGCTTGAAATACTGGGATTTGCCCGATTTCCCCTAACGGCTAGTGTTGTCCAGCAGCTTCGATCCACTTCATGAATTTCCTTCAAGGGATCTTTTCAGTGTCAACCAATGCCTTCAACTTAGTCGCATCCATCTTCGACACTGCCCAAACAGAAGAGGTTTTAGCCATTTTCTCTAAGAGGTTGGTTTGGATTTGGAAGAAAGCAGAGGAAGGAGATGACTTGGTTGGCAGTGAAAAACTCGAAGAGTAGCGGAATTGAAGGGGAAAGTAAGAACCCCAAATATTACCCCCGATAAGTTTTTATAGCCGCATGAGTCAATTACTAATCTCAAGAACTTAATGGTCACTACCTCTTTGGGAATCGCTTCAACAAACAGATCGGCTCGATTACAATTCTTAAAGTCATCTGTTCGAAACCAGCATGTCTTTACAACTCAAGCAAAATTACCTTCTTGACCATGTTTACTTTTGGTCGAATGAAATCAAAAAAACTTTGCTTTCGATCTTCACTCGTCTATGACCTCTTTTTCTCAAGTAAGTTATTTTCTAGATGACGAGGATATAATAATCATCAATTTATTATAGTATTATTGCATCATTGTGCTCCTTAATATACTCCTTATTCGTGAGGGAGAGACCTAATCAGGTGGTCGTGAGTTTTTCCACGACTGCTCAACGGTCGTAAGTCTTTCCACGACCACTCTATGGTTGTAAGGCTTTTCACAACTGCTTCATAACTGTAAGTCTTTCTATGAGCATGGTATAATCATAAGTCATTCTACGACCACCCCGTGGTCGTAGACTCTTCTATGACCAGTCTGACTTCGACCAGCTTATCTACGACAACCTGCCACACTACGGGTCTATCTGACAAAGTAGTTAAGGTACACCGTTGTTCTTTGGAATAACTACACATAACCTCTCCCTACCCTTGGCAATAACTACAATAACTACCCGATAGTGAAGAGGCATCACATCGCTGACAATAACTTCCACGATAGTTACTCATCTCAAACATTAAAGCATCGCTTGGCATGGAGCAATTGTCGTCTCTTCATACGATATATAAGGCCTGACATGATGAAGAAAAGGGAGGAGGAAGAGCGCAAGACATCCCGTATTACTCTTTCTCTTGATTGTAATTGCTACATTGAGTATAGTCACACAGGAGTAGGGTTATTATTCTCTCTAAAGAAGGCCTGAACTTGTATAAAAATCCTGGTGTCTTTTAAAAGTTACCACCCTAAGTTCAAAAATTATCATTAGTTTTTTAATTTAAAATAATATAAAAAACATTACCATGAGTTGTGCCCTAAATTACCATTTACATGTTTTTACAAGTTACTGGCCTGAAAAATAATTTCTTGACTGCTAAGTCGTGATGATTTTTTTAAGAAGGAAAATGCAATTCACTTAACTATGTCCATACTTTTTTGATAATATATATTAAATGACATAGCAATCCCTTCACGGCGTTGTAACAAAAGCTCGGTATTTGATTTATTCATACAAATACTCATGCTATGACGAAAACCCATCAACCGCAGCCATAGGCCATCAGCCGTAGCCAAAATAAACCCACCAAAAAAATGAGAAGAACCAGATGGGAGAGAAAGGAGAAGGGCCTACCTGCTCGTAGGACGTTAGGTTGGTTTCTAATTACTGAGATGTTGCGACTGCTTGCATTGCACTCATAGTAACAACTGCGTGTGATCCAAGTCCCTCCTGAGCTAAGCAAGGCACGATTAAAGTGTTGGCATTTTGGTGTCCGATGCCTAGGTCATTGCTGACCCTAGTAGAAGTAACCCCAGTCCCTATAAGCTAGGTCTAGCAAAAACCTTACCCACCTGTCACGTAGAATCTGCTTAGGGCTTGTTGGAAGCCAAGTTGGGAAAACCTAGGGAAATAAATCCCCTATGGGCATTTTGAGGGCACATGGAATCCCCTTAGCCTCTAGGGGAAATATTCCCACATGGCAAATGTTTCCTGTTGCCATTTGGGAAGGACAGGGATAAAAATTCTGGTCATCCAAAAAATTTCAGAAAATCCAGAAAAAATTAAAAAAAAATCACAAACAACACCACAATTAATAGCATACATTGTTGTTGCATATATCTTGCACTGAATTTTGATAGCATGCGACAACAAAATAACTACAATCAACATCAAGTCATCCAGATAGCATGCGATAATTCATCAACATCCAATCATCAACACTATAGCCGTAGCTCGGAAGTGCAACAGCAAAGTCATCCAGATAGCATGCAATAACACATCAACATCCAGACATCAACACTACAATTGTAGCTCGGAAGTGCAATAGCAAAGTCATCTAGATAGCATGCGACAACACATCAACATCAAGTCACCACCAGACATAAATGGTCAATATGCATCAAATCGATAATTGATCTGAAATCACACAGAAGAGAATATGCCACCATCCGACAACCAGTACTCATCAAGAAAAGAGATGTCTTCACATATGATGAGATCGCATGAATAGAGTGGTCTTTTCGGCCCAATTACAAAGATCAATAGACCCTGCAACCATATCAAAAGAAAGTGACCAACTGTTCATCTTCTTACGAAAAACAACACAGTTCAAAGTGAGAGATAGACTAATATATTTATATACTTCAGAAAATACTCTGATGAAGCATAGCCAGGAATGATGTGTGTTAGGAATAAGCATTGTTAAAAGTTAAACCAATTGCTTAATTAAAAGCCATGGTGAAAAGTGAATGTGTAGATCAATAAAATTCAAATATGACATTTCTAGAACATGGTTCGGTGACTAAAATGATTAACAGTAAGCGCCACTAATGACTGGCATCAATCAAGAAAATGTAGTTATAGTTTATTTTTAATAGCTAACAGTAGAAACCATCCTTAAAATTTCACTGAATGCAAAAGGTTACACCAGGAAAGACAAATAATCAAGCACCAGACCAGGAAAGACAAATAATCAAGCAACAGAGTGGATAGCTTTCAAAAGAACACTGGAGTGGAGCTATTCCCTTCTTCAGAATAGGAGAATGTTCCAAGAGAACAACAACTTTTAGGTACTTTACTATTGCAGCCACAACTCTCACATCCTAAAAAGACTTAACTTTCCTGTAGTTAAAATTCAACACTACATAGAGCTCGCATTCCTGCCAAAACCAGAACTTATAAGGACGACATGCTAGTATAGGAAATACAAGACCACATTGATAATCAATAGATTCAATCAAAGAAGTGAGACTGGACGATTTAATGAACGTAATTACAAGGAAAATGGAAACGCGAAGACAACTTACCTATAGGGAAATTTTGTTCTTAAGCCAAAGCAATCAAACACTTGGGTTTTTGGTGTTGATAAAAATTTTCTCTTTTCAGCTCGCATTTAAAGAGTCTTAGTGCCTTTGCCTTCTCCATATCTATTAGCTCTTCAATTGATTCTAGAGCAGCAACACACTTTCTAATAGAAAACTCATCATTCTGAACAGGTCTTGTTGTTTCATTTAGTTCTTCAACAAATTTTTTGGATTGCTCCTTCTTAAATTCCATATAGCACTCACGAACCTCGGCAATATGACTTTGCTTGAACTTTTTCCCAGTATCATCTCCTTTTTGTCTAGATGAAGCAGAAGCAGCACATTCCATCATCAGCTTCTACATGAGTACTAGATGTCTCTTGCCCCTCCATATTTGCAACAAAAGGGTTTAAGCCAACATCATGGGTATCATTGTCATTGGAGATGACTTGATCAGTTGGAGGCTCCACTTGCTTAGTTGATATGAAATTTAAATTTCCTGTAGCTATAATACCTGTTTCCATATAAACAATTATAAAAATAGGGTAAATGACAATGATACAAAAGTAGAATGAATGAAGAGTAAAGGTGATGAGTACATAAATGATGTGTTCAATAAAAAAAACTACTACAACAATTACTAGGGACAGATCCACATCTAACATGAAGAATTCACCTTGAAGTACCCGATCGAGCATGGTATTTTCAGCAACTGGGACGACATGGAGAAGATCTGGCACCATACATTCTACAATGAGCTCCGTGTTGCGCCTGAGGAGCACCCTGTGCTGCTGACCGAGGCCCCCCTGAACCCCAAGGCTAACCGGGAGAAGATGACCCAAATCATGTTTGAGACCTTCAATTAATGTTCCGGCCATGTATGTTGCCATCCAGGCCGTGCTTTCCCTCTATGCTAGTGGACGCACAACAGGTAATTGTCCGTTTGCATCACCACACATTTCACAATGGAAGCTTCATCCTCCATCTGAGCCGGGGGGGAAAGGTTGCCTTTGCAGGTATAGTGTTAGACTCTGGTGATGGAGTCAGTCATACTGTGCCGATCTATGAAGGGTATGCCCTTCCGCATGCCATCCTTCGTCTCGACCTCGCTGGACGTGACCTCACTGACTGCCTGATGAAGATTCTTACAGAGAGAGGCTACTCCTTCACCACCACTGCCGAACGGGAAATTGTAAGGGACATCAAGGAGAAGCTCGCATATGTGGCACTTGACTATGAGCAGGAGCTGGAGACTGCCAAGAGCAGCTCCTCTGTGGAGAAGAGCTATGAGCTGCCTGATGGGCAGGTGATAACTATTGGGGCAGAGAGGCTCCGTTGCCCCGAGGTCCTTTTCCAGCCGTCTTTCATTGGTATGGAAGCTGCTGGTATCCATGAGACCACCTACAATTCTATCATGAAGTGTGATGTGGATATCAGGAAGGACCTCTACGGTAACATTGTGCTCAGTGGTGGCACAACCATGTTCCCGGGTATTGCTGACCGTATGAGCAAGGAGATCACTGCCCTTGCACCAAGCAGCATGAAGATCAAGGTGGTCGCACCGCCTGAGAGGAAATACAGTGTTTGGATTGGAGGGTCCATCCTTGCCTCCCTTAGCACCTTCCAACAGGTAAATATTACACATTTCTGTTGCTCAGATAGCAGGTTTACTGTATTGTAGAAGTCATGCTATATTTGTTTCTGTCCTTATACTAACAGCCCTATCTGATTTTTATGCAACAGATGTGGATCTCGAAGGGCGAGTATGATGAGTCAGGTCCAGCGATTGTTCACCGGAAGTGCTTCTAAGCTCTGGGTTCGTGGTCTTTTTACTCTATTTTGGCTGTTCTTTTCTCAAGTCCTTCCCATGAAAGCTACTATGTTTGAGATTGCTGGGGTTCCATTGAGCTGTATTGCCGTATTTGTTTATTGGATCAAAATTGTGTACCTTCTAGACTCCTAATGTGTTCAGTGGCTGCTATATTTGACCAGTGCTGAATCATATATATGTTCCAGTTTATTTTAATGCCAAATTTGGTGCTAGTGTTAAAAAGTATTGAACTATCTACCACAATCTTTTGTAAGAGTTTTCGTGTGAGTCACAATATCATTTCTCCTGTACATTCATCTCTGAGATATGTAATCCAGTCACATTGCCAATTTGATTAATGATTTTTTTTTCTAATTCTATCTTTGGTGATCCTCCCGAGTTAATCTTACTGATGTCCTTGTCGATGCTGTTGCGATCAACGCAAGAACTGATGGAAATATTCTGCTGCTTTGGTTCACGTGGTACTGAAAACATGGCATGTTGGTGCCACTGATAGCCGAATGCATCAAGGCAGGAACATGGTCCTGTACTTGCAGAACATGGGGTGTTGCTTTGTGACCAGGAGGGGCCATTGCAACTTGTAACTTTTCATGTGCAAACATTGATTTCTTCATGTGGTTTGGATGCCCTTTGGCCTTTGAGCTGTGGCTTTAATTGTTCAGATGTGTAGCTTTGGATCTGCTTTGTGCTCTTGTTTTCCAGTTCTTGTGTCATTTTCAGTTCTCTCAGGATTTTTTTTCCCCGCAGTTTTTGGTGGATGGTATGAATGCGAGTGACAGTGGATGTAATTGTTTCTGAGATCTGTGGTGCTGATTTGCTTGCAATTGCACACAACAGAACAAGTAGAAGTATGGATACGTGATTAGTTGAAACTGTCAAAGAATCCAAATGCCTGTCACTGTTGTGTTATATAGATCAATCATCAACGTATGGTTAATGATTGTGGAAGATAGTTCAATACTTACAGCTCTTCAAATGCTTGTTCTTTTGTGGCTGCGGCTTATGGCTGTTCATGTGAGAGATTACAGAGTAACAAAAATTCAAGTGCGGCTTTTGCTGATATAAATGAAGTCGGTACAATATGTACTACAATTAACTAATAGACCCCATTTTGAAAAGGCACTCCGTTTAAAAGCTACTTACTGTAGAAAAGCCAAAAGCCACTTACTGTACAAAAGCCAAAAGCCACAAAAGAACAGACCCAATGCTTGTTTTCTTCCACAAGGAGAAGCGCCAAAAGGAAATTAGCGGCTTCTATGAGCGGGAGGATGCTATTGTTTTTTGGCCCGTTCGGAGTACCGAAATTTTTTCGATTTTACGTAGGAATTGAATTATTTTGTGTGTAATTCCTATATAAAGTGTATTTTTCCCGATTTCCGGGGGAATTAAACTACTGAGTTCAAAATAGGGCCTGGCGGCCTGCCTTTAGGGGTTGTTTGGACTGTTGCCCTAGTTTGTCATACCAAATCTTGGCAGAAGTAGAGAATTCAATTTTTTTTATATCGCTTGTAGCCTTGGAGTAAATGATTTCTATGGTTTCAAAACTACCGTTGTAAAATTAAAATTCAAAATTTTCACTCTTAGTAAAATCAAAATTCCTATAAAATTGTCACTGCGGATTCCCATGTTGTCCTCATATGCTATTAGATGTCTAATTGATGGAAAAATTCGGCCTATGCCATGGTTGTTTTGCAGTTTTGGATTTTGCCACTGCTTTTTGGCTAATTGCTTGCACGTCGTTAGAATCACAAACATTGTTTTTGGTAAATGCCATTCTGATAACACCAATGCCCGTTGACTAAGCGGAGAGGATTGTTTTACATTTCGAAATATGTTGAACTTTCAATCATATGCCATCACAAAATATGAAGAGAGAGAATTTTGGAAATAAAAAGAAAGATGGAGAAGAGAGGATACGGGCAGTTCTAGAATTTTGAGAAAAATGAGCTGATAATGGCGAAATCCAAAGAAGTTTATAATTTCAGTGGCAACCGAAAAGTGGAAAAGAAAGCCCAGTGAAGTAGAGAAGAGGATGGCGGCTAAACTAGGGTTCTACACTACGCCTAAAGAAGAAGAACTAATGTCACGTCATCTATTTTCTGACTTCCATCCCAAGCCGTAGCAGGCATAAATCTGATGTGAATACCCCTTATTACAACCAAGGTCTGCTTAACTGTAATACAAAACAGAATTGCCAAACTTAAATGACGACTACAGTCAGCCACACAGTAACTACTAGAATCACCGTCCACCGTTCGATATCACTTGCATTCTTCCTCGACACATCGCTGACCCTCCATCTGACCTGACTGAAGTCGCCCAAGCGATACATCCATCGCCGACTCTTTTCCTTCCACAGCTAGCTTCAGACAATGTCCTGACAATTACCCCCTCCTTGAATCAAACACTGTCCTCAAGGTTTAAAGTTTGGAAAAGCTCGCTAAATGAGAGTGACATCCTCCCAGGAAGCATCATCAGGAGCTAGATTCTGGTAATGAATGAGCCACTGTACTACGACCGAGTCTCTCCTTGGTACTATTCTTCTTTCAAGTACCCTCAAGGGCTCAGTTCTGACCTTGCCGTCAGGTCCCACAAGAGGCACATTTGGTAATGGAATAGCATTGGCTCCCAAGTGCTTCTTCAGTTAACTGATATGGAAGACAGGGTGTATGGCAGCTGATTCAGGCAGCCATAATCTATAAGCTATATTCCCAATCCTTTCTCGATTACTCGGAATGGTCCATAACACTTAGATCTTAACTTCAACGAACCCCTTAATTCGAAGACATTCTGTCTGTAAGGTTTCATCTTTAAATACACCATATTAGCACGCACGAGCCACTCCTCCTCAGTGAGGAGCAGACACCCTCCAGAGACGCCTTTGTCATCAAGATCGTACCATTCCTCCACCGCGCGGAGCCGCCCGGTGAGCTCGTCGACCGAGAGAGTGCTCAGATCGAAGAGCGTCTCGATGGAGATGGCCACCTACACGTACCGCGAAGGCACAACACATAGAAACTTCTTCACGACCTTTCCTTGTTCGAGATCTTTCGCCTCCTCAGGAGACCTTCCGCCTCCTCCTCCAGATCTGGCCCCCCTCTCCCTTCTCCGGCGGTCTCGCCGGCGTCGAGGGGGGAGGGGGTCCCACCTCGTGGTTTCCTTGTCATTTCCCTAAGCCGCGGCTCCTGGCGCGCGAAGCTCAAGTGTGCGACGGTAGGCGGGCGGTGGCGAGCTCTGTTCGGCCGTCGCAGAGGCTTGAGCGCGGCGCGCGGCGCCAGCGCAGCGCGGCGCGGCGGCGGTGCGGCTCCGGCGGCCCGGCGGAGGCGGGCTGGGCCGGTGGCTTCAAGCGGCGGGATCGGCGATAGCGGCGGCGGCCAGACGGGCTCCCGGCATCGGTTCCCCGCGCCGTTGGTGGACCCGGCGGCCAGATCTGGTGTCCCTCGGCCCGGATTAGGGTCAGGGGCGTTAGGTCTTGGCAGCGTCGCGGCGGGCTCCCGAGCCATGGCGCGGCTGCTCGAGCGGGTAGGCGTGGCGCGGCGGAGCTCGCGCTGGGCGTCGAGTAGCCGGCGGCTGCGAGGAGGAGGCCGGCGTGCGGGCCGAGGTCCGAACCGGCGGCTAGCCGTCGAGTGGCGCCATGCGGGCGGGCGTTCGGCCGGCGACGGGCGGTGTGGTGCGGGTGCTGCGGCGCGGTGGAGCTGGCTGGTGGGGCGGCGCGCCAAGGCGGCCGGTTGCGGCAGCCGCAGTGGTTCGATCCGGCGGGCGGATGCGGCCGGATTCCCCTTAGGCGTCCGAGTCGGCGAAGGCTTCTCAAGCGGCGGCGGAGGCGGCTACGAGCCGGGCGGGCGGGACGGCGCGCGACAAAGACGCATCCTGGTTCTCCGCCTTACGAGAGGCCGCCGTTGGTTTGGGCGCGAGTTTGGTGTGGTGGCGGCTGTGAGAGGAGAGCTTTGGACGGAGAGGTGGGCGCGGCCGGAGCGCGTGGAGGAGGCGATCGGCGGTGGTGGCATTGGCGGGAGGCGGCGGTGTGGCTCTTTGGGTTGCCCAGGTTCCATGGCTCGACGTTGCTCGAGCGGGAAGCGGCTCGTCGTGGAGGTCAATGATGGCTTTGTCATGGCCTTGAGGCGTGTAGACCCCCGGTGTGATGGTGGCGATCTTTTTTGTGTGTGTAGTGCAGGGGTTGCCGTGGAAGTCTTTGGCGGCCGTCTTGGGTGTTCTTACGGGTCTCGACAACTATGACGTCTTTGGGCGCCATTTTCCTTCTGAAGGGTTGTCATGGCACTCCATAGCCCTCATGTACTCTATTCTCCAGGTGAAAGCCTTGTCTCGTTGAGGCGGGCGGCGTCAGCGACCCTCGTCGCTTCTTTGGAGACGTCGCCTCGGAGGATTCTTCAAGCAAAGTAGATTGGAGTTTGGGTGGTTCAGTTGGAGGAGGTTAGGGGCTTGGTTGAAAGCAAGGACGATGAAGAAGTGCTGAAGCTTAGTTTTTCTAGCTTTTTCATAGTTCTTAAGCGCTCTTTTTTTGCTGTTGTGTAATCCTCAATGTTGAGGCTTTGAGCCTAAGAGCTCGTGTATCTTTTGGCTGTGTATATCCTAAGTGGATATAGAGGCCGGATATTATATCCTTTATCTAAAAAAATGTCACTGAGGATGTGAAGATTGTTGACGAGGCCGGTGATCCGCAATGAAAACTCGTCGACAATCTCACCGTCCTTGAACATGATGGCCTCAAACTCCTTGCAAAGCTTTTGCGCATTCGCCTCGCGCATGCGGTCAACGCCCATCTTCTGTACCTTCACGGCGTCCCAGGCCTATTTTGTTGTGCCCTTCACGATGAGCGTTGACAGCATGTCAAGCGGCACCGCATGTAGGATCGCGGACAGCGTCATCCTGTCGTCGTGGAAGTCAGCGTTGCCTGGCTCAATCGCTCGCCACAGGCCCTGTGCCTTCAAGTTGACTCTCATGACGAGAGCCTAGTCGGAGTAATTCGTGCATGTTAGCATGGGATAGACCATGGTCCCCCCACTCTCCCTGGTCACCTGCTGCACGCGACTGCGCACCCTCGTCCTGCTGCACCCGCGGATCCTCGGTGGAGTGAAGGACCTTGAAGGAGACTCTAATCCATCGTCTAACATTGTCGATAGGATCTCTACACTGCTCTCATACCACTTGTTGCAGCGCACACGACCACACGCACGACCATAAGTACCTAGTACTCGTTTACGACCATGGCACACACGGCCACGAGTACTAGCACCTACGACCACACACACACGACCACGAGTGCTAGATACTCGTTTACGACCACGAGCACATGATTATGACTACGAGCACTCAAACACTCGGGGATTCACTCAAATACTCGGGGATCCTTGTACTCAAACACAACTATGAGACAAAGGAATTTTTTTGTGCCTCGCTGAATCGTTCGACATTTTATCTTCTTATTTATATGATCCAAATGCAAAGCAAAAGCTAAACTTATTTCCTATTCTTACACCATGATCTGCTTTAGCCATGCCATCCCACGTCCAGCGAAACCACAGTTTTACTAGCCAACAGAATAACAAAAAATTACGACCATGATGTGAACGGGAGCACGTCTCAGATCACTAACTTTGACAGAGTAAAATACAAATATACAGCGCAACGGGGGTGGGTCGGAGATCATACTGCAGCAGCGCCACCGCCAGATTCGTCCACTGTGACAGTGCCACCGCCAGCTTCCGCCGTGACGTAGCAGAGCGTCAACGGTTTCGACGCCGCTCAGCTGCAGAGGTTCCTTGGATCATCCATGCCTCAGTCCAGCTTTTAATTTAGTCAGTCGCTGCTCCTGCTTGCATCTGAAGAGAGGCTGCGGATCCTCAGCGCCCAGACTTGTTCTTGCAGTTTTGTGGGAGTTTCAGACAGATGTTGCATCCAGATTTTTAGGGGGATGGTTAATTGTAGCCAGGGGCGGGCCCAGCGGGTAATCCATATAGGCCCAGGACTACCCGCTCCGCCGGCGCCCATCCGCCCATCCGCCTCCGCCAGTCCGCCTCGCCTCCGCCAGGCTCCCTCCGCCTCCGCCTCCGCCTCGGCGCCTCCGCCTCCGCAGGCCGTGACCGCAGGAAGAGCCGAGGAGCAGAGCAAGCGGGCACCGGCGACCGCAACCTGGCCTTCGCGCCGCCGAAGGCACCGACCCCGCCCCCGAAGGCCAACCCCTCCCCCAACCTCTTCGTCTCCGGTGCGATTCCTTCTCTCCCTTCTTCCTGTTTCCTTCCTTTTCCGTAACACCTCTCAGGCATATTGATGTGATGGGATTGGGCGTTTCGATGCTGTTCGTGTGTGGGGTTGGTTGAACAAGTCCGATGGCAGATTGGGGATACAGGGTAGTGGTTGGAGTTGGTTTAAGCCTAGGATTGTTGCTGCTGCTGTTGTTGCAGGTGTGCAAATTCGTGCTTGTTTGCAAAATTGCGTAGTGAAGTGGTTGGGGTTTGCTGGATAATAATTTTTTAGTTAGGCATACCCTGGATTCAAATCCTGGGTCCGCCACTGATTGTAGCACCAACTTAGGTTTTTTCGCACGCGAAACTCGCAGTTACTCACAGTTCTGATGTACTGGAACATGATTTCAAGTGGATTTCCCTGAAGAAACAAATCACTGTTAAAGAATTGAGGGTTCCTTTTTCTGATACATATCACCAATTTATCTAGGTCTAACTACCCTCCCTTTAGTTGGGAAATTGAGGATTTACCCTCCACATCTCAATGACACGTGGGATCATCATAATTCACTGACACGTGGGCCAGGAGGGTAAATCCTCAATTTCCATCTAAATGGAAGGTATATGATCAATTTTTTCAACTATATTTGATCGAGTCAGATACTGTGACCGATTTTGGCAGCTTACCTGTGGAGCTAGCTACATCAGATGAAAGCGTCACACTGAACTTGTAGTCGCTGTTAGGACTTAGGAGAGGCATCGTCGAGACTGAACTTAAATGGCATAAAGATCCTCGATCGTCGTCAGTATACCTAAATGGCACGACGAAGAAGTAAATACTAAGGCTCAGTTTGCGATTGTTTGTTCGTCGTCAGTATACCTAAAATACTAAGAACTTTTAGAGGACGTCTAAGGCTCAGTTTGCGATTGTTTTGTTGTGTTAAGCTTATTTTTAAAGTTAGTGCCAAAAGAGTTGTGAAAAGCCTATACTCTGTTTAGTAATTAAGTTAAAGTTAGATGATTTATGTTATCCAATTGTAGTCCTCACGTTTCGTCTTGCAATGATATATCTATTTGAAACTCAAGAAAAAAACAGCTAACGAAATACCTAAGTGTCTAAAAACAGCATAACCAAACAAGATTATTATGATCCACCGCAACGCTACACAGAGCCTAAGAAATGTGTACGTTGCTTGAACTACATCGGAGGTAAATCAAAATTTCTAAGCTACTGTAGCAGTGGAATACTGGTAAATGTATTACTAGATACCTATCTCGAACTAGTAATATATATACACACAACCTCTTTGCTTAGACGTCCTCTAAAATAGAAAACTAATATGGTCAACTCTCTTTATCATGCAAATATCCCACGCTAACAAGGCTTTATGAGGGATCATGTGAGAAGATTTAGTATAGTATGTGATGAACTATTGCCAAAGTTTGTGAAGTTGGGATTTAAATTTTGCATTGTTTGTATTTTGTCAACGGTTGTTGTTGTAAGAATGAGACCTTGTATTGCCAAAGGGCCCAACAGGCCAATATATGCCTATGCACAATATGCAAAGAAACCCTAGGCTATACATATATCTAACACCTCCTCAAACTCATGGTGGAGAGATAGAACCGATGCTGAGCTCTAGTCTGTGCCTTGGTGAAGAAATCTGCTAACTAAAACTCCGAGGGCACATACTGAAAATCAATAACTTTGTCTTGCACATGCGATCGCATATATGAAGCATCCACTCTAATGTGTTTGGTGAGTTCATGCTTCACAGGATCTCGAGCAGTACTGATCGCGCTAGTACTATATGAGAGGAGAGGAGTCATGGTAGAAGCAAAGACACCGAAATCCTCAAGTAACCACCGAAGCTAAATGATCTCAGCTGTCAGCGATGCCATGGCTCTCAACTCAGCCTCAGCACTCAATCAGGAAATGATATTCTACTTTTTGGTCTTCCAAGCAATCAGGAAGGAATTAAGGAAACACAATAGGCAGAAAGAGACTGGCGATCAGAGTGATCGCTAGCCCAAGTTGCATCAGAGTACACCTAAAGCTGCAAGGAACTGGAGCGAGGAAAGAAAAGGCGACGAGTGATGGTCCCACAAAAATATCGCAAAACACGGAGAAAGTGATTGTAGTAGAGTTGAGTAGGAGCAGAGATGACCAGACTCGGGATGTGAACTGGGTGAGAAATATCAAGGTAAGTGATCCCAAGGTAGACAAGGCTTTCGAAAAGATGACGATAGCGGGTGGGGTCCTCAAGAGGCTCACCATCGGTGGCTCGAAGGTGAACGGCAAACTCCATAGGAGTATCCACCACACGTTGATCAGTGAGACAAGCGCGAGTAAGGATATCCCGAATGTAATGCTCCTGGGAGAGATAATAGCCCTTGGACGTAGAAGTGATCCCAATCCCAAGGAAGTAACGAAGAGGACCCAAATTAGACATCAAAAACTGCACACTAAGATGCTCCTTCACAAAAATGATGTACTGAGAGTCATCTCTAGTAATAATCATCTCATCCACATAGAGAAGGAGGAGCGTCCGACCTCAGGGATAGATGTGAACAAAGAGAGCGGGATTGTGAACAAAGAGAGTGGGATTGTGATCACTGGCGGAAAAGCCAGCAGCAATGACAACAGAGGAAAAGCGGTCAAACCAAGCACGAAGGGATTGTTTGAGCCCATAGAGAGAGCAACGAAGGTGACAGACCATCCTAGATGGAATAGAATACCCAGGGAACGACTGCATGTAGACCTCCTCACATAGCTCGCTATTGAGAAAGGCATTATTGACGTCCAACTGAGAGATGGGCCACTGTTGAACAGAGGCCACGACAAGAAGAGTGCTAACAGTGGTCATGTGAGCAACAGGATCGAAAGTTTTATCATAGTCATGACCATGCTCCCACTAAAAGCTACGCACCACAAGATGAGCCTTGTAGCGCTCAAGGGGATCATTTAAGCAGATCTTGATCTTGTACACCCACTTGCACATGACGGGAGTGACAAGTGTAGATAGGGATACAAGATCCCAAGTGCCAGCATTCTCTAAAGTAGCAATCTCCTCAGACATCATGAACTGCCACTCAGGGTGAGCAGCAGCCTCACTATAAGTCAGAGGCTCAGAAGGGGTAGCGGATGCAAAGCCACAGTGCTCAGGCTGCCTAATAGTGTGGCAATCACGAAGATGTATTTGGGAGGAGAGGGTGGACCAAGACCCAACAAGGACGGAGAAGAAGAACTAGGAGCAGGGCCCAACAAGGAGGGAGAGCCAACTAGAGAGTGAGGATTCCAAGGACGACGAGAGTAGTATAGAAGAAAAGGTGAAACCTCAACAAGAGAGTGGGAAGAAACCTTTGACAGAGATGTAAGAGGAGCAGCCAGAGGAGAGGGAGACGAAGGAGGTGGATAAGGCAAAGCTATAGTGGAAGTAGGCGGAGTAGGCGAAATAGTAGTAGGTGGCAGAGAGTGAGAAAAAGTCAGAAAGGAGATTGACTCAACAAGAGAATCAGACCTGACTATGGAAGAACGAGGGTAGTACGGTCGGGACTCGTCGAAAGTGACATCACAGGAAATCCTCATCCGGCGAGTAACAGGGTCATAGCAGCGATAACACTTATGCTCAAGACTATAGCCAAGGAAAATACACTCAACTGATTGAGTAGTCATCTTAGTGTGCTCACGAGGTGGAAGAAGAACGAAGCAGACATAACCTAAACTATGAAGGTGACCGTACTTTGGGGATCGACCAAAAAGATGCTTGATAGGAGTAGAACCCTGAAGGGTAGTGGAAGGCTACATGTTGATGAGGAAAGCATCAGTGGAGACAGCCTTAGCCCAGAAGTGTGGGAGAACAGAAGAAGCAAGCATGAGGGCTCGAGTGGTCTCAAGTAAGTGACGATGCTTACGCTCAGAGACATTGTTTTGAGCATGAGCCCTGGCGAGAGGCACTAGCTCCTGAGGAGGAGGAACCGCTAGAGCCCTTTGGGAATGTCCACCCTGGTGACCCTAGTCCCTCCTCCACTTGTAGTAGTCCTGATACCTGTGGCCCTCGCACTGGCAGTAAGTGTAGTGAAGACCCGTAGGAGAAGCAACAGCTATAGGGGCACTGGGAGCTGGGGAAGGGATCTCGGCCGGTGATGAAATGGCACTGAGGTAGACGAGACAGCCTGCTCCTGAGCCGCACCATGGAGACAAGTCTCCTCAGCACGCACAGCCGTGAGAGGCTCCACTAAGCTCGGGCGCAGGTGATGAGTCAAGAGCTGAGCCCACACAATCTCGAACTCAAGCCGAAGACGTGTTAGAAAGTCGTAGAGACGATGAGTCTCCTGGTGAGCGCAGAGCCGTACATAGCAAGGACAAGTTCGGCAAACATCCAGTCCTAAAGAGTCAAGCTGACGCCACACCTCAGACATCTATTGGTAGAAGTCATCGATGGTGGCATCAAGCTGCTGAAGGGAATGTGCCCGGTGCACAACTGAGAGATTCATAGCATCACTCATCGATTGACAGTGAGCTCGGAGGTGCTCCCACATAAGTTGTGTCGTCAGCAGCTCTGCCACATCCATGAAGATAGCCACTGTCATGCTACCTACCAAGATTATAGTAGCACAAGCCTCAGCCTCTTAGCACCACTCGTAGGCATGTAGGGCAAACTAATAGAGCTCCAGAGCCTCCTCCAATGCAGCATTAGCCTTATCCTGAGCCACCTGATTTGCATCAACAGGGAGAGTGGGTTTGATGGGCATTGTAGGACGAGGTGAACAGGGGTGCTCGCCAGTGAGATGACCTAAAGACACTGGTGGTTGAGGAGAATCCTCAGGTAAACCATCCACTCCCAGAAGTTCGTCCTATCAAAATGAACAGTGGGGAGCGGGATGGTGAAGGAGTCACCGATGGTCGCCATCTAAAGCAAATCAAAATGATTTTTTTGTCTGGTGGCGGCGGCCGGCGGCGATAGTCGAGGTTGGCTGGGGCGGCGGTGGCCAGGGCTGGAGACGGCCGGGCCAGGGCTGGCCGGGTATGCCAGGGCATTGGAGATGACCTAGGGTGGGAGCCGACCGAGGCTGGCTGGAGCAGGTGACGTTAGCCGGTGTGGGAGTCACCGGTGGTGAGGAGAAGGGCAGGCGATAGCTGGTCTAGGCGTGTGCCGACGTGGGAGGCGCCAGCGCCAAGGAGGAGTGCGCACAGGCACGTGTAGGTATGGGCGGGCACAAGTGCCAGTGCAGGCACACACGGGCGGCGGCGGCCAGATTCGACCGGATTTGGAGGTCGGCTCAAGGGCGCGCGCATACGAGAGAAGTGAGGAGGAGAGGGAGTAGATGGTTCGATGGTGGCGGCCAACCGAACCCTAACCTTGCTCTGATACTATGTAAGAATGAGACCTTGTATTGCCAAAGGGCCTAATAGGCCAATATATGCTTATGTACTATATGCAAAGAAATCCCTAGCCTATATACACATCTAACAGTTGTTAGAGAAACCGGTCTGACTGCTGGCTGTCACCTGTCAGACCGTTGGTTGTTGCCAATCAGACCGTCAAGCGGTATGACTAGAGGTTTGATGACGATTACATTTTTCTTAAAAAGGTGTTTTGCACTGGACTTGACCGGTCTGATCAGCCCCTAGTTGACAGTCAGACTAACCATGAAGATTGGCTATGTGATTTTAGGAAATTGGTTTCTAGATGAATTGAATTATGTTTGGTTAGTATATTTATGTTGCATGAAGAATGTTTTGACTAACGTAGGTAAAGTTGTGAAGAACATGTGTGCCCGGAGGTGATTTCTTTGTCTTTGGATATGCAGGGAAGCTTTGGAGTCAACTATGATCGACGATGAGGCTCAGAGCTATGCTCATGGAGGAGCCAAGTCCCAAAATGACCAAGGATGCCAAGTGAGATGGTTGAGATCAAGCATGGCACAAAAAAGACGGGAAATGTTGAAGGGAAGGTTCGAGTGACAGGTTACACTATGTAGCTTAGTAGGTCTAAGTGAAATGTGGCCCAGTGGAACCAGAATGAGAAAGACTTACTGATGCGTAGCAAGCCATTGATGCGCCTACACATGACGAGCATGTTGATTGCTTGCAAGAAAAAATGAAGATCGAGTCAAGACAAGCGTATTTTGGTAGTTTGCCAAATACTGAAAACTTTGTTGGATCAAAATAGCGGGACTTGAGTAGCGCTTGAGAAAGCGGTTTATGTCAAGAGGATGTTAAAAAGATCAAGTAAATCAAAAGCTAAAGACTTAGTGAATTCGGACCCATGTGCTTTGAAAAGCATGTATGAGTTAAGTATGTGAGTAAAACCAATATTATGTGGGGTTAACGGATTTTTCCCAAATATGTTAGTGGATAGTATCAATTAGGATTAGATATTGACTGGTTGACTCATCTATTTAATGGGTTAGAATGGAAGCTTGCATGCTATCCATCCAATCATCTCTAACCTTGTGTTCTAGGATTGGGGTTAAAGTAGAGTGAGTGTTGTGGTATGCTCTCTTATCCTCCAAGTGGAGTAGATGTAAAACATTTATCTTGAAGTAGTAATAGATCAACTTTGTTCATCACTCCTTATTTTGGTTGATTTGCTCTTATTCTTATTAGTTTTGATACCTTCTCTCCTCTTTTTGGTCTTGCTTTGTGTTAAAGATGTATAAGTGATGAAAATGACTCATAGAGATCTAACATCCATCTAGGCATGCAGGATTTCAATGTTGCCCCATTTTGCTTGTATTTGGCCTTGTTTTCAGGTTTCTTCATTCAAGGGTTTTTGCTTCTAAACTTGGGAGAAAGTGATTGCTGTGATATGTGAGAACTCATCTAAAGCCATCTAGGGTCTCCTCTACCCACAAGCAGTTATATCCTAAGATTTTGAAGTTTGTCCGGTTTTGATGCAATCTTGCTTGTCTTTCGGAATGGTTGAAACTTTGACCAAGATTTATGCAACTTTTGGATGGAATAGGTTCGTGAGACTCTAAGTAAGGTGTATTCAAAGTTTTATCTCTCTTAGTTGAGAATTTTATGAGTTGTACCATTTTTGGTCTCGCCTTGTTTGAAATAATCTTAACTTAGAGTCCAAAACGTAGTAGAGTTCGTCTCCATGTGTAACTTAAGTTGAAGTTGTGTCCAACTTGAAGTCCGAATACGTATACTAGTAGGAGAGTATTGGTCTATATATTGAGAAGACTTGTAACCAGTTAATTACAAGCAAAGGAAGAAAAAAGAGGGGGAGCAAATAAGAGAATAGAGAAATTCAGAAATTCTCCTGTGTTCTCTCAGTTTATTTGCGATGTATGTATTTTCTTCTGGAACAAAGTTAACACGCCTAATGCTGTTATTTTTGTTCTGGGAACAAATGAGCGATCAGACTACCCCTAGGCCCGGTCCAACCGGCCATCGATCAGATCGCCGTGATCAAGCCGGTCAGACCGCCCACCAGTCAGACTAAACTCTTTGTGGTGATTAGACCAATGAGGTGCTAAAATCTTTCTCTCTTGGATTTTGAAGTTGTTGCTTTATTTTTAGCTTTCAATTCTGATCTTCGTAACTCTGTAGCTTGAGAATTTATGAATAAAAACCCAGTTACCTCTACCATGTTATTAACAACGTACACACAGTACTACACTGTTCTCAAATACCTGTCACTTTATTAAAAAAAACAACCCATACCAAGAGACCAAACTTTATATGTTACCACAACTCGCAAGCACAGCATCTGAGAACACGCGAGCACCAAGAAAATGGGACATATGAGGGGTACGACAGTAGTACATTCTCCCTAGTCGACATACATGGCATCACACTCAGACACTTCCAGTCATGCACAGCCGCTTTTGTTATCCCTTGAGAAAAAAAAATCAAGAAAACGTCTCATTTAGTTCTCCAGTCTTGGTGTTCTCTTCTGCCAGCTCCAAGAAAGCTAAAAGCCTAAAAAACCGAGAGGGGGAGGAAGAACTCGTCGTCGTGTATTGCTCAGGTTTGGTCTCAAGATTTGCTAAAAACTTAAAATTATTTTTTTATAGTTTTGATTCACAGTTGAGTGACTTTAGATAGTCACACTCACACATCCGTTAGACGATATATGATCAAGTCACCCAATGATTGAACGATTAGCCTAAGTCATCCAACCATTAGGCCACTAGGGGCTATACCCCTATGTGCGTATGGTCGTCTGAGCGCCACACTCTCATTTCAGCCCGTAATCGCATAACCATTAGGCGATTGGATTAATCGCTCAATCGGATTGGAGGACCAGGGGCTTGTCGTCCAACTGCTGGGCGACAGGTACTAGTCGCATAACGGTTGAGTAGCTTGGCTATATATCGCTCAACAGGTGGACGACTAGCTCAAGTTGCATAACGGTTGAACGACTGATTGTCAAAACTGTGAAAAAAATAAAGCACAGGCAGGTTAAAATAAAAAATAGGTTATTTTTAAAAAAGGTGTGTCTAGGCACCACCCAGATATTTTTTCCTAACAATCATCTAGATTTAAGACCGTTGGATTAGAGATCCAAAGGCCCCTTTTTTTGGAGAAGGGGGTATTTTTTTGGAGGAGGTAGAGGGAGAATTCATGACCGTTGAATCTTTAATCTAATAGTCATAAATTTAAATATAGATAGAAAAGGAACATTCATACGATGTTTATCAACACCTTTAAAAAAAACTTAGAAATGGGGCATATGAAAGGTACGACAATAGTACATTCCCCCAAGCCAACACGCATGTCATCAGGCACGCCAACCCATCCACAGCTGCTTTTGTTTTCCCTGGAGAATAGAAAATCAAGAAAATGCGTCATTCTCGTCCTCCGTAGTCCTGGTGCTGTCTTCTGCCAGCTCCAAGAAAAGCTAAAAGCCTAAAAGACTGGGAGGGAGAGGAACTCGTCGTCGTCGTCGTCGTCGTCGTCGTGTATTGCTCAGGTTTGCTCTCAAGATTTGCTTGCTCCTGTGGTAAGCGTGGTCAGCGTGGGTCTCGCACGGTCCCAAATCTCGTATTGATATTGTTGCCCTTCCCTCAAATCCAAATCTTGGATCTACCAACTTGCTCTGGTCTTTTGCCGTGAGCAATCGAACCCTAGTCTTTCTGGGATGCTCCGTCCCCCTATTTGACCGTAGGGTGATTCTTGAGGAATTGTTGAGATGATGAGCTGCTTCATTAAATTGCGTCTCTAGATTTACAGCGTAATCCGGTGTCGTTGTGGAGATCTCTTCTGCATTACTTTCTAAGGTGGTGTCGCGAGACTGATAAGAAATACCTGTGGCATATATGGTATCAATAAGAAATATTAGTGTCTGGCTGATCCTTTGGGCGAATGGAAGGCAATAACCTACCCTCTGGAAACTTGATGCAAGGAACACCTTATGGCAGTTTAGATTTGCATCGTAACCCCATGCAAATGCATGCTCCAAACTCTGCAAATCAGGGTTTCAGCCACTCTCAGATGCCTGGCAGTTTCTCCTTGCCTATGAACCAGATTACAGATTCTGATCACTTGTCAGAATTTCAATTTGGGGAACACGGCAAGGCTGATCACCACCATCATCACACGAAGAACTGCATGAGCGATGATGAGGAGCATGGTGTGAACGAGGATGCCACTGATAGCCAAAGTGGCAAGGGAAAGAAGGGCTCTGCATGGCAGCGGATGAAGTGGACTGATTCAATGGTTAAACTTTTAATTACTGCAGTGTCTTACACCGGGGAGGATCCAGGAGCTGATTCAGGAGGTGGGAAGAGGAGCTGTGCAATGATGCAGAAGAAAGGCAAGTGGAAGGCAATATCGAAGGTCATGGGCGAGCGAGGCTGCAATGTGTCACCGCAACAATGTGAGGATAAATTCAATGACCTGAATAAGAGATACAAAAGGCTTACGGATATCCTTGGTCGGGGTACAACTTGCAAGGTTGTGGAGAATCCAGCACTTCTGGATCACATGGATAATCTCTCGGAGAAATTGAAAGAGGATGCGAGGAAGATTTTGAGCTCAAAGCACTTATTCTATGAGGAGATGTGCTCCTACCATAATAACAACCGGGTGAGTTTGCCTGAAGATCATGCGCTTCAGCATTCACTGCAGCTTGCTCTTGGGTGTAAAGAGGAAAATGATCCGAGGAGGGGAGCAAGTGGAGATGCCGATGAAGATGCTCAAAGTGCAGGCACTGATTATGAGGAGAATGATAAGGAGCATCACACGATGCGTCGGAATAAGGGCACCATGCCCATACATAAAGGGATGTGGTATATGGGGGATCATGAGGATGTAGGTTTTGGCAACTCTTCCAGCTCACATGACTGTAGCAGGAGGTCTGATCCCCATGGTGTCACACTGGATATCAACAAAGTTTTTCCAGATGTAACTAACTTGGCTTTGGCACAAAAGGACTTGGCCGCACAATCTGCAGAGCTTGAGAAACATCGCTTGCAAATTGAGATTCAGGCACTGGAGCTTGCAAAACAACGCCTCAAGTGGGAACGATTCAGTAAAAAGAAGGACAGGGAACTGGAAAGGATGAGTTTGGAGAATGAACAAATGAAGATTGAGAATAAACGCTTGGAGCTGGAAGTAAGGCACAAAGAGTTAGAGGTCGAACTCAAGCTGAAAGGGAATGGCAATCATTCATGACATTATTTAGCTGATCAAGACTTGACTTGTAAGATGGTAAGCTAGCTCTCCAATATCATTACCCAGAGTAAGCTCAATATTAATCATTTGAGTAACCTCTCTTCTTTCACCAAGTCTTTGCTATTGCTGTGCTGCTAGCCTGCTAGGTGCTATTTGATAACGAATTAACACATTATTTCATCTTAATATTTTAACTCTCTGTAAGTGTTTCAAAGTTTGGTGTGAACTTGAAACATCGATACCTGTTTAGGAAGCCATGGAATTCTTGAGATATCTTGATTTCTTGACTAGTGTACAATAAGAATTTAAATTGCATATATCATTAGTTTGTGAGCTATTATATGAGAAGTAACCATTCTTATTCAGTAATGCCTGCAGCCATATACATGGTATATTCATATTTTCTATGCATTGATCACTGATTTTGGGTGATATGGTGGTTGTACATACTACATGCGAGTTTCATTTATTTGAACTTTCACATCAATCTGTATCCCTGGTTAAATTGTAGTATTTTCTTATTTCAATGTCTTATAGCGTAGTAACTCACAATAGTCTGAATTACTAGAAGCTTTGAAATGCATATAGACATCTGTTCAGTATTTAATATTTATACTCCATTTGAAAAAATACTTATATTGCCCGCTACTTTGAACATTGCAGACTTCCAACTGAACTTAATTTGATATAGTTTTTGTCCTAGACATATTTACACTTACTAATCCTACAACCAATATATTAGGCATTACATACCATGTACTGGTTGATTCCATTAAATTGTAGACCAGACCGCATAATGGGTTATAAATGGTTTCGTAAAAGTTAGGACGATGGGTATATTCGATTGACGCATGCTAACACTTTATAGAGCATATTGGATTATTAGTTACCAATAGACTCATGTTGGTTCTGTTCAATAAAATGGAAAAGAATGCATCCCTGGTTTCGAAAACTGTTAGCTACTGGTAAGTGGTAACAAAAGCAAACTACTGTACCATTAATAATAGCTGTGCCCTGAACCTGAGATGGTTGTACTCTGCCTGCCGTTGACGGTTGGTAGTTGGTGTCAGTTATCCTTATCAGTCCTGTTGCTTTCTGAGAATAGAGAGCTGCATATCATTTGAATTAGGATAGAGAAAACAATTACAAGACTAACTATGAACTAAATCATCTAAAAACCGATATAAACTCTACAAGAAGAGATTACATTCACAGGATTGATCAACAGCAACCTAACAAACAACTTGTATCCTGTTGTTGTATCTTGCAACCTTTTATTGGTGTTTTTAAGGTAGCATATAAGCTGTAGAATTTGTTAGAAATATGAGATTTAGTAGAACACTTCGTCAGGCCTGTTCTGTTTTTTATTTCTATTTGGTGTGGCTTGTGAGGTAGGAAACAAATTTGCTGACCAAAATTTGTGTAGGAATTTCCTGGCTATAGTGTCCAGAAGTTATACGCAATGAATAATCATCTTGCTTCTAGATAAAGTTGCAGATAGTTGTTTAGTACATAAAGAGGCTTATGCAAAAGTAACAGCAAGAGCTTTCTAGCTTCTGAAGCAGTTGCAAAGTACTAGAAGTTCACTAAGTTTTGTTCTAGACCTGAACTTCAACATACTAGGAGCATACGTACAATGTTACGTTGGATTAGCCTTAGCTTCAGTTTAGTGCTCAAGCCAAGGTACCCTGGATTTTCACATGTACTCATACACACACACACTATTTAAGGACCACTAAGGTTACTTTCAATGCTGTGGTGTGGTGCCTTCCCATTCTGACCTTACTTGCTAATTGTCATGATTCATGAAGTTGTATTGTTGTTTGATATCATATTAGTTAATAAGACTGTTAAGTTTTTTTTCTCTTGAGTTTGCTTATTCTATTGGTTCTTTCAGGTTGCTGATGGCTTATGATGTTAGGGTAGAATACCGCTAGAAGGTCGACCGTGTACTTCGCCCGGCATCTCACTGCACAGGAATTGGTTATGATGCCTATGATGTGTCTCTTAAGTTTTTGCGTTTTTGTTGTAATATTCTTTGCGCTAGTGGGCTGGATATGTACCATAACTCTGATTTGTGAGTGAGTGGTAGGCTTGCTAACCACAAACACTCACAGTGAAGCCTCAAGAACGTGTTGTATGCTGTTAATTTCTGTCATAAGTTTCTACCTATATTTTCTGTATAACAAGCTCTGGTTGTTCATCAAGAATCTGAGCTGCCATTCAGTCTAGCATTGTCTCCTTGTTTTCTTGTACAATTTTTGCCAAAAAAAAATGATGGTAGGCATCCATAGTTACTGCGTGGCTTTTTTCTTGAAAATCAACTGCATCTTGAATGTTGTCGTACTTTTTATTTTATTTTTTGAGGGGATTGTATGTCGAAGCTGATGCCCTCCTTTAAGCTGTAAAATTTTCAGAAGAACTCTGTTTCGAGCCATCGATAGATTGATCAAGGACAAATCTGCTAGGTAAACATCTAAAAATAAGGAAAAAATGTTTAGTGAGAATATAGTACTTGCCAGCTGTCACGCTAGTACGAGTATCTGAATCTGTTCTCAAAAAGAGAAGTTGTCTGAAGGAAAAAAAAAATCAGACTCATCAAGTACCACGAAACAGTGACAGACTATGATCAAATTTTAGAAGAAAATAATAGAATTTGTTCATCAGTTTATCAAATATCAAGTCGCCGGTCTGCATGTTAATTCCAAACACGCATGCCATGTGAGTAGTCCGGGGAGATGTTGCAGAAGTAGGCCATTGATAGAGCGAGGAGAGTCCAAGAAACGCCAGGTTGGTGCGATCCTACGATGACCAATCCATCCTCCCTTGAGCCAAACACGCCGTAAGCTGAGCCCACTGGCACCCAGCAAGAGCACCAGGCCAGGCCAGATGCAGTTGATAAATGGACAAGGAAATCCATCCATCTATCCATCTACAGGTACATGTACACACTCACTGCAATGACATGAAATCCACAGCAAGTGTGATCTCTGTAGCGTAACATTCGACGATAGACTGTGTAATCCTATTCCTGTAAAACAAACTTAGCTGCTTGACACGAAATAACCACTAGCCAGTATGAACATCATCAAGTGAACATAACGGAGGTATGAACATCACTCCTCATTTGTTGTCGTACAGTAATATAGTACTAGCAGCACGGTGCCACGCCGCGCTAACTACCATATGAACCGAAACAAAAGGGTCGACGGTTCATGGGGCTTTTCCTAAAAGATCTAAGACCTATACGTTTTTCCACAAAAAAATGGCAGGCTTTTTTGGAAAAAAAATCAAGGGCCATACATAATAATAGAAAAAATTGTGTGGTTTTATCGCATAAAAGGAGGACTTCCCTAAAAAACCGAGGATCCATACAAAATTTCAAAAAATTGGAGGGCTTTTTCACAAAAGTGCTGATATGGCGGGTCCATTTTGCAAAAACTAAGGGCCCACACACAATTTTAAAAAAATGGAGGCCCTTTTCACAATTTTGATGACGTGGTGCAGGGTCAGGCCAGGAATCCCCCCGGCCTTAATATAGGTAGTATATGTTACGGAGTACTCATGTATGCTCGACAGGAACGCAGCAGCATGCAGTAGAAGATATTTACATTGGTCCAATATGTATATAATTAGCTAGCAACATACCATAGCGTAGCTACATGTAGCTAGGGCTATAAACTTTTACACCGAACTGAAAAAAACGAACCATACTGGTCAACTCGTTTTGGCCGGTATTCGGTATTCTATTCGAGATCTGAAATTTTTGGTTTTTTTGCTATTTGGTATTTTCGGTAAAAACTAGCTTAAAACCGAAACTGTTGAATTGTCGTTCCTTCGTCTATTCATCACTTCGTCTATGTCTGAGTCAGGCCAAGGCCCTAAGCCGGCAAGCCCCCACCCAAGCGGCCAAGCCCAGAGCGCCAGTGCTAGTGCGGCCCACCAACTGAGCTGAAATGTTCAATGCCTGCTAAAGTGCTAACTGCTGAGTACCGAGCACTGGTTAGCAAAACACAATAGCGCACACCACAGCACATAGCCACACACTCCTCCTTTCGTCTTGAACCCTAGGCAGCGCAGGCGACTTCGGCCTCCGGTGCTCCTCCTAGTCCCAGGCCCGGTCGGCGGCCGTCGTGGCTCTGGTGCTCCTAGGTCTGGTGCTCTGCCTCCGTCGATGGCTCGGTGCTCCCAGACCCAGTCCGACTCCTAGGCCCAGATGCCAGCATCCTCCCAAGACTCCTCGCCTTAGGGCTCCCTCTCTAAAGAGGCAAAGACGCTGACGCCAAGCCCTCAATGCGTTGAGCCACCAACAGCGCTGCCGGCACCAAGCCGCCAACTACTAGGTCTTCTCCTGTTCTCCATTCCTCCTGTTCTCCATTCTCCACCTCTAGCTCTAGATCTAAATGCTCCAGTAGTCCAATCCATCTCTAGATTTAAATGCTCCAGCAGTCCAGTCGTCCAAAGACCTAATTCCTAAATCTCTAGATCTACCGAATTTGTTATATAATATCTTGATTCATTTGCTTGTTTGATGAATGCAACTTTTAAGCTAGATTGGCGATGGTGATTGACTGATATATCTACTACAACATCGGAGTTACGGAGTCAATAGGATCTTGTGAAGTAATTCCTTTCTCTATGTTTCATACACAATTCTTATAGCGTGTGACTTAGGTTTGTGAATGTGTTTTACAAATGTGAAGAGTCCATGTACTTATACCTTGTGTCATGATTCTAAAAGTGTGCAAATATGTTTTGCAACCTATTGAGAATCATGATTTGATCCTTATGTGCATGATACTATAATTTACGAATATATTTTGCAAATTAGTTGAAGTGTATGCGCTCTTCTGGAAAAACGTTAGTACCGGTCTGTGTGGCACGGTACGACCAAAAGTTTGTAGTATCGGCATGTGTTGCGCGGTATGACTAAACATTGGTAGTACCTGCATATAAATGCGGTACTACCGGCCAGTGGTCAGACCGGCATGTGTTGTGCAGTTGGACCGGTTGGCGGTAGTACCGATTTATTCACGGTACGTTTTTTCCAGAGAGACCTGTTGGAAGGTTTTCTCCTCCCATGTGAATCAGTAGTTCTGCATGTGTGGGGTAGTACCAGACTTTGTGTGGCAGTACTACCAATTTTGCCTGTAACAACTAGTTTTCTGACCATTGCTAAGGAGAGCGATAGTGCCGGACTTTTGCCTATGGTACTTTCGAAAATGCTGATTTTGGTCTTCAATGGCTAGTTTTGTGGTGTGGGGGTATAAATATCTCCTTGTGGCCAGTTGAAGATGTTGTTGCTTGACTTCATTTCATTCCTTTGAGATAGTTTGAAATTCTCCTCTCTATTGTGCATGTATTGCACCTTGTGAGCAAGAGGAAAGGCTCTAGATTTCATGGGGTGCATCTAGAGGCGGATTTTGTATTCACTTGAGTTTGTGCATTCATTGCACGTGGTGAGTTCAGCAAGAGGTTTGACTTATTACTCTTAGAGTTTGTAGACACCTAGATGGCGTTGGAGGCGTCGTGTGCGGTGATCTTATCAAAGAAAGTTGTGAGAAGGCCCAGCAAGTTGTGACGGTTGGAGCTCACCTACCTGGAGCGAGAAAGATCTACCACTAGTGAATTGAGGTGTTTGGCTTAATTCGTGAAGCCGGTCCAATTTGTTTGGATTTACCTCAACGTGGACTAGGGGAGACCGGCAAGTCTCCGAACACCACGGTAAAAAGGAACCGTGTCAATTGTGATTTGTTCTCTTGTGCTCAATTTGCTTTCAAGAAATTTATATTCATAGAAATAAATTGATTATTTGTTATCCTAGAATTGCAAACCTTTTACATAGACTTAGGTTGTTAGTGCACTTAGGTGAACTTAGTTGATTTAGGTCTTGTTTGTGCTAAACCAAATTTAGCTACGCTTTCGCATTGTATACTTGGTTTTATCCAAATAGAAATAAAAGAAATATTTTTAAAACCACCTATTCACCCCCTCTAGTCGGCCTTCTCAATCTTACATGCGGCTGTTGGCTTTTGGCTGAAATAAGCACTACAACAGCTGTTAGCTTTGGGCTGAGGCATTTAATTAAGGGATAATTCATTGTATGCCACTGAGATTTAAATCGAGCCTGGATTTGCCATTAGAAAAGTATGGTTCCTTCTATGCCACTAAAAACATTTTGCATGCCTTCCATGCTACTATCGTTAGCTCCGTTAGGACAATTGGCTATTAGCACCTAAAAATTTGTCGAATTTTTCAAGAAATATCCATCTTGCCCCTTCTCTTCTTTGCTCTTTGCTTCCATCCCGAAAAAACAAGGACAAGCCATGGAGGTCTACAAGAGACACCGTCGGTGGAGAGCCAAGGGTAGCGTTGGCGCTGGTTAGAAATGACCGAGGGTGGCGAATCTAGAGGGAAGGACACCAGCGGGTGGAACGGAGGATGCCGGCGGCAGGAGGAGTGGATGAGGAGACACGATGTGCCTAGATCAGGCCGGATCTAAGCTTGGTAACGACGGGAAGGGCGGTGGTGCTTGACAGCCTCGGTGGTGGTGTGGAGGATGGGGCAGCGTGGGAGGTAGTTGGCATGGGTGGAGGTCTTGGCTCCGGCTAGCAATGGCGAGAGGTACAGTGGCTCGGGAGGCGGTACTTAGCAATGGTAAGATGAGATGCAGCAGCTTCAGATCTTGGCACTAGCCAGAGTAGAGGATGGACACCATGGCCGACAATGACGAGCTTCTATCGGCCATCATCGTCGTAGATTTGCTCAAGTGCCACAGATCTAGTACCCCATTCATCCTTGAGTCCGACAGCCTTGATATCACATTTGTCCTTAAGCCTAGTCGCCATACCTGGGCTTGCTGGTGGAAGGTAGGAGGTCGTCCTCATCCTCGAGTTCGGGCGATGCCACTACCACCTTTGCCACCATTGGTGTAGGGTAGGAGGTCAGCGACGAGAGGCGGGGAGGCGACCAGGGTGATCCACTGAGAGTGAGGGGGATGGGTGAGGACAGTGGCAGTGGTGATAAGGAGCCATGAGAGAGAAGAGAGGGGATGAAGAGGGAGAAGAAGAAAGGAAGAAGAGGGTATATTTGTCGTTTTGCTGCCCATTTAATAGCACATTGATGGAAGAGAGATGGAAGTGGCATGAAAAGGAACAAGATGAAAACCAGTGGATAGAGGGCTGGAAGAAACCACATTTTTCTAATGGCAAATCCGGGACTAGGTTAACTCTTAGTGGCATACAGGGAATAATCACTTTTAATTAAAGGAAAATGAAAAAAGAGAGAAAAAGAAAAAAATTGTTATATCTTCACAAACAATGCAAGGGAAAAAGAAAAAGAGAAAGCCGTGTTAAGAAAGCAACGTGTTCAAAATGGCTTCTGGTTTCTGTAAGGTAGAAGCCAAAAGTCATTTTGAATGGGCCTACTTTTTTCCTTTTCCTTTTTTTATTTTTCTTTAATTAAATGACTTAGCCAAAATCTAACACTGTTACCATCACCGCCAAAATCTAACAACTATGAGATAATTGATTCTATGCTATTGAATAGCGTCCACTTCTACAAAATACCACTAAAAAAATACTCTCTATTATATTCCACTAAATTACACCGAAATTCTATTATATATCATTGCCATCAGTTACCCTCCGTTTGACCCTGGAAAAAGATGATTTTGCTCTCAGTTCAAAATATGTCCCTATGATAAAATTTAAATATACAGTAAATTGGCTTAGCCAAAAATATTGAATTTTTTTGGGTGGATCATTGGGGTAGTTTACAACTCAAATATAAAATTTTATGAACTAGCCTTTCTATTTGATCTATTTTTGAAATTTAAATTCAAAATCAGGCTATTTGAGCTCTTTTGTAAACTAGGACAAATTCACTGTATAAAAAATACAAAATAATAATTTTTGGGATCTATGTGACATGTTAAGAGCATGTGAGAATTTGTTCCAGAATGTTTAGAACTCATTTAGTCTCTATTTGTAAATAGTAGTCTTTATTAGCATTTAAATTAAAAATCTAAAACAAATTTGAACAGTGCCTTAAGATATTTTTCCTAACTCATTGACATGTTGAACAATACCACTGTGAATTTTCATAATATTTGAAGGGTGTTTGCTATTTTAAATAGATCGGGTCTTTGATATTTTAGAGTAGCATTTTGGTCATTTTTTCAGAAGATAACGGACAACTAACGACAGTGATATATAATAGAATTTTGATATAGTGTAATAGCATATAATAGAAAGAGTATTTTTTGAACTATTTTATAGGAATAGACACTATTCAGCACATATAATCGATTATCTCGACAACTATTACCATCACCACTTCAACCAAAAATAATAGCCACTAGTTTTCTTCGCCCCCCGCGCTTGTCAGCCGCCGCCACCACTTGTTCTTTCCTTCCCCTCCCCTCCATTCCTTTCCTCCCTCCCCTCCCCCTCCTCCGATCCAAATGGCACCTCCGCGATCCGCTCCCGGAGGCCTCTCGTAGACGTGGTTCGCCCCGGTCCCGCATCCGCCGCGCGGTCCGCTTCAGTCTGAGGTGCGTGTCGCCCGGATCCGTGCTTCTTTCCTCCGAATATGTGTGGGTGATTCTTCAGGGTTTCGCGTTGTTGGAGGGAGGGCTGGGTTCGTTGGAGGTGGGAAGGAGGGATCTTTAGCTGGAACGAGGTGTTTTTGGCTTGTTTTTTAGCTTAATTTGGTGGAGAGGCGGCGGATTTAGCTGTTTTGGGGACTTACGATTCGTGGGATTTGGTTGTGAAGACTTAGGTGGTTCTCGTCAGCTATCTTACGGGGGTAAACCTTCGCGGGATTCGGTGGAAGCGAGGCAATGCAACCGGTAATCTTTATGTGTGGATATACGTGAAATGTTTGCCTTTTTTTTTGTTTATTTTGACCTTCTGCAATTCTGTGTGCTGTTCTGTTCCTTGTCTGGTGTGTGGATATTAACATGTAGTCATGCGTTGCTAACCCAATTAGCTTATCACAGTTTCATTGATTTTAGGCTGGTATGATTAGAACATTGGTATTCGACTGGTAATGTTGGGAAAATGCATCTTTAATGCTAGTGAGTTCAATCTGAGGAATTCACGTTGGATGGTATATCAAGTGCTATGCTCAACCTTTATGTTAGCTTGATAGTATTGTGAGTGAGATTGGGTTGTTGTCCAGCTGGTACTAGGCAATGGGGAAGTTAAGGTTTGTTTTGAGTATTGTGTTTCTGGTACTACTCAGATACATCAATCAAAGCAATGGTGGCGAGTTTTTGTGTGTAGATTGCTAGAAGTCAGAAAAGGGGAGACTTGATAACTAAGTTACTTGTTTGTTAGATTGGAAGTTGTTGATCTCATGATTGTGAATTGGGATTGGCTATTGGAAAAGGAGTGACTTCATTGTTATTTCATTTAAAAGTTAAAACAACAGGCAATGTTCAATTGATACTTGTATGATGTACCGCTCAATTTTCTGGCCAAACAAAACCGAACGGAAGTTTATTTCTCCGTAGTCCTAGAAAAAAGTTTATGATGCCATGTAAAGAGAAGATTGGGGGCACAAGATTCTGTTACGCTCTTTCCCTTCTTTTCTTTGTAACAGAAGTTGTCTCACTGTTGCACAACCGGCTTTGAGCTATACAACTTTTGTACTTGTGCTTCTTGGTACGTATGATGGTGGAATGGCATAAAAGTTAGATGGAGTAAATGCCATTATTATTTCTGCAATGCTTGCTATATAGTATTAACCCAAAAATGGAAAGTATGATACTTTCTTCTCTGTTTCAAGCAGCTGATTGTACTAATTTATTTCAAAAATTATATAGTAAGCTTCAGTATCTTAGAAGGTATTTCTTGGAGAATTTTGTCTCTGGGTTGTTGGTAATAGGAAGTAGGGAATTAGCACAAATCTCTATTCTTTACCCAAGAGAATTTTCAAAGGATATCAGCCAAATAATTTCCTTTTGCAGGCTCTTCGTGTTCAGTGTGTTGACCAACATTACTTGGGATGCTGTTCGTACAACCATAGGAGGAATTTTTGTTGTTTCAGCACAGTTGTCTTTCCTGTGCTTGGCTGTTGGAGTGGATGTCGTTTCGTAGCATTGTGCGTGATGTAAGGGATGGCTTTGGGAGCTTGTCTCGAAGAGGGTTTGAGGTGAAGTTTGTTGGGCATCGCAGAGGGAAATCTCATAGTGCTGTCCACGAGTTGCATGACCCAGCCCCTGTGATCCAGAGCAGTTGCTGGGCTAATTTGCCTCCAGAATTGCTTCGAGATGTGATCGAGAGGTTGGAGGCCAGTGAGGCTACATGGCCTTCCAGGAAGCACGTAGTTGCTTGTGCAGCCGTCTGTCAAACCTGGAGACAGATGTGTAAAGAGATCGTTAAGAATCCAGAATTTTGTGGAAAGATCACTTTTCCTGTTTCCCTGAAGCAGGTGATGATGCTCACTTAGTCTTTCTATGCTTCATTTTCAGTTTTAGTGATCATATATCTTTGATGATCATTGTAGATTATACTAAAACATATATTTGGCCTTTAGTAGTTTGCGAAATGAACAACACTGTAGAAACATATTTTGTCTATTCATTAATATGCTTTTGTTGTCCATATTTGGTATTCAGCCTGGGCCCCGAGATGGAACCATCCAGTGCTTCATTAAAAGGGATAAATCTACCCAAACTTACTACTTATATCTGTGTCTTAGCTCCGGTAAGCCTGTTCCTAAGTATTATGTGTGTTTGTACTTACTACATACTGTAATTTATTATATTCAAAAGAATGCAAGAGACACGACCATGTTTCTTATAAAATAGCAACCAAAGTGTAGCATGGTCCTTGCATTGTAACTAATCATGCATGAATTACTGCAGGTATTGAAGTCATTAAAAACATGTTTAGTGTTAGTTTAGTTGTTGTATTGTTAAACTATTGTACTCCAATGCATGCCAGTCATTTGTGCATATGTGTACTCATTTTCTACTCCTTTTTTTTTTCTTGTTCTACATGACTGGTATTCTTGACTCCTACCTCGCAAATCTAGCGAACCAGTTCCTTCGTAATTTTCTTGTAGAGGATGTGCTCAGTTTCATTTTAAGTAGTTATAGCAACCAATGTTGTAGAATCCAGTAGGAATGATAATTGTTGCTCGTTGACTAACTTTGCTAAAAGACAAGCCTACTTGCGGTTTAACTCCGTGAGTCTTGCCCTAAGTAGATCATTGGTGGTCACACCCTGAACTGTATTTCATCTGGGGCTAAGCATGTCTCTTCTTGAACCCAACTATATAATAGTGAATATGCTAGAATCCAATGAACTAAGCACATACACCAGAACACATGTGTGCACCTACCAGTAATTTAGTGCTGGTGTGCTGCTATCAGCTGTCAACTATTTTCTGTTCTCAATTCATCCCTTAGGGGATATATTCCTCTTGCCAGCCTACTTGTTAGTATTTATTAATATCTGCTGCTATTTAACATGTTATAACACATTTTCTACAGCTGTGCTCATTGAAAATGGAAAGTTCCTTCTATCAGCGAAAAGATACTCCCGTGCAACCTGTACAGAATATACAATATTTATTAATGCTCACAATATATCTAGGTCAAACAACATGTACATCGGAAAATTGAGGTACTAACTCAAAACAATGGGCAACTTTGTTTTGAGAAGTTGCATCATCTACAATTTTTTATCTGATGTGTCACTAATATATTTACTGTTTTGGACTTTTAGGTCAAATCTCCTCGGCACAAAGTTTGTAATATATGATACCCACCCTCCATGCAACACAGCCAATGTTTCACATTCAGGGAAAACAAGCCGTAGGTTCTACTCCGGGAAGGTGTCGCCAAAGGTCCCATCCAACACCTACAGCATAGCACAGGTTTCATATGAGCTGAACGTCTTGGGGACTCGGGGCCCTAGGCGGATGAACTGTGTGATGCACTCCATCCCTGCCTCATCCATTGAGGCTGGTGGCACTGTCCCATGCCAGCCGGACAGTGTCCTTGCTCGCTCCCTTGATGAGTCATTTGGCAGCATCTCCTTCTCCAAGTCATCCATTATGGACCACTCCATTCGTTTCAGCAGCACCCGATTCTCTGACATCTCGATAGGTGGCCCCAGAATTGGAGGCCAGGCATTGGGTGACAACGATGAGTGCAAGGAGAGGCCATTGGTTCTCCGTAACAAGGCCCCAAGATGGCACGAGCAGTTGCAGTGCTGGTGCCTCAACTTTAAGGGCAGGGTGACTGTTGCATCTGTCAAGAACTTCCAGCTTGTTGCTGCGACGCAGCCTGCTGCTGGAGCCCAAACCCCGTTGCAGCCTGCCCCACCAATTCCACCTGAGCATGACAAAGTGATACTGCAATTTGGGAAGGTGGCAAAGGACATGTTCACAATGGACTACCGTTACCCACTTTCAGCGTTCCAGGCCTTTGCGATCTGCCTGAGCAGCTTCGACACCAAGCTGGCCTGCGAATGAAACCATGGGTGCCAAAGCATGGTCGTCGCTTATGTAAGAAACCGACGGCCCCCTCAAATTTAGCTGGGGCGCTATTGTGTTGTTTGTTGTGGATGTCTTGTTAACTCGTAGTCACTAGAAAACCATGTTTAGCCAATATCTCCTGATTTATAACTGCTACTGCTGTTGCTGTATTGTATCCCCGTTTCTTTTGTTTTTAATAGCTCGCTTTGTAGCATCTTGCCTTGCCTGTAATAATTATCAGACCTAATTGGGTTGTTGATACTTTGATTGTGTTAACTGAGAGGAGTTTCAGATTTTCATTCGTGCCAAAATTTAGATTTTGTGCCTTTGGTGTTGACTTGCAAGAGTGTATCTTGTGGACTTGTGATTTGCCATATGCCCATATCCAGCTCCTGATCCATCGCAGGATGGAGGCTCCTGTTGTTTTTTTTTCATGAATGTTAATAAATGAGCTTGTTGTGTGCACAGTGCACTGGTTTGTTTGATCGTCTCAGAGGATTATGCATGTCTGACATTTTTGTGCTTGTTAAGAGAAGCTCAATCTAAAGCCCAACTCTAAACATTCATCTAGGTCACTTCCTTCGGTTTACCGGTTGGTGCACTCGCACCTCTGTCGCCCGGGCAGCTAGCTTTTTAGTCTCCGGCGCGATAGCCGAAGCCACAGCCGTTGACGGCCTCCCGCCACCTTGCTGCACCATCGGCGGCCACTGGAATCTATGGATGGGAGCATGGTGAAACACCGAAACCCAGAGCCTTAACCAGAGCACAAATCCGAAGTACTATCTGATGGCTTAAGATTTGACTGATTTTTCGTGAGAAATTTTCCCATTATTTCTTAGCAAAAGCTGTTACAAACCTATAATCTGAATTGTTCTTAGCAAAAGCTGTTGTAAACTTATAATCTGAATAGCGTTCATCGGTTTTATTTGAATGGGTCCGAAATAGTATTCCAAGTAGTGGTGCAATCAAAACGGATACGAACAGATATTGTTCCTCCATCGTATCTCATATTTTTTTTCTTAGAAGGATACGGAAGAATTGATATATGCAGCAAATTCCGATTTGCTTCTTTCGGCACCAAATTGCAGGTGTTAGCCTATTAGCATTCTGAAAGCTGCCACACTCCCTTGTTTGGGTTAGTCATATCAAACAAAGTTAACACCTTTTGTGGTTACAAAGTTGACACCTTTTGTGGTTATCATCTCCTCAAAACAGTAAGATTTGTCAAGCGGGTATAGATCGACGAGAGTTATCTAACACAGTAGGTTTTTTTTTTTAATTTAAGAGCTCGTTTTTATGATTTCATGGTTAACTGGTACCAACGAGCTTCAGTTAGCAGGAATTCTGGACACTTGAACGAAGTGTCATCATTTACTCAGCTAAGGGTTCGGTACTGTCGAATAAAATGGAACACTGAAATTAATTAATAAAGCTTCCTTGATGGTTGACATGATAATGTGAGTTGGAACTTGCTACAACATCTGGCCAGAGAAGATAAGTAGTTTCTGGTTTCTTTGATGCATTGTGTTTCTCTCTTCCTTTTTTTATGTTTTGTTGATTTTTTACATTCATTATATTATAAGTAAATGTTGATTTTTACATTCATTATATTGTCGCTAAATTTGGGTAACACAAACAGTTGATTGTTCTTTTGCTTGCCAGTGTTGGAACCAAGCTTTGTTTGGTACGTGAAACGTTAGTAACTTCGAGTATCTACACTCTACAGTGAGTCCCCTTTTTTGTCCTTGCATGAGTCTGTTTTACTGGCTCTGCCACTACACTGAATATTCGATTGAAATCATGAAATCCATAGGTAACATGATCGGTTACCTATGGATTTGAGCTTGAAAAGTTTTTTTGGAGAATACTCTTCATGGAAAAGATATATTTATTTTGATTTTTAAAGAAACCAAAAGTCTAAATGAATAAGGCCATCGTAGACATCAAAGCGTGATATGGAAACTGAAAGACCGAAAACGCCAGTAGAGCGGGGTAAAAGGTGCCTTCTAATTTTCTCCCAAGTATTTAACACTTTTTCACTCTAATAACTAGAAAGCTAGGAAAATTAGAATGAGAAACCAACACCAAACAAGTAAAATAAATATATGAAAGTTTGAAAACAATCAGGGAAATCGGAAGTAGTTTTGTTATAACTGTGGTACTTTTGAAAATTGAAAGTACCTTTGTTATAACTGTGGTACTTCCTTTCTTCGATGAGCAGTGAAATCAGCCCAAGTTCAAAAACTAAAATTGATGAAACTTTTGATTCGAAGATCCAAATTACATGAAATTTTGCAAGGATCTTCTCTAGGATATTATGAATCTATTCCAACAATCGATCACGAAAATCTAATATCAAAGTTGAGACCTTTTTCAGTTTGTTGGAAGGTTGCACCGAAACTAACCTAAAACCAAAATCGGTGAATGCAACTTGCTCGTAGGATGATGATAACCAAGAAGGGTCTAGATGTATTTCTACATGTCACAGCAAGTTAGATCATCACAGAAACCAAGCAAAAACCCTTGGATCAAGAGATGAACCAAAGAGGCCAAACTCAAGCAAACCGGGTTTTCTCGTGAATCTTACTACCAAAGTGTCTAGATGGTGGATATGTATCTCTAAGAATAATCTCCATCTCTCACACATCTTTGGCACAACAAGATCACAAGAATGAAAGAAGAGATATCAAAACCAACCAAAAGTCAAGCACATCAGTCAAAAACAAGAAGGATTTAAGAGTTGCATAAAGATTGATATATTACTTACTTGAGAAGGTAGATTTTATAGCCACTCCACTTTAAAGGACAATGAGCACCCAAGATACTCACTCTCAAACCCTAGCCCTAAACGTAGAGAAGAGAGCACAAGAGATGAATTGTATGGTTAACCGCACATGTCTCCATCTCAACCCCTTTTATAGGTAGGCAACCAGCTACTTATTTACCTTAATGGATACTATCTACTATTACAATGGCAAAATTTGTTAACCTCACACACACGAGTTTTACTTACACAAGTTTATTTATGCACGCTTTTTAAAGTGCATAAGTTCATATCCCTAAATCCTTAGTCTTGATCCACCTGGATCAACCAACTCCACCTTGACCTAAACCGCTATCCAATGCATTGCCCATACACCGCAGTTTTGATCTAAGATGGTTTTCAGTATTTTGGTCAAACTACCAAAATACCCTTCTTGATTCAGTCATCATTAACCAGTGCAAACAATCGCCATGCTTGCTACATATAGATGCATTACTAGCTTGCCATGCGTCGTCAAGTCTTTTCTGTCCCGGTTCCACCGAACCACGGCTCACTTGGCCCATGCAAGCCACATGATGCCATCCCGCCGTTCGAACTCGCCTTTAACATTTTCTACCTTTCTCATGCCATGCTTGAGCTCACCGTCTCACCCGGCATTCTCGATCGTTCTGGGTCTTAACTCCTCCATGAGCCTATCTCCGATCATCGCAGTTGACCACAGTTGATTCCAAGCGACTCTGTACATCCAAAAACAAAGAAATTATTTTTAGGCATAAATTTTTCACAACTTGACCCACATTAACTAAAACATGCATCATGCAATCTTAATCCAATGACTCAGGTCATCACAACTCTATCCATAACTCAAATCCCTAAAATCCTATTTTCTGGGAAGATCGGTAGTACCGCACTTACAATGCCGGTACTACCACTCTTCAAAGCGGTACTATCGCACCCTGTAATCCTAAACTAGACCTCTCTAGAAAAAAATATACCACTGCTTTGTCGGTATTACCACACTGCGGTACGACCGCACTTATACATGCAATATTTCTGATTTTCCTAACACTTTCAAAAAACGGCCCAACCGAAATACGATATTTATAAAAACACTTAACCACTCTACAAAACTTATAATAATTTATCATAACAATATTATGTATATTTTCATATAGTCCCTAAGAAACAGCATGTCTGGGAATTATTTTTACTCGTTGGTTGCTGCGACGAGTCATCAAGAAGGAGGAGCATCTAAATGTAATTAGGTTGATGTCTCGTGGAGCCTGAATGCGTGATTACAAGTTGATGGCGCCACGTGTCACCAAGAATGCCGACCTGCCTCTGGTTGCATCGCCTGTTGATGACATGGCAGGCCAGAGTTACATGGCCCACTTTCCACGAATTCGGGTTAGTTGCGTCGCCTGTTGATGCTGCTTCAGATAAATATGGTCAAAATGTCAATCATCGAAAAATATGTACGTAGGCTTAGGCTGGCCCAAATTTTTTATTGATGATAATTAATATTTCCGAAATTAAAAAAAAGTAGGGTAAGATTGCCTGACACGTAGAAATCCAGGAAGAACCGCGTCCTGGAACATACTTGTTAATTTTAATTCTGTTCCGATGGTCATTTTAGTCTAGCGTTTGCAATGAAATATTTTGGTACCGGGTATTCTAGTGTACCGCTTTGGTCTTATTATTATTATTATTATTATTATTATTATTATTATTATTATTATTATTATTATTATTATTATTATTATTATTATTATTATTATTATTATTATTATTATTCATGTGAAATCTAACAGAATTGAAACAGAAGAACAATGTTCAAAATGGAAGAATTCCTTGTGGAAGGCCATATACATAAATACCAATACATGTCTAGAATAAACTATAAAATTACTAGGCCAACGCCGCAACCCTAAATTGATAGCATTCCAGCGCCGCCATTAATCAGCTTGAGCTTGCAGCATTGGACATACGGGGCCACCATCTCCGTTCCAGCTTGAGCACAGCTGATCACCATCTCTGCTCAAATTTGACGGCCACCGCACTACCACCTCAAGTAATCTCCTTCGACTGTGCCACTTCTGTCAAGATCCATGAGCGACGGTGTCTTCTTCACCGTCTCCAGTGAATCGCCACCGTGCACAACCATCTCTGGCTTGGAGGTGTGCCGCCAGCCACCATAATCTTTCTTCCCTGCCTAGAAGACTCCACTACTGTCCCCATCTATCTTCTTCGCCCTTCCCATCCTTAACTCCATCTTTCGGTTCTAGAATCAACCGAACACATGATTTCATCTGCATTGGCTGGAATCGACCTGAATGGTCGGAATCGAGGCTAGTTTGGGATGCAACCTCTTGTATATCATTTTAGGTGACGATATGGTATGCTCCGATCATTCCGACTGGTACCGAAATGGAATTGATAAGATTGCTTTGGAAGCCATTCGTCCTCCTGGGATGTGCACCAGACTACCTAACAAATCGATCCATTGGTCTCGTCTGATAATTATACAGCAAAAAGCTGAACAACATTTGTTCTTGCCTCTTTTTTCTTAGCGAAACAGCATGCCCAAGGCACCGACTAGTTACAAATTTGTTTTTGGGTCTCTTTTTTTTTTAACTTCTAAAAGCTACTTTTCAGCTACAGTAACTAGCTTTCAAACGGAATATCTTTTCAAGATGTAGTCTACAAGTTAATTGTAGTATATATTATAACGACTTCATTTATATTGACTAAAACTACATACGAGTTTCTATTACTCTGTACTATTTTACAAACAGTCCAAAAATCATAAGTCGCAATTAAAACCATAATAAACCGAAGCAAAAAAAAAAGAATAGCCCAAAGTTTGACTGAATTGAACTCCAGTGCCAGCACGTGTTCAAGTGGAGAATCATAGGCTTTTTATTTGTTTTTAGAGGACTAATATTTGTGTTTCTAGTACTTGGGAGTTAGAGATGGCTATCCGTGTACAGGAATCAAATTTTGGGTGTGTTTGGTTGCCTGAATCTCTTTCGTCTTGGCTGAGTGGATCCGTATAATCTGAGAAAGAGCCTGTTTGGTTGCCTGTATGAGTGGATGCAAAAATACGCCCTCATCCTGGATGGGTGGATACGCTCAAAATGAGCTTCACTGGCCATCCTGGATGGGTTGATGCAGTGTATCTTATACGGTCCCACGTGTCAGCCTCTCAGGTTTGGTAGACTGCATCCGCTCAAACAGGCAACCAACACTACTAGAAAACGGATCATCCCTCACGGGCTTGAATTTTCCTGACGGGCCCGCATGAAACGTGAGGGATATCATTTTTTGTGACGGGCCCACGTATCACCGTCACAAGAATACATTTTTTTGTCGGGCTCCTTAAGCCGTCAGGAAAATACACTATTTTTGTGACGGTATTAAGTAAACCGTGAGGATAATTACAGAGAAGCCCGTGAGGCTTTTTCACCCGTGAGGCTTCGAATCCATCGGCCGCGCCCACTAATTTTGTGCGGAATCTGCGATCGAAAACCTAAGTTTTTCCCCAAATTTCCCCATCCTCGCCCCGCCTCCTCTCGCCCCAACCCCTCGCCCGCCTCCTCTCGCCCCATCCCTCGCCGCCGCCCGCCTCCCAGGTCCTCCCGACGCCCAGCTCCGCCGCGCGCTCCTCCTCCCATCCCCTCGCCGCCTCCTCTCGCCCCATCCCCTCGCCTGTCGCCCGCCTCCCAGTCCGCCCGCCTCCCAGTCCTCCCGACGCCCAGCTCTGCGCCGCGCGCGTCCTCCTCCCCATCCCTCGCCCGCCTCCTCTCCGCCCCATCCTCGCCTGCCGCCCCGCCTCCCAGTCCGCCCGCCGCCCGCCTCCCGTGTCCTCCCGACGCCCACTGGCCTGCCGCGCCCCCATCGACCGCTCTCCTCCTCCCCATCCCTCGCCCGCCTCCTCCGCCCCATCCTCACCCCGCCGCCCAGTCCGCCCGCCTCCCAGTGTCCTCCCGACGCCCAGCTCCGCCCGCGATCCCCGCCTCCCGAGCTCCCACCCCGACGCCAGCAGCTCGGTCCGCGCCCCAAATCCGCCCTACCCACGCGCCCAAGATAAATACTCAAGCAAGAATCGAAAAGGTGTGACTTCCGCACCACAAAAAGATTATTGTTCTGTCTTGTTTGCAATTGTCGATATGGTACAAACTCGTCCCAAATCCAACAAAAATTACTTGATTCTTGTAGCACATATGTGATCTTGTTGCTTTGATTTGTTCTTTCTACTATAGGTCCGCAATATATGAAGTAATCGGTACTACAACTTAAGGTATCGACAAAACCAATAACTTAGAAGTACTAGATGTATATCACTTCCCGTAAAAAAAGACGTACTACTTCACAAAATATGCATTTTTTGTATGGTATCGATTCGGTGTAACTCCTATATATCTGTATGTAAACCTAATCATGTAAACAAAAATTCTTAAAAAGTTACTGAATGTGGGGGGATATCTATCATGTAATCATATCAATATTTCCCCCCCTTTTTTCATATCTTGTAAACGCAGTTTATTTTTGATTTTTTCATATCAATCATGCTTATGGTTGCTTACCTTGTAGCCTTCTATATAGTTCAAAAATCTAAATACGACACTTTCTGTTTCAGGTTATCTCGTACTTCTTCTACAAGAATCTGACATTTACACTAACTCGATTCGGTTCACTTTCCAAACCGGCTTTTCCGGGCACGGTTTTATGATGATTGGTTCCAATCTTTATATAATGTCGTTTTCACAGAGATTACGTGTCATTATGGTTGGATTGTTTGATAAGGTATGGTTGCTTGTATTCATTCTACTCATGGAGTAATCCTGCTTGCTGCATTGCACTAAACTTACCCTTTCGTGATGTGAGTGCGTCTCTATCGAAAAAATACCCACACTTTACCAAGAAGGAATCGAAATACCCACGACCTTTGATCTTCTCTCGTAGATGAGACGGCCAAGTGGGAGAAGATCACCTACGTTGGGATCGTGACGTGCACCCTCCCGGCAGCGTACACCCTCTCCAAGGTATATTCATATACACATCGTCCATCGACCATTGATAATTGATACATTAAAACAATTGTATAGTGGCTGATATACAAATGCAAATATAGTGGTGATATACAATTGTACACAGATGCAACATACCTAGTTTTAATAAATATAATTTTATGCTGATATATTCATGTTATGCACACGTAACTATTTCATGGCGGACCATGAATGGATGTATAGTGGTGGCAGCGTGGTAAAGCTCCTCAAATGAATGGATTGAACAAACTACTCGGTTCTTAGATCATGCATTCTCAAATCCTAGGATAGTTGAAAGTGACACCATTAAGTGTCCATGTGCAATGTGCAGAAGTATTTTAGGCACAACAGCATATTGTAGAGTTGCACCTAAGTAAATATGGGTTTAGGTCAAACTATCAAACATGGGCAACACATGATGAACATGACCCTTCAATAGATCACGAGGAAATCAATGAATGTAATCGGATGGACAATCTGTTGATTGACCTAGGCGGTGACCATCCACCGAATTGATGAGGAGCCAACGGCCTCGCCCAAAGCTTTCTATAGAATGGTCGCTAGCGCTGACGAACTAGTCCATGAGAACACAACACACTCAAGTCTGTCTGCTGTCGCTCGTTTGCTAGCTATGAAGTCACAATACAATATGTCAATTGCACACTATGACGATGTATTACAAATAATTCATGAACTTTTGCCTCCGGAGTCTAAGTTGTCCGAGGACTTCTACCGTTCAAAAAAGTTGTTAGAGGGTCTCGGAATGCCATATGTGAAAATTGATGTGTGTTATAATAACTGCATGCTTTACTGGAAAGATAATGAGCACAAAGACAAGTGTGACTTATGTGATACCTCTCGCTATGAGGTAGGCCATAATAAAGTCCCACGTAAAGTATTACGGTACCTACCCATTATAGATAGACTACAAAGGTTGTATGCACACGAGGAGACAGCAAAGCTAATGCGGTCGTATAGTCAGTCAACGTCTGGTAAGATGGTGCACCCATGTGATGGGGAAGCTTGGCAACAATTTGACAAGGACTTCCCAAACTTTGCATATGATCCTAGAAATGTACGCCTTGCTATAGCAACAGATGGTTTCACACCATTTAGTTTGGGTGCTGCTCCTTACTCATGTTGGCCAGTGTTTGTGGCTCCATTAAATATTTCGCCGGGCATTCTGTTGAAGCCGGAGTACATATTCCTTGGCCTTGTTATCCCCGGCCTTGAACATCCTGCGAAAAAAATAAATATTCTAATGCAACCTTTAGTTGACGAACTTATCAAGTTGTGGGAGGGGGTACAAACATGGGATGCTTCACTTAAGCAAAACTTTACAATGCAGGGAGCATATCTATGGTCAGTTCATGATTTTCCTGCATATGGTATGTTTGCTGGTTGGAGCACACATGGTTCGTTTGCGTGTCCAGAATGCTTGGGTGACAGTAAAGCATTTCAACTCCGTAATGGTCGTAAGGCTTGCTGGTTTGATTGTCATAGACGTTTCCTACCTAGAGACCATGAATTCAGGACCCAAGGTAATGCATTTCGAAAGAACACAGTAGTACATGAGGAGGCACCAAGGCATTTAAGGGGAGAGGAAGCCCAAATAGACAAGTTTGTAGGTGATACGAAAAACTTTGGTAAACTTCACCATTGGACCCACAAAAGCTGCTTTTGGCAACTTCCATACTTCAATAAATTGAAGCTTCGACACAACATTGATGTGATGCACAATGAGAAAAATGTAGCTGAAACTATATGGGTAACTAATATTTACTAGTTAGTTCATATACATACATACTTTAGTGGACTACTAGCTAGTAACTACCCTTGTTCTCTATGTAGCATTTGTTCGAAGTAAGCACCAACGACAAGGAAGAAGCAGATCTTGTGTTCGAAAATTATGCTGCGGACCGTGTGAAGCATATGATGTATCAAGCTCGTGTTGATGCTATCAAGGAGTACTACAGAAAACAAGGAGAGGATATTGATGACACGTTGGCACGTCCAGGGAACTCCAGTATGAGCAATACTTGGATGGTAAGATTTGGTGGTGCAATGACATAGTATGGCCACATCTTTGTCGTCATTGGTGCACCGAGCAATTCAAGACTAAACGAAAGAGAGGCCAGGAAGCACGGTTGAAATCTGACGATGTTGCTCAAAATCGAGGAGGTTCGCGACCATACGTGGAGACCCAACAATATCTGGTATGAATCAAGCTCTTCAAACCATGACAATTAACAAAACATGTCGCATTACAACTTATAACACATGTTTCACCATGTTGTAGGAACACAAATATGGGCCAGAGAAGGCTACTTGGCTAAACACATATGTCAGAATGAAATCAGGCATGAAGAATGTGGATAGTAGTGGTAGTAGTGGTCCAATCAGCAGCCAGAAAGCACAGAAATACATTGTAAGTGCACATCTATCCCTAGCTTGTATTTAGATGATCATCTTATTCATAGTAGTGTCTAGCCTTCTGCTGGATCCACAAGATATAAAATGGTTGTGTACTCATCGTAGTGTAGAGGTAGAGTAGATTTCTCCTTTAATTGATGACACTGTGCACAATAGTCAGATATATGATGTGCAGAAAAAACAATTGTTTTCTTTCAAACTTGAAAGGGAAAAGAGCACCATTTTAACCAAGAACAACTGTCTCTCTATGGTGATCAGTTCCAAGCAAATAGCACTAGTACACATTAAACATGATTTACAAGGAGATCTAACACAGCATGCATGCTCATATTTACAAATGCTATGATGCCCGCACCGCTTTAGTTTACACTCATCACATACATACATAGCGATTACACCAAAATAGCTAGCTTCTAGATGCTTGGAGGGTTCACAAAAACAGAACCGATCAGTTCTGCTCCTAATAAGCAAATTTCTTAAAGGGCAATATTGCTCGTAACAAACACAAAGATCGCGAGTTGAAAAATATTAGGCCACATGCCACTTTCACATGGAATCATTAACTATAATAGTACCGAGCTAATTTTCTCTTTCAAATGTTACTTTTGTTCTAGGATGATTACTCTGCTGCTATGGCTCAACACGAAGATGATTGGGAGCAACGACCACTGATGAAAGCATATTGTACAACATCAATGGTGGCATGCCCCATGGCCGTGTACCAATAGGGAATGGTGCTATCAAAAGGATGTTGTTCTAGCAAATTGCTAAATCAAGAAACATCAGGCCATCCAGTTCTATCTCTTATCGAAATGTGCTTCGACATAATCAAGAACTACTCCAGACTCAAGAAGTTCACCGCCAGATGATCTTGGTAATAATGCCTAGCAACTCCTGTCCTTAATTTGCTTGTATTCATTTTGTTTTGTACTCTCAATATTGCCTTATTTTAAAGATCCAACTTGCAAATATTTTGAGCATATCATAATCACGTAAAAGCTAAGTGAGGGCGGGAATTTAAACTTGCAGTCAGCTGGGTGTTGCTATATCAACCAGAATTGTAGAAAGTTTAAATTGTCCATTGGCTGCCTGTGATGATACGCAGGAGTCAGAAGTCAAAGTTTAGAATTAGAATCTGCAGGGAAACAAAGGCCGCAGACTCAGACAAAAGGCATTATATGCTGTACGAGTAGGGGCATTAGTTTAACGCCTGCCGCTTTGTGAGGTGATTAGGTTAATTAGTAAACCGCCAAGTGGATGAGGGTAGGATTAGTTTGGAGGTTCGACCACATCGCAACCAAATTATTTAAAACTACATTGCCTTGTTAGCACAAAGACTTAATTTACATAACTAATGTCTTCCACTGTTGCCTTCTTAGTTCTTACTGGCCAATGGTTCTGAGACCCTTAAATCCAAGGCTGCTTTGGCAGTTGGGAAAAGATTTAGGGTACACATATAACAGATCCATGCTGAATTGAACAAACAAGCAACATCAACTACTGTTATCATGTTGAGAATATTAATTCAGAAAGAAAACTGTATTTATTTATACCTGGTTATAACTATCTCATGCGATGAATATGTGAAAGCAAATGTCTGATTAAATACATGCATGCATGTGATGTTTCACCACGTAGATGCTTTTTGAGAAGATGGGTGAACAACCACCACCAGAGATGCTACGCCGTGGAACACCTACACAAGCACAGGTAATATCGTTTACTACCTACAATTATTGCCTTGTGTACAAACAAAATTCCGTACGATATATTATTTTGCCTTGTTCTAGAGTTCAACTTCAAGTGGTACTTTCCACCTATCACCTTTGTCATATGAAGGACCATGTGTACTATACAACTAATCATTTTTGGTATGTCAAACTGTCAACAAGCAGTACAGCAGTGAGCGAGTGGACTCATGTTGAATGTTCTAAACATGGCAATAACCTAAATCTCATTTACTTATAGTTGATGGTAAGGTGCCAAATGACTTCTCTACTAGTTAGTACACCCATACTTGTGAGTTGTTTACGAGGCTAAACTAATCTTGAGTATATGCTTACCTTCTTTGCACAATTTTTGTTGAATTAACAAGAACACTTAGATCTTCACATGCATTTCTGGGATGATTACGTATAGTCATGTGGATTTTTCCTTTTTTGTTGCTATGGTCTTTTATGTAGTTATGAAAACTACCTACCGTGCATGTTGTACAAGACATGATATTGTGAGATGTGTATTTAATATAGGACTGTGATAATTCAAACAACATTACAAACTATTACAGCTTCTTCAACTTAAGTTGACATAATGTTTTCACCTTGCAGCAAGGGACTGGGACTGGGCTTGGGACTGGATCCTCTCATGTGGGCTCAGAACCGGATGACGGTGCTGTCGATGGTAACGTTGATGTAAACGAGCGGGGACAATCTGCGATGGCGACATTGATGGCGACAACAACCATGCCGCCATGTGATTTTCAAGTGATCTCTTGTAGTTCTTTTGACTAGCTGAACTTGAATGTAATGGAAATAGAGACTTTTGTATGTGGTACTTCATTTTAGATGTCTTTTGGATGGATGAACTAATCTGGAGGTGATGTTTATGAATTGGTATGCTTGTGTGAACATGAATCAATGTAGGGATTGTTTATGAAAACTGAACTTTTTATATGTTTGTTTAATTATATGTTTCTTGATCGATGAAAGGATGGTGTTGTGATTAATTTGATTATATGATGCACGGATGTGTAAGATTTAGATATCAATGCTTATCTTGTAAGTTATTCATTGTGGTGAAAAATCATTATAAGTGAATGCAAAATTTTCGCCATAGGAAATCAATTTTGCTCACGGTTCAAACCGTCACCTATATTTTCTTGACGGTAGCATAAACAATCAATGAAATTAAATTTATCGACAGTTTGGCCCGTGAGAAAATTAAGTTTTCCTCACGGGTATAGTACCGTCAGTTTAACTAATTTCCCTCACGGGTCTAGTACCGTCAGTTTAAATAATTTCCCTCACGGGTACAGTACCGTCAGGTTAAACAATTTTCCTCACGGGTACAGTACCGTCAGGTTAAATAATTTTCCTCACGGGTAGAACCGTCAGGTTAAATAATTTTCCTCACGGGTATAGTACCGTCGGGTTAAATAATTTTCCTCACGGGTAAAACCGTCAGGTTAAATATCCCTGACGGGCACCCGTCAGCCAAATTTAATTTTCCTTTCCAGCCAGCCCTGAGGGGATTTGCCTGACGGGAACCCGTCAGGGATATTTAACCTGACGGTTATTTGTATTTTCCTGACGGTTTTGAACCGTAAGGAATGATCCGTTTCCTAGTAGTGCAAACAGCATCTCAGTTTTTTTGCATCCGCTCATGCAACTTCACCAAACATTTTTTTTTTCTGAAATACGATTCGACTCAGTCTGCATCCACTCAGTCAGGATATACGATAAAACCTCCATCCACGAACCAAACACACCCTTTGTAGTTCCTACGCATTCTGGAAGCATGGCAAACAGTAGAATAACAACTGTGGTGCCCTTGAGCTCAGAAACATAAGAACAACTCTGATGGCAGAACGTGTTTGTCCAGAGGTGTTTCTTGGAAATCCTTACATCGCAGTTTTTACACTTGTTCTGAACAAGAGGGTGGACCAACGAAGCACAGCAAAGCTGTACAGCTGTACCTGGACTAAACCTGGTCACATACACAAGGTAAATTCGCATAGACATGTACATAGCTAGTATATCTCGAAAAATAACACCAGAACTGCCAGCATTAACTGGATGATACAGCCTCAGTTTTCACAACTCGAGACCTCGACAGGCAGTAGCAGAACTTTGTACCTTGCACTTCAGCATGAACTAGATCCATACACAAAACATGTCCAACACATATGGTCCCGCTCATTTCGACTTAAGCTTCTGATTTATTTTTTATTATTTATAAATTTCATCTTTTTCTGATTTTTTTTGTTTTTTTAGCATTTTTCCGGTTCTTTTTCTGTATTCGTTTACATTACACGTGATGGACTAAACTATTTTTTTTTATTTTTAATTTTTTTAATTTTAATTATAGCAAATAAGCCACCATCAACTACAGTGTGATTTCAATCAGTTATAATACAATTTTAAATATAAACCATCAAATTTCAGTCCAAATGAGCGGGCTTTGAGTGAGTGAATACCTGCTAGGAATCTGAATTTACATGAGATCATAAACGAAACATCTCTTTCAGCTCTCGTAAGCTCCATGGACCAGGAGCCTCGTTGCGACGGCCGTTGATCACACCATTTGGAGGAAGATTGTCATGTTGCTTCACAATTTCACATGTACATCTTGTTTCTGCCCAGCATGGTGTAGGCCTGACAAGCTTTTCCCAGAAATCCAGTCCAACTAACCATATGCGATGCCTGGCCTGAACTTGTTGACTCAGATGTTGACGTTACTTGTTGCATCAAATGTTGATGTTTGATCCCAATTGGACGGGGCCGATCGCTGTCTCGGAGTTTCCAATAGCCGGGCATGCATGGACTACCGGATACAGCCGCGGTGTGGCCAGGCACGCCGAGAGCAGCGGGGACTGCGGCAAGCGTCACGAATTTTTTGTACGAATAATCTATTTTTATTTAAAATTACAGAAATATACTCGCAAATTTTTTTTTACAAAAATAGACTCAAATCGCCCAATGAGAAAGCGACTGGAGCCTATCGCCCAACCAGAAGCCGGTCGATTCACTCGCTCAACTATTGGCGATCGCATCGATCGCCCTCCCATTGGGCGACTTTAATGCTGATCGCCAATGGTTGAGCTATAGGTATCAAACATTCGCCAAAAATAGTGAAAATTGGTGGGGCTATTCTTTATACATCCAAAGCCTTGAGAAAAAATTTGAGCAATTTACCACGGGATCAAAAGTTATAGACGGATAACTTTTGATCCGTGAGCAAATTGCTCAAATTTTTCTCAAGGCTTTGGATGTATGAAGAATAGCCCCACCAATTTTCACTATTTTTGCGAAGATTTAATACCTATAGCTCAACCATTGGCGATCAGATTAAAGTCGCCCAATGGGAGGCGATGATCGATGCGCCGCCAATGGTTGAGCGACGAGAATGAAATCGGCTTCGTTTAGCGATAGGCTCCAGTCGCCCTCTCATTGGGCGACTTGAGCCTATTTTTGTAAAAAAAAAATTCTGCGGGTATATTTCTGTAATTTCGAATAAAAAATGGATCATCCGTACCGAAAATTCCAAGCGTCACCGGGGCACGCAGAGAAAGACAGTGGCGGCGGCCACGCAGATACCAATCGCCGCTCACCGTCGTAGCCCAGATGCCACACGCCTTGCGATGAGCATCGCTGGCCTCTCAATAGTGTGTATCGCCGCTAGGAAACACGTAGATAAAAATAATAATATACGATTTTAGCAATTACAACTAAATTTAGTATACTTTTTTATTAATTTTATTTTAAAATATATATTGTTTAAAAGATAGTTTTTAGGCTAGGCCATTTCGCACCCAAAAAAAAGCCAGCGGTAAACGTTAGAATACGACTTTTTTTGTGCCAGCCCAGCTCAGCTAGCGTCACCAAGTGGATGGGACCAACTGAAGTCCGTACGCACACGCGTCGGCCACTCCGCAAGCCACAGCTCCAACTGACATAGCTGCCCCACCCCTTCCCCGGTGGGCCCCCCACCAAGCCAAGGCAACCGAGGGCCGGCGACCGCGTGCGCTGTTCCCAAACTACCCCTCGCGTCGCCGCGGAGATCGCGGGGCATATCCGTAAATTCGCACCCCCCGCGGGTGTCTTTTTGGAAAGCGTGGTTCGCTCGCTCGGCGCGGACCGCGTCCGCCCTCGGGGCCCAACGTGTCAGCCGCACGCGCCGCGGCCGCCGCGTTAACTCGGCGCGTCGAGGCCGCGTCAACTCGGCGCGTCGCGGCGTTCCCGTCAACTCGGTCTGCGAGTAGGGAGCACTTTTTCTGTTCGTTAATGCGTGTTATTAGGTTTTGATTAAGTTGCTTTGGTCTAAGCTAGCGGGTTTAGGGATGCCCATCCTTTTTTCCCAGTTATTCTAAAAAACGATCAGGACAAATTATTACATGGGTCTTGTAATAAAATGAAGTGTCGCTCCTTCATAGGCTCGTAGAGTACAAATCTGCATGTGAATGATTTCTGTAATGTTTTGCCTTACATCCGGAGGCTTTCTTCGAAATCTTTTGGTGCCACGGTGTGTTGTGTGTTATAGAGTTTTTGGTACTTTTGCACGTTTTAAAATTATATTTATGAGAATAGGTGTAGTCATATGATAATTGTAAAAACATCACTTCTTCCACACAGTGATCGGGCAGCAGCCCTAGGAGGGTGACACGTGCCCTCGGCCACACGGCCAGCGTACAGCCCCCTCTATGCCGCTCTGGTATGCTAGTACTAGACGGCAGGTAATTAAGTCGGCTTAATTACCTCTCTTAATTACTAGTTTATATTTATTACTTGATTGAATTTTTAAATATAGTAAATGAGCTTAAAAAATTACAAACTTTTATATACAGTCTTCTGACACAACACGTACTTGATTGTATAATTTTTTTTATAATTTTATCCGCTCTAAATATTACAAAAAATCCATACCATTATGCTATTTATAGGAGTTGTTATATATAACAAAAAAGCTATAAAAATCACAAAATTCTACATGCAGCCTTTTGACATAGTTGACATAATTGTCTAATTTTTTAGGATTTTATCAATTATGAATTTTGCTAAAAAATTCATACAAATAAACTGTTTGTACGGTTTTTTAATGCAGAAAAATGAGGTGCAAACATTACGAATTTTTTAAGGCTCCATATGTAGTGTACTTCATTATTTAATTTTTCTAGAATTTTATATTTACACAAAATAGCAAGCGGCATGTAATGAAGAGAGCAGCCACAATAAACAAAAAACATCCCATTAAAATATAACCTTACGCATCTATCAAAGCACAATGAGCTCTGGGTCGTTGGTAATTAAAAATAATATAGCTAAAATTTACCATTAAATGGCAATGATTTCATAAATAATCACATGTGATGATATATTATGGAGTTATTCATTTAAGTAATAAATTTATTAATTGGCAAATACCACCACATAAAATACTACATCTCGAATTGCTACAAATATAAATTAATTCAATAAACTAAAAGGTACATGAAATCACGACACCGAATGACGATCAGATGAGCTCGGTCTATTGAGGCAATTTTTTATTGAGTGCCTGGAGGTCTTGCATATCCTGTACTTTACTGTGCAACTAATGCTGGTACGTTGGCTGACATCCAAATCATTCTGGAAGCGCTGTGTGTGCTGACGTTCCTTCGCTGTTATCTTCAGGTCCTTGTTGGGGGCTTATTGTAGCATGTCCGGCCAAAGATCCCTATAGTTTATGTACAAACTATAGGAGTGAAGCTCTATACTCCATGTACTGAAAATGTGTTGCATGTCATAGTACTCAGAGATGTACGGCTCAGACATGTGCCTCATTTGCGCACATGACTTGTACACATGCGAGCATGGCTTATACAGGAGTTTCGCTTGCAGGTGCATGTGGACACATCACCAAAGTGCATGCCTGCTTTATTTCACCCCTGGTGTGACTGTTGATATATTTTCTGCCAAAGCCTGATCTCATACTTTCTGTAGAGGCCATCGACTACCCAAATGTCATGCATTCAAGTCTTCTCCATCTTCTCGTCCATGTGCCTCTCCATGTTCTCAGACCACTGCTTGCCTTCCTCCATCTGTCGCTTGGCTGCGGTGACTCTATTGATGAAATAACTGATAGCACGAGTGAAAGATCAAGCTTCATTAAGTTAATTTGGGTGATAAATAACAAATACAATTATGATATCTTGGTGATAATGACAAATGCAATTGTGAGACTAATCTTATTTATTGATTATGATATTGCTTAGTCTCATTTGGATGAAAAGGTGAAATCAAAGAGATATGCATTCGAAATCACATTCTTATATATTAATGTATTTCTTGGATCCAAAATATAGAATGAACTCCATCAATTGTCTAAAATGAATATGTTCATATGTCTTCATTACACACATTTATATGCACACATTTAGGGGGAGTTCACTCACTACAAGAGATATGACCTTCTACGACAATCAACTTTTGTCGTTGAAGAGTAAATTTACGTCAAGTTATGGATTTTGTGACGGTTGCGTGACGAATTCGCATTTGTCGCCTATCTGACGTGTCTAAACACCTTTGGTGACGAACACGAGTTTTTAGTCGCTAAATTTTTGACGATGCTGCTTTGTCACAAAATTTGTGACATCTCCATATTGTCGTTGTTTCAGGAAGAAACGTCGCTAACTATCAAGTGCCATAATGCCACGTGGCAAGATATTGCGACGAATTTTATTGTCATAATTCATTAAAATGCCTCTTAAGACCCTTTTTAGGCTCAATTCAAGGCCCAAATGTAGCGATATAATATACGACACAATTATCTATGTGCTAAATCCATAATCAATACACAGATCAACACAAGCAAATACATAATAAAATATAGGCCACAAATTGATTATATCATTCAGCAGTTAACTAAAGTTCAAACTCACCAACCAAAATTACAGCAGCAAGCCACAATACATGTTTCAATGGCCATATCCACTGACAGCAATAGCAGGCCAAAGTTTTGTTCACAGGCCACAATACATCTCACATACCATATGCACTGACCAAAATTATAGCAGCCACAAGTTCAAAGTTCATAGGCCACACAATACTTCTAGCACAGCTCAAAGGTTGCAAAACAATGCAATCAGCAGCACAGTCCAAAAGTTAGAGCTACTAATACCTAGGTGTAAACAACCGGCCACCAAACCAAGTTCAACCATCTCTAGGACCTAGCATTTGACGAAGGAAGGACATGGTTTCTTGTGATGCCTTTTTTAAATTTTCGATCTCCTTAGCCTGTTTTGCCAATGCCATTTCTGATTCTTTCTTTAAAGTGTCCATTGCCATTTCAGATTCTTTCTTCATGGCTTCGAACTCATGCCGAAGGTCTTCTTTTGATTGTTTCTCAATCTCAAGCTCAGCCTGAAGCTCTTGCACCTGTGAATGAAGACCATATATGTTGATTTCTTTAGTATTGTGTGCAAACTGAACAGTTAGGTACCAATAGATTCAAATTGGGTTTACTGTTTCATGTGCAGGACAACTAGGTACCAGTAGATTCAAACTGAACAGCTAGGTATTTATTCCTAAATCAAATGCATATGCCCAGCTAGGGGACAACAATTCATGTGCAAGAGCAGGACAGCTAGGTACTAGTATATTCAAATTGAACATCTAGGTATTTATTCCTAAATCAAACTGAACAGCTAGGCATTTATTCCTTATATCAAATGCATATGCATCACAAGGCGACTTTTTTCTAAGATTCACTGTTAAAATTGGTGTTGGATACCTAACACTTGAACATATAATTTGGGTAATAAAAATAATATCAATACTATATGTCTTGATGAAGCACAAATCTGTACAGAAAATAACTTCAGAGAGCATGCATGGTAGGGACTTGATGCAGTTGTACTTTTGCGGAAGTGTCACCTTTAGAGCTATTATTGGAGTTTGATTGAATTCCTGCAACTTGAAGAAACATAGTCGATTTCACAACTTGAGAAACAACATGGTTCGCTGACTTTGGTTGCTCTCCATCTTGTCTTGGTTTAGCCATGATCGTTTCCATATCACCTAGCAAAACAAAATTACAATTGAGGCTTAAATCTTGTGTGCGCTTTATTTTTTCATATGTACATCATGTAGAAAAGAATAAAAATATGTGCTTTCTTGGTCGCTTCCTTAAATCAATTGCATTCAATGAATGAACCAAAAACAAAGTATAATACAACACAAAGACATCTAGAAAATAATCTTGAATACATTTGCAAGATGACCACTTTAGCAATTACACTGAACTATGGGAATAGAACAAAACTAGTTTGCAACATGCTACACATCTGACTAGAACTATGTATGAAGTATGAACTATTTTGTACACATGTCACACAAAGCTATTTTTTCATATGTACATCATGTAGCAAAGAAGAATAAAAGGGAATCAATCACTCACAATAGCTTTCTTGATAGGCTCATTGAATCCTTTGTTCTTGCTGCAGTGGAAGTCCTTGAAAAGATCAATTGCAGTGGGTTCTACATCTTTGTATTTCTCTTGTTTCTAAATTATTTGCAAAGAATTACAAACAATTAGGTTGAAACAAAAATCATAATATATTCATTACTGATCATTGGTTGTTTAGTTTCTTACCAAGACATGGGCTTGTGCAATGTAACACCGAGATCCTGTGCAGTGCTGAAGCAGTACTTTCTCACGATTTTGCTGGTTTTTCAAGCACTTGTCCTGCACATGAAACATTTGTTTAAGTGTTTTTGCACACATGAAAAATATAGAAGGGCGCGAGTAGATGTCGGGCAGCAGGGAAAGGTATTCATGGTAAGCTATAATGCAAAAAAGGCCTCTCTTTCCTGAACCTGCATCAGTAAGCTATAGATGCCAATAACAAAAGTCTATCTAAGCTATAGATACCAATAAGAAAGTCTATCAAATATCCATACTATTCATGAGACACAGGTCAATTGCTTTTGCTTCAAAAAAAGATACATGTTTGTGTTTGAAAACTGAAAAGAAGCCTTCTGTTATGCAGCCAGGCTCATGCACTTACCTACCATGTTATGACAGAATGGATTTTATATACGGCATATGGAATATTCAAATTGTAAAAAAATCACATGTCAAGACCTAAAGAAACCAGATAATGCAGGTATCTAAAACAGTACTAAATTGATGCATAAAAATATGCTCACATATTAGTTACATATGGCACAATTCAAAGCATATGGAATAACCATAGTTCAGGAAATTTGGAGATTTGTCGCACCTTGTGCTTCGAGTCTGACCACATTTGCACTAAGGCCTGCCATTCGTTGTCAGTCATATGGTCCACAGGCGATGTAGTCCTCACTTGACTTGCTGGTACCCCATTGAAGTACTTTTTTTTCAGCTTGTGCCTCATCTGACGTTGTCCACACTTAAGCAAATCAGCACATGCATATTGGACTGCGTCACTATTGGTGTCAATGGTGAATTGGGCCTAGTAAAGAGCATGAAAATTAGAATTTGTGAATGCAAAGGATTGAATGAACTTTGATGAAACAAGCGAATTGAATTTAACTTACACCAATTTTGCCAATGTAGTTTTCAAGATGTGACTTATTGTTCTTGTACTCCTTCCAGTGTGTAAGGATTGGTATGTGCTGCCTAAGTGCGATCCCACCCTCTGATGCAAGCTTGGCAGCTTGGATAGGTGCCTTTGGCCGTCTGTTCCCTTCAGAAATATGGATTGGCATCTTCATGCATAACCCTTTACTTAGCCTTTCTAGTTCTCTGCCTACGCTTCTTCCCCTTATCCTATCCAGATCTTTTCTTGCAACAAGTGCACCTAACAACAATATAATGTTAGTGTTAATCTCGTAGTTGCTATTTGCAGTACACATGCAACTCATGTATGTAAGCTATCAAAAAAGAATATTTCTTGCTATTGTACTAATTGAACACAAAAATACAGCACGGTTTCATACATTTACACAGGTGTGAAGCACAAATGGCAATACAATGGCAACATTGGTTCATAGATTTACATGTAACAAAAATACAGCATGTCATCAAGAACTAAAGAAACTAGATTCAGACTGCAATTTTTGAACCAGTCATTCATGCACAATTCAAAGGTTGTGGATAAGAATAGATGAAAGTAAAGAAAACCTAGTTAGAAGTACAACTGAATTTAGAAGGCACTAAATTTATGACGATGACATACTAATATTAGCATTCAGCATTGTACTAGTAGATACAGTCACATGTGGACAAAGGATATTACTAAAAACTAATCATTACATCAGAATAAATTGCAAATAATGAAAAAAGTGAAAGGTTCATGCACAAGGTAGATACAGTCACTAGCCTTCATCTGTAATGCCAACCAAGTCTTGTTGCTGGGAGGGATCATGTGTGGGCGTGGCATTAGTCAGGCCTAAGTTGAGCACTTCCTGTGGATCTGGGCTCAAAGCTGGGGCTAGATCCCTTGTTTTTTGCCTAGTCATTCTTGCAGGCACATGTTGTTCCTGAGGTGCTTGTGCCACCACTCTCTTTGATGCTTGTGCTCCTCTAACAGAGATGTTCTCAGAACTGGTTGGATTCTTTGTATCTGCAACCTTAGCAACCTGTGAAGCCTCAATAGGCAGAAAACAAGTAGAATTGATGCCAAATTTGGTAAACAGCATACTGACACATAATGAGAAACAATAAAGGACAAACAAACATATGCTTAGAAGACTAGCTACCTTGCTAACCTCCACTTCTTCATAGTCTTCACTCTCCTCACCGGTATACAACGACCCAGAAACTTCACGGTCTTCACCCTTTCTCTTCACTGATGCATTGTTAACTATGGACACTAATGTGTTGATACCAAGCCTTTGTAGCTCTCGATTGTTTCTTATTATTTCTTCACCCTTAAACGCTCATATTCAGCGCCTCAGAAAATCATTTGAGAATAGTTAGAAAGTTGGAATATAATGAAATTATATGCCTCTGTAAAAAACAACCTACATCAAGTCAAGTCACAGTCAACCCACACAAACAATTTTGCTGCAGGGATGCATCACAATAGGTCACAGTCAACTAGTCAAGTCATTGTTGAGCCTTGAAACTTTCTGCACCCAGTTTCTGTAAATTGGGAACTAAGGTCCTCTAATTATATTTATTTTTAAAATGATGCCAAGATAGTTAGAACTTCAGATGGCTAGTTCCTTTGATTTTTATTCTTTGAAGTTCAGAAAACTAGTTCCCTTAATATTTATACTTTCTATTCTGGTCTGGAACCTGTTGTCTTGTATTTTGTCTAAGCACAATCCCAGGTGTTTTCTGGTTCTGATGACGAGAACACAAATAATAAGGCATCAGAGAAGGCTGAAGCTAAAGATGATCATTCATCTAAAGAAGTTCAGAAGATGCCCTACCAATGTCTGGCTCAAACAAAATTTCCTTTAGTGCTAACGAGCAGGGGGCAAGAACCAGTGAGACAGAAAAAGATCCAGAGGGAGAAAAAGATCAACCTTCTGGTAGTGATATAAGTGAAGCCAGGATAAAAAATGCTATTGACAAAAGGGCTTCGTATTTTAGAGAGAACTCAGAGTATGTGTCCTCAACTTGTCGTTGTTAATGTATGCGTCTCGTTAAAAGTTGATACTTCAAAATTACCATGTGTCAGATTTATGGATCAGTAAGTCATCTTAATCCTGGTCTCAAAAGGCTTACACTCTGGAATACATGCAATCAAAAATTTCAACTTCTGTCCAGTAATGACTATAATATCTAACTTTACCTAATGTCATAAGCAGATAGGCCATCAAAAGTACTATCATGGAGCTTAATTGAATTAAGTTTGGTGGTAATCTTTGGATAATATGGACAGGATAGCATGAATGTACAATGTGGAATCTGAAGAATAAGCAAAATAAGTTGCAACTGTACACTGCAATGGTGTTGCAAATATTCAATTGATTACTTTAGTCTCAAATCTAACATGCATATATCAGCACACAGATGTCATCCAAATTGTGGCACATGCTGCTCTCTACTTTGACAATAGACAGGTATCCTTCAATTTCACCTAACATACAGATCACACATAAGCACATAAACTGCTTGCCAGACCACCACGGCTAAACTTCTGACTAATCAAGAGATCCCCACCATATGGATTGCAAAGTAAGAGGGACCAGTGCACGTGTATTACCTCTTCGTTGACGGAGGTTGAGATCCGGTTCCTCGCCCTCCGGCCAGGACCCATCTTGATGCAGACTTCGTTGGCGGACGAGGAAGGCGGGGGGCGTCGTCGGTTCCTCGTCGGGGGAGGAAGGCTCGCCGGGGAGATGGGTGGAGGGCCGTCGGGGAGAAGGACGGAGGGCGGTCGGGGGAGAAGTGCGGACGGCGTCGTCGGTTCCTCGTCGGGGGAGGAAGGCTCAACTGGGAGATGGGCGGAGGCCGTCGGGCGAGGACGGAGGCGGTCGGGAGAAGTGCGAGGGCGTCGGGAGGAGGCGGGCGTCGGGGGAGGAGGCGAGGCGGCGGGGAGGATGGCGGGCGTCGGGAGGAGGGCGAGGCGGCGGGCGGCGGGGAGGAGGCGAGAGCGTCGGGAGGAGGGCGGGCGTCGGGAGGAGGCGGAGGTGGCGGGGAGGGCGGCGAGCGCGGCGGCGGGGAGAGGGCGGAGGCGGCGGGGGAGGGGAGGAGGAGGCGGCGGGGGGGAGAGCGGGCGCGAGGAGGAGGCGGGGCGGCGGGGGGAGGAGGGCAGCTGAAAATTTTGGAATCGGGAGAAAGAGCGAGCGCGCGGCGTCGGCGGGAGAAGAAAGAGCGAGCGCGGCGGTGGCGGGAGAGAAAAAGACGATGGCGGCTGAAAATTTTGGGGACGATTTTTAGCTAGGGTTTTGGCTAGACGGGTGCCTGACTGGTGGGTCTAATGGGCTGGTTTTTGAGAACGGAAAAAAATTGAGGACGGAAAGTATTGACTTTTTTAGATATTGTAATGATTCTTTGAGGCCCTAACGAACTCAAATGAAAAAAAGTTTCAACTGGAAAGTTTTATAACTTGTCGATATATACACTTTTTCTTCTGGTTGTTTTTCCATCCGAGGACATTTAAAAATTTTGAATTTCAACATGTGACAACTCAAATAGACTATTGGACAATTCAAAAAATTGTATTCCAAAATATGATACGTGGAGTTGAGCTTATCATGTTCAAATTTAAATAATAAATTGTGACGATTGTCTGTTGGTATAGCATGACAAATTGCAGTTCGTCATAATATGGAAATCCTTTTGTTTACGACGACTGCTACTAGATCTTAGTGACAGACATATAATTTTCGTCATAAAGTCATACTCCCACCAAAAAACGTCGTAAAGCAGAATGACTTAGCGACAAATTTAGCCATCGTCATGAGAAAATTGTCGTAGAAGGTCATATCTCTTGTAGTGACTCTATGTTTTGTGGTTTCATTAGTATTGATTCATGCTTCCTTTTATACATATATTTAGGATCTTTTGCTGTAAAACATATTCCTTGAGTATATATAGCTTGTGTAGTTCATATATACTATTGCCCTAGAGTATACAAGTGTTGTGTACATATTATATACTTGTAAATACAATTTTTATCTCATTATGTGTTGATATTGTCATGAATTACCAAAAAGGAAAGATTGTAGAACCTAGTCCTTCCATTATGAGTCAATGGTGAAGTTTGATAATTGATGGCAAGTGTTTTTGTGGACTAATATTTTCCATGAGTTGGATGAATAGGTTAGATTCCACAAATAAGGATGACTTAGAATGATCATGTGTTGATAATCAAGTCAAGAGAGAACTATCATGTGTTGATGAATTTCAAGTGACAAGGACCCAGACTTGAAATGAAGATGTGTGACATCAGGCTTCAAGAAGATGTTAAGGCAAAGGTATGACTAGCTAGGGCTGGCAAAGGTATGACTAGCTAAGGCTAAAGATGTGTTCCTAGTGTTTTATCGGTCTTAGTGTTTGGTTGGAAGACCGGATTACTAGTATAGGTGTTGTACTATTAAGAGGAGTCTTGTATAGTAGTTTGTGTCTCATCATATGTTGATAGCTCAAATCTCACTCGCTCTAACTCATTCTTATAACATGGGACTATACATTGCGAATGTATTTATTGAGTGTTTGAAGTCCATATTTCCTAATCCTTTTGATATGATGCTTATAATTTGCAAATGTGTTTTGCAAATAGTTGAAACTCATATTTAGTCCTTGTGTTATGATTCTAAGAGTGTGCAAATATGTTTTACAACTTGTTTAGAATCATGTGTGATCCTTGTGTGCATGATACTAAAGTTTGCAAATGTATTTTGCAAAGTCTGTTGAGTATATGCACTGTCAGACCATTCTGGAACTACCGGCGTGGAAGGCCCAGAACTACCATTTCATTGGTGGTCGGAAGACTGGCGTGGTCAAACCAACGTGGTCGTAAGTCTTCATGGTCGTAAACTAGCGTGGTCGTAGGCCTTCGTGGTCAAACCAACATGGTCGTAGGCCTTCGTGGTCGTAAACCAGCGTGGTCAGAATCGACATGGTCGTAGACATTAGTGGTCATAAACCTATGTGGTTTGAGAAGTGACGTGATCATAGACCATCATGGTCGTAGACCTGCGTGATCTAAGAAGCGACGGGGTCATAGACCTTCGTGGTCGTAGACCTACGTGGTGTAAGAAACAACATGGTTGAGACCTGCGCGGTCTGAGAGCAATGCGGTCGTAGACCTGTGTGGTCTGAGAATGGCACGGTTGTAGACCTCCGTGGTCGTAGACTAACATGGTCAAAGACTTATGTGGTCTGAGACCAGCGTAGTCATAGACTAACATGGTCAGAGACCTGTGTGGCCATAAACTAACATGGTCAAAGACCTTCCGTGGTCGTACACCTGCGTGGTTGTAAACCAGTATATTCAGAGACCTATGTGGTCGATCCAGACAACATGGTCTGAGACCAGCGTGGTCTTAGACCAGTGTAGTTGGTGACCTATGTGGTCGATCCAGACAACGTGGTCTGAGACCAGCGTGGTCATAAACCAGTGTAGTTAGTGGCCTATGTGGTCGAACCAGACAACGTGGTTAGAAACCTGAGTGGTCGAATCATCTGACGTGGTCGTAGACCAGGTAGTCAACGATTAGAGTACGACCAGCTCTGTGTAAGCAATTTGACCAGCTCTGTGTAAGAGGTTCGATCAGTGTGCGATAGTATCGGCTCTGTGTGAGCAGAACTTTCGATTATCAGAACTACCGGCCTGTGTGGCGACATGTTTTTTTCAGAGAGACACATTCGTGGAGTTATCTCATCCCTGTGGTGATCGGTATTTCCGTTCGTCCACGGCGGTACTTTCGGTTGTTGGTAGTACCGAGTTCTGGCTATCGGAACTTCCGTTTACGACTACAACGGTCATTTTTCCAACTGTTGCGTAGCAGAGCGATAGTACTGGTCCAAGGCCAGCGGTACTTCCAATTGTCCTGTTATTTTGAGATTATAACTCCAACAGCTAGTTTTCTTGTGCGGAGTATAAATATCCCCTTGTGGCCGATTGGGGTAAGACTTTTGGCACCATTTGACTTCTGTGAGCTAGTGTGAGGTCTTCTTCTCAATTGTACATGTGTTGCACCTTATAAGTAAGGAGGAAGATCTAGAGTGCATGTGTTGCCTCTAGAGTTGGATTGAGTATCCATTTGAGTTTGTGCATTCGTTGCACGTGGTGAGAGTCAAGCAAGAGGCTTGACTTATTACTCTTGGAGTTTACCGACTCTTAGACGGTGTTGGAGGCATCGTGCACGGTGATCTTCTCAAAGAAGATTGTGAGAAAAACAGGCTAAGTGTGAAGATTGCAGCTCACCTACCCGAAGCGAGAAAGAGCTACCACTAGTGGATTGAGGTGTTTCAGTTTAATTCGTGGAGCCAGTCTAATTCGTTTGGGCTAACCTCAATGTGAACTAGGGGAGACCGGCAAGTCTCCAAACACCACAGTAAAAAGAGACCATGGCATTTGTGGTTTGTTCTCTTGTGCTCAATTTACATTCAAGCAATTTACATTCATAGAATTAAATTGATTACTTAAATTCTAGATTTGCAAACCTTGACATAGTCATATCGTTGGTGCTCTAAGGTATACTAGTTGATTTAGGCTTTATTTGCGCTAAACCAATTTGAATTGAGCTTCCGCATTATATACTTGTGTTTAGCTAAATAGCTTAAATAGATTTTAAAAGAGAGAATTCTAAAAATGACTATTCACACCCCTCTAGTCGGCCTCCTCGATCCTACAAGTGGTATTAGAGCTTGGTCTCTTATTTATTAGGCTTCACTGATTAGAGAGTTAAAGGATGGCAACTAGTGGGATAGTGCACCTAGATGAACCACCTCTATTTAATAGCTTAAATTATGATAGTTGAAAAATCAGCATGATATGCTATTTTAAGGCCATGAGCCCAAAAATATGGCAAATTGTAGATGTGGGCTTTTCTCCTCTATTGGATCCTTTTGCTCCAATAATTGAGGAAGAGAAATGCTCACATATCAATGCTCAAGCTACTAATGCTTTATTTAGTACATTGAGTGTAGAGGAGTTCAATAAAATATGCAATCTTGAGAGCGCTCATGATATGTGCACAAAAATTCAAGACAAGTATGAAATGTCCACATCAACTGATGAGGATTGTATATAAGAGTGAACATTGGAAGATGAATGCTCAATTTTCTAGCTCCGATAATGAACAATCCACCATTCCATCCACATCAACTCGATGCTTTATGGCTAAAGGTAATAAGAAGGTAAATGATGATAATTAAAATGATGCACCTTCTTATGATGAGTTGATGGACATGTTAGAAGAGTTTAATGAATTTATTGGGAAAGAAAAGGCTAAATATAAGATTTTGAAGGATGAGCTTGTCTCTCTTCAAAATGATTATAACAAGCTAGTTGGAGAACATTAAATTCTACTTCTCAAGGAGTATTCTAATTCTAAGATAGATATAGGAATTACTTGCAATTTAGTAAATGATATTCCATGTGTAGCTCCAAATTCTTGCATTTCATCTAAGATTAGCGTATCCACCTCATGTGAGGATTTACTAGATATACTTTGTTGCTCTAAATTAGATGCTTCTACTTTCTCTATGCATTGCAATACTAACATTCTAGAGGAGAATAATGAGCTCAAGGTCTAAGTCACAAGTTTGAGAAAAAACTTGGAGAAAAGTTACAAAGGGAAGTCCTCTCTTGACAAAATTTTGGGTAGTCAAAGAAAATTAAATGACAAGAGATGTATTGGTTTCACCTCTAAGAAAAAGGTGAAAAGCATCTCAAAGCAACTTGAAGAACAATCCAACAAAGTCAAATGCTTTGGATGCAACAAGAAGGGTCACTTCGCCTCTAAGAGCCCCCAACAAGGTGGAAAATAAGAAACACAAGAAAATAAGAAAAAGTAGCAATTGCCAAACTTGCAACAATTGCTGGAAAAAGGGATATTTTAGTAAGGATTGTCCCAAAGGTATCATTCCTAAGCCATCTCTTTTTAATGAACAATATTTGCTTAGGAAGGATAGAAATGACAGTGTGTTTGCTTGGAATGTTAGTTCGCATAAAACCACTTCTAGTGCTATTTGGGTGCCCAAATCTATTGTGATTAACATTTATGGACCCAACTAAGTTTTGGGTACCAAAATGTGCTTCAAGGCTTAATAGGTAGTTGGAGAGGTATTGGAGGCTTGGCTTATTCATGAAGAGGTGAATTCCACCATAGGCAAAATGGAAGTCAAGTTTGAGGATGATCTTGCCATATCATGAACCAATGCCATCTCTGTAACAAGTATCTACCTTTAATATATTTAGCCCCTAGTCTTGCGTAGGTGGTATTACATGAAAATCTTTTAAAAGGGGTGCTCTTGCTCTTGTTCTCAAAGTTCATTATTGTAATCATGAGCAAGATGAAGTGGCACATTAAAGGGGAGTGCTAAATCATATTCATGTAATTCAGGAGCGTGCTAACAAATCCACTTTGAGAAACTTATGGTGCTGCTAGGTTGCTCCCCCTCTGTAGTTTGCCTTTCTAGATCTTTCCAAATGGACTTGAACTTTCGCCTCCTGTTCTACAGACACAATGCCTTGAACATTTTCACAACTTCCTGACTACATAACTATGTGAACAAGTTAGATGTAAGATATCTCATGCACCACTAGGTTCACACATCGTTCCACTGCTGAGGGGGTGGGTCCCATGCTGCATGGTGTTGAGCACAACCAACAACCTAGCATTGCAGTCCGTGATGAGGCATACATTGGATCGGTCACCAACCACCACTCGCTTCATGTTCGCCAGGAACTAGAGCCAACTGGATATGTTCTCGCTCTCCACAATGGCAAATGTCACTGAGAGAAGCCAGTCATTAGCGTTGGGCACCACTGCGTTTAGACTAGTGCCCTTGTACCTCCCTATGAGGAAAGTGTCATCCATTGTGAGCACAAGACGACAAAACTTGAAGCCCTCATGTAACATCCCAATTAGGGAACTAGTGTAATTATGAAAATTATAAAATCTTTTAATGGTTTATCCCGTGTTTCTCAAAAGTTTTTGGCGAAGTTCAAATTTCTCGAGTTGGATTTCTTGCTAAATGCCCGATTAATAAAAATCAAACTGAGAAAATCCAAAACTCCTTAGGAGTATTAAATTCAAATTTTAAAATTGAAATCTGGGCATTCAAAGCCAGGAATGGAAGTTTAAATCAATATAAAATCCTTTCATCCAATTTTCGTATCCGGAAATTCAAATTGGGAAAAATTAAGATTTGTTTTCTCCGAAACTCGACAATCTTAAAAATTTAATCATCTTTTGAGCCAAGCTTTCAAATTGAGAATCTAATTACTAAATTCAATTGCTGAAATTTTGGAAAAATCCCCTTGGGCCCGACCCATTTTCCCTCCGGCCCGCTTTCTTTTTCTTCCCTTTCTTCTTTCTTTTCTCTTCTCCCAGCCCACTCTTTTTCCTTGGCTTTCAGCACAGCCGACGCCTCCTTCTTCCTCCCCTTCCCTGCTCATGGCGTCGCCGGCCCGCCCCCGCACCGCTGCTCCTCCCGCCGGCCCAGCCCGCGCAGCGCCCCCTATTTTCCCCCTGTCACCTCTGCGCCAGTACCCTACCACCGACCTACCCCGGGCGCCATACCCCTACTCCACGCCGCTGCGCCCATGCCACCGGATGCGCCCCATACCGGCGGTACTCCTCGCCATGCCGAAGTACGTGTAGCCCATACCAGTGCCACTCCGCCGTCGAAGTGCGTGCCTGCCTCCCCTTCCTCGCCTATAAAAGCCCCGAGCGCGGCTGAGCTCTGTGCTGCACCAACCGCTGCCGCCTCGCCCTGTCTCGGCCGCCTCGGGCGAGCACCCCGCAAGCTAACCGCGTCGCGGTGCGCCCCTTGATGCCCCCCGCCTCCCCTCACCGTTAATCGAAAAGTCGTCGCCCAAAACGCCATGCCCGCTTCTTCTCCGCCTCCGGCCGGCCACCGCCACTTCCGCCGCCGCCCCCCTCCTCAAGCGGTCCCGGGCCGATTCCGTGCGGCAAGAGCAGCGCCTCAGCACCCTGCAGCCTCCCCCACCGTCGGCCGAAGCTCTCGGCCGCCCAAGCCTCTCCACCACGGTCGCCTCCCCCGCACCGCCGCCTGCTCCCGTCGCCGGCTCGTCTCCGCCACCCTCCGGCCAGCTCGGCTGCTCAGGTATGTTCCTGGGGCGGTACTTGTGCTCACGCACACCTCCCTTCGTTCCCCCTCTCCTCCGACCGCCGGCGCCCCTTTCCCCCTCATCACCGGCCGCCTAGCGCCGCCGCCAGCTCATCCGAGCACCTCCCCGGCCGGAGCTACTGCCATCAGGAGCCTCCTCGTCGTCGGGGCGTTCTGTTTTACCCGTCGCCGCTGCCTGCCCGACCGCTCCCCGCCGGCGACGCCGCACGACCCCGCAGCCACCTCGCCCCTCTGTTCCGTTTGTGTCTGCCTCTGCTCTGTTCAGCCGGCCGAATAACCCTCCCTTCTCTGTGTCTCCAAGTGATAGGTGGGCCCACTTGGAAGTCAGGCCTAAGCTACTTGAGCAAGGTATTAAAGTATGGCTTGTAAATAAAGAGGGAGATAAGAAATTAATTGAATTGTAAGGTTATAATAAGAGGTTCTTGTAATAAAAAAAACTTATCTTTAGCAACTTTCATGACAAATGAAATAACATAATAATTTCCATATGAAACTAACTAGAGGAATTTTCTTTTATAATCGAAAGTGCTAGAAGCTTAACCACAATATCTAAAGATGCATGTTTGGAGCTTTATATAGATAATTACAATAATATCAAAGTTGACGTTCAAACAAATCAAATATTAATATCACATTCTATCGAAAGCTCAAAAGGTCTAAATGATATCTTCCACCTCTCGATCTAAATCTACTTATGCAAACTAAGTAAATAAATTCAGCAAGATTGTGTCGCATGAAATATTAACCATGAATCGCTCACCTCTGGTAGTAGTGCTTAAAGTACTCATGGCAAGCCACATAAAATATCAGATGTGGTTCACTCATCTCTAAAATCATAGAAGCTATCCTCTCAAAAGTGCTTAAAAATATTTGTAGTAAAGACTTTAACATTATCTTAAATACTGAGATTTGGGATGATAAATAAAATATGATTAAGAAAGTCTTGAACAAGAGAGAGCAATCCTTATTCTTTGTCTCGCACCCAAATCCCCAAATCATTATCTCGAGGTTTAACTTTAATGATCGAAATTAAATAATAATAATAATAATAAAAGAACTAGCTTTATCAAGAAGATCCTTGTAAAAATCATAACTCTCCTTTCTGACAAATCACAACCGTTGATCCTATCGAATAAAGTTATTAAATCAAGCAGAATAACTGACTTTAGAATTGGCAGTTGCAACCTCAGATAAATACTGTCACATGAAATATCAGAGTTACACCAAGTATTTAAAATTATACTCATCTCCCGTAAAACTTTCACATCCAAGAATTACAAAGTTCTGTTCTTCTTCATTATCTTCACTAACGCCTTTTTATCTGACCGTGAGTCCTGTCTGACTCACGGGACTTCTTTGATACATATAAATTAATAAGGAGAGTCACCAAATAAAAGTTCGAACCTCGCATTGCCCCGATCAGCTATGTTTTGACCTCTACCTTTCCAAAAGGGGGTATATTCCTGTAGATACCTCTTCATTTTGGTCCCTCCTTATTCTAAATTTTCTCTCACGATAAAGCTACTCAGCCACCTCATTCCTTTGCTCAGTTCATCTACCGCTGTGTTTACAGCTCACCAAGCTGAATCATCCTTCTATTCTCAAATCACCATAAATGTATAACTTAAATTAAATCGGGCATTTAAAGTGTTTGGATTTATTTGGTCTTTCTTTTCTTTGCCACGTATTAGAATCTGAAAACTCGACGAGGCGACGGATTCGAACAGAATCAAGACTCGGGTAAAAGCGACGACTAGGAAGTTGAGATTGTTGACTGAGCAGGCTTTGACTTAGATCAATCGCCATGGTACCCCAAGCAAGGCAAGTCATCACTTTGATCATATTGATCCTACATTTTATGCAAAACTATGTTCTTTTAAAATATCAACTTGCATGCCTAATTTATTATGCAATTATATGTCAAAGCTTAAGGTAGCTACACGCCCACTTGATGTTGTATTAAATTTATCATGCCATTCCTTGATACTTGAATGACCTGATCCTTGTCACCATAGATATTAGTGATAACTTTACTAGCTATAAGTCATATTAAATGCCATGCTAGTCTTGTCAATGTCCAGGGCGCTAGTTGCCCTGATCATCAATCTCTAAAAACATAAGAACTTGTTTTTGGGCAGTCACGGGATGTACGTGGCTGAATACTTTGTGACTACTTATTTTATGCTTCTCAAAACCCTCAAAACCTGCTATACCTGTCTGGACGGGTGGTAAGAGTGGTTGGTACGGAAGTAGCACGAGAATATGTGGTTTGTGGACTGAACCGCCCGGACGCATTAAGGACTTAATCCTGTGATGATTTCTCCGTGTACAACAGTACAACCACAAGTCTGCAAAGTGCAACTTGGCTAAGTAAATCTATCGGACCCCCGGAACTCATCTCACCGGTAGGGGAAAGGAGGATGCTATAAGGGCAAGAGAAGGCCTAAAGGGACACCGAGTGCAGGGTGAAGTTTCCAGCCGTGCTAGCGTTGTGGAGAGTTGCAGTCCGAATGTGCTAGTTTCTGTGGTTACATCCCGTGCGAAGTATGGGACCCACCGCAAGTGGAAGCAGCCCATAAAGTGGGATGAAAAAAGGGGCTCGATATTTTGAACAGTTATTGTGATGATCCACTCAACCGCATGACTAAGGAATCGTGTGGGGCAACGAGCGGATCGTCTCTTGTGGTGAAAGTGTACAAACTCTGCAGAGTCAAAACTATTCGAATAGCCGTGCCCACGGTCAAGGGCGGACATGGGATTGTCCTCGAGTTAGTTCTATTTCAAAAACCTTTATGGGTAGGACAAAAACCTATCAGAGGGATGTACTCTGATTTTGAATTTTCCTGGAGGGACGTACTCCAGCGTGATTGATAATATGAAAGTGGCATAATGATCAAAACCTAGCATAGGTGGATGGAACCGATACCGCTATATTAATTGCACAATTTCAAACTCTTTAAAGCATTTTTATAAAATGCCAAGTCATAGGAATTTTAATTATGATTATTGCAAATGTCGCATTAAGCAAATAAAAGAACCTCAAGCCTCCTTTGACAGCCTTGCATCTATTATTATTGCATCTGTGTGGTGGCTTCTTGAAATCTTGTCGTACTCACTTGTTGTAATTACCATCATTCATCGAGAAAAGAATAAAGTCAAGCCTGCGATGCCTAAAAAGGGTCGCAGGCTCGAAGACGAAGGGCCATGGACTAGGTCGCGAACCCGCTTGGTCGCTGTGGGCAAGTCTGCGGGTCCCACCTGTGAAGTTTTCATTGCTGCATTTTATCGTTTTAGGCTTAACCGGCCCATAAGTAAGTATTACTGTATTATTTACGCTTCCGCATGATATGTTTTGATATACAGTAATGTATCTGTGAGCACTATCTACTGATCCAGGGAATAGTGCGGTGGAATCACAGAGGATCTGGGTTTGCTAACCCGAGGTCCGACACCTGAACAGCCTGGGCGAAAGCCTAGAATAGCCGGTCCAGTATGAAATAGTTGGGCCCTCCGTCAGCATCAACACACTCAAGCTTGTTTATATACGTGCCAATGTTTGATTCGGCTATCTAGTTATACAATCTTGGCATATGGTTGTACGCTTCTTCGTATGTCTCGTATATGGACTCGGTGACCTTATGCTTGGCTTGTCGAACCTTGCTATAGTTGATTGAATAGCTAACCAGATTGGTGACTTTTAACATGAGCATCTTGGCAGAGATGGACACGTCTGCCATAACTAGGTGGCTGATGAGGCTTGCCACATGTGCAGAGGTCACATTCTGATGCTGGCATAGGGGCTCGCTAGGCTCGTAAGTGTGGTCGATCATCGTCTTGATCGAGAAGACCGAGCCAAAAATCTTTGCTTGTTGAGCATTGACCTTTCTAGGGCAGCCTTCCACTACACTCTTCACTACATAATTTCCTGGGTTAGACCAGTGCACTCGATACACATGGCTAATGGACAAGGCGTGTCATGCTATAGCTTGTTGCACAGTCGCCTTACTAGAGAAAAGCTGCCCAACTAAGAGGGTGTCAGTTTGAAACCTCCACTGGGACCCTTCTTCTTGCAGCAGTACAAGGGAATGTTCTACAACATCATCGAGTCTAGAGGACACATAAGGCACCTCCGATGACACAATTCCCCCATTTGGACCAACTGTCTGGTGTGCATCATCATTAGTATCATCAGAGCCTAGGTCAGTGTCCTCGTCGAACTCCAACCCAAGCGTTTACTCTGGTAGATACTCGTGGTAGTCAATGCGAACTGACCACCATATGTCCGCCCTGTCATTCCGCACAAAATGAGGGATGAGTCTTCCCTCCAATACATCACATTCTGTACCATCGTCTTGAAGCTCAGCCTATGGTTGCTCGGGTGTGGAGGTGCCAGGCTCATCAATATTTTCCGGTGCCCTGTGCATGAAACTTAGGTACACCATCGGCTTCCTACTATGGTTCCATTCACCTTGACAAGCTCCTACATGCCATTCGTGTAGGTGATCCCCTCGATCGAAGTTTCATCATCATTGCATCCGTGGCGAACTCCCTCCGGCTACAGCTTCAAAGCTCGTGAATATTCATCTCGACGAGCCCCTCCACCTGGACCACCTTGTATTAGCATCTCGATAGGTCCAACCCATCGAGTCCTGCCCACACAAGATCATCGTTATAGAACACTATCAAGTCTTGCATATTTATGACTACCTAAAGCCACAACAACTAGGTCCACAGTAAACGTTACAACAAATAATGACGACAAGCAGCATGCAAGTTATTGATTACATGTATGTAATTACATATGAATAATTCATTAATTAGTACCAATTTGATTTCTCATCCAAAAATTAATTACAAGTAATTCATTACTGTCGTCCTTACCACATAATTTATTAGCAATACTAATAAATTATGGGTACCATACCTACAAAAAAACAGTACAAAACTACGGCTAAATTACTACAATCTACTTCCTTCATAGTATGAGCTACATTAATTATGACTAACTGAATAACACTAATTAACTATGACTATAAGAATAACGACAAACACATACGACAAAAATTATTTGCCCGTCGGTGGAAGCAATCAACACTGCTATAATCATAATGACTGCTTTGATATTTACTCTCCAGAAAATCTTAATTATGCTATACGCTCTTAATTCTTAGCAATGAGTGTGAGAATGAGAAGCGAAAGTAGTTGAGATGACCGATGAGCGACTGTAAGAGCTCCGTATTTGTGGCCGAGCGAAAAGAGTAAGTTACCACCGAAAATTATAGACTTGTTGTCAATGCGCAGCACCGCGAGCGAGGGAGGACGTGTAACAACCTGATTTTTAGAGCTTTTTTAAAGCTTTTAAAATAAAATTCATCTGTTGGATTTTTCTGGAATTAATTAAAGCTTAAAATAAATTTTTATTAATTAAAACTATTTAATATGACTAAGTTAAACTTTAACATTTGCTGAAAGTATTTTATTTGGATTCCTTGAGTCTCAAGGAATTTTTTGGAATTTTCTTGGATTTTTCCAGGTTTATTGGCTATTTTCTAGAGCTCTTTTGATTTATTTGTATTTCTGGAAATTAGAAAATCACTAAAAGCTCCAAAAGCTCGTTGGGCCGAAGCCCAGCCCACCTACTCCTCGAACCTGCTCCACCCGCCAGCCCGGCTAGCCTGCCCTTCGCCATGCGACGCGCATCTGCGTCTGCGCCTGCCACCGGATGGTAGCCACACATCGGCCATCCGGCGCCTGTCACTCACATCTGAGCCATTCGCACCGCCATCTCCTGTAGCCATCTGATTTCCTCGTGTCGCGCATCCAACGGTGCATTCACTGTTCATCTGTGCTATCTGCCGACACCCATCCGATCTTTCGCTTGCCATCTGAGCCGTGCATTAGTTGCAATCGCTAACATGCGGGGCCCACATGCCAGGCTACTGTTAACCATCCCCGACTTGGACTTTGTCTCTGTGTCACCGCCATTGTCGTCTCCGCCCTGGACTCCGCCACGCATCTCTGCTCTGATCTCGGCGTCCGTGCCGTGCACGATGTTGTCGTCTTAGCCCCGCACCTATTTAAGCCGGCCAACCCCCTCGGTTTTCGCATCCCACCGTGCATCGACGTTTTCACCGAGTCCACCGTTGATTTCGTCATTACCGATTGTCCCCGTCGGTGTCCACCATTTTCGTTCTCCGCTTTTTCGACGCCATCCGTCGCCACCGGTGAGTCGCTGTTCAGCCGCCACCTCTCTTCTGTCCGGCCAGCCACCACCGTCCCTTCGGCTAGCCCACCGCTGCCGTGCTCGCTTGCCTACCGTGCCGCCCCTCAGGTCGTGTGCCCGACGCCTCGCGCCGCACGCCCACCAACTCAGCCCGCACTTGCGTCTGTGCGCCAGTTCATCTTCCCGGTGCACTCAGCCTTCCGTGCACTATGCTGCTGATGACCTGGGCCCACTGGTCACTCGCACTGTGCCGTAGACTCGCGGACCAAGCCTCGTCAGTGCCGCCACCTCAGCATGCCACGTCAGCCCTAGCGCCACGTCCGCAAGCCCAGTCGCCGTGCACTATTCTATGAGCCGAGTTCACCGTAGACTTGCTTTTCCATGAGTTGAGTCTACAACACAGTAGAATTTCTGATTTCCAGCCTTTTCCTTTAGATTAGATTTTTCGAGAGCCCGTTCTCTTTCGTCCTAGCTCCGATTGACCCGATTCCTTTTCCTAAATTCATCCAAAATTGAGATTTATCTTTTGGTTCTAGTTTTGGAGTTTTTGGAGTTCATTGAACTTTATTTGAATTTGTTTTGTGCTTCGTTTTGTTTTCTCTCTCGTTAGATCAAGCTTTCGAAGGAGCTGAAGTAAGATTGAAGATCAGGAGTCATTAACTGAGTAAGGCCAAGGCAAGCCATGTCCTTTGATTATGTTGACGCTAGTTTTTAAATCTATTATATATTATTTTATTTTAAATTATCATGCATTGCTATTTTATTATAAAACCCTTGTATTGGTAGTTATTGTCCAAATTGATTAATTCTCCTTGATAATTTGTATGCCATGATTCTATTGTCACCATAGGATGGGTAATTATCTGGTGGTGCATTGTTAGTTATCACATGGGTTGTACGCTTAAATTGCTTAGCCATGCTTATAGTAACGTTGGGTTATCATTGACTTAATGATATATTAGAACATGGTGGTCAGCCACAGTTATAAAATTTGAGTACCATGACATGGGTAGTGTCGTTGGTGTTGGTTATACAAAAATGATTTTCACTTGGGCGAATGATCGTGCAGTAAAGGGGGTGCAATTTGCACATTGGGATGTGGATGTTTCGCCTGGGTAAATCTAAGGACTTAACTTTATGCACCATTGATTTGAGCCTTACCGCGCAAATCACATGTCTAGTATGGGATAGATCTGGCATAATAATTTGTGAAGTCTGAACTTTGATTTCGCTACTGATGTTGTTTTGGTGCAAGAGGGGGCAATTATCAACTAAGTGGTCAGCCTACTCGACGGTGAAACCTTAGCGAGTGTGATTGGGTTGAGATGAAGCATTGTAGAAGCCTTGTTGTGATTTTCTTTAATGTGAGGATTATCACATCGTGTGGGTACAGTTGTGCAACCTCTGCAGAGTGTAAAACTATTCGAATAGCTGTGTCCCCGGTTATGCATAATGCTCAGTGATTTTACAAGAGGGGTAGAGGTTTCATAAAAAATCTAGATGGGTTAAGTTGGAGAGTGAATAGTTAGTTCACTTGTGGTTCATTACGTGAATCTTGGTTCACAGGTGATTCATTGAAGTGAATGGTCAGTTTATTTATGGTTTATCTCAATTTCTTTGATTACTTATTTATTAATCATTTTCAATCTCGCTTTTCAATCTATATACTATATTTACGTTAAATTGTTATTTTCTGCAAATTAACCTTTCAACCATCCATTGGTAAGCCTTGCATACTATATTGCATTCTTTGTTACAAACGACTTGTTGAGTACTCTATGTACTTACGGTTTCATCCATATTTGCTCAGTTAAGGAAGAAGGACCAGATCAGCAGGTGGTACCAGAAGGAGGATAGTTCAATGACTTCGCGGATTATGACTTTGCTCTCCAGCCGATTGCCTGTGGGCATGTCGAATGGCTGCTTTGCTTATTTTTGTTTTCAGCTACAAGTTTCTTAAGCTTTCAGGCTATTATTTGTAAGCTTGGCCATAAGGTCACAACTCTAATAATTATTAATAATATTTGAGTCTTTCTTAGTAAATCGTGATATGATCGATATTTCATCTTTGTTTATACTGTGTGCACTAGCGTGATCCTAGACTAGTGCGAGTTACACAGGAGGGTCCGGATTTGCATATTCGGGTCTCGACAAGACGGTATAGTAAGGGTGGCATATGTGTGGATGAGGGAGTAGACGATGAGGAACGGCATGGACGGAGTGTCATATGTGTAGACGAGGGAGCGGACAGGGAGGACAGCATGGACAAGCCAACATATGTGTGAATGAGGGAGGGGAAAGGGGAATAGCAGCAAGGGAACAACATATGTGCGAAGAAGGGAGGTCACGCACTACAAAAGAGAGCCACCGCATGATGGCTGTGATTTAAACCGTGAATTAAATGAGTATCGCATATTGCTAATTATGATTAAATTAATATGAATTAATATGGTAAATTTAGAGCATGTAAAATTCTCAAAAAATTAGATAATTAGAGTGATTGTGTCGGGAGGCTACACATAAAATTTCATAATTTTTGGAGCTCGTTTGCTATGTATAATAATTGTTATAAACAACATAACGGAATGAATTGTTGAGCAAAATTCAGAGTGGATAAAATTATAAAAATTACACAATCAAGTACATTGTGTCAGAAGACTACACATAAAATTTCATAATTTTTTGAGCTTATTTGGTATATTTAAAAATTTAAACAAGTAGTAAATATAAACTAGTAATTAAGACAAGTAATTAAGCTGACTAGCCGCACGGTGTCGTGCGGCCGAGGGCACATGTCGCCCTCCCAGGGCTGCCGCTCGATCACCGTGCGGTAGAAGTGATATTTTTGCAATTATCGCATGCTATGACTATTCTTATAAATACAGATTCAAAACGTGCCAAAAGCGCTAAAAACCCTGTGTTATATGCGAGGTAATGCAATGGTGGACAAAAGTGGTGCTACAAAAATAGTTTACTATTTGTTAGAGCAAGCAATTTCACAGTTATTTTTTTGTTTCTAAAAAGAGAATTTGACTGTTATCACATTAGAGCTACACAAACCCATAGAGGAAACATGTGATTGTCAAAAAAACTAAAAACCAATGGTAGCTGCCTCCCAGAGAAAAACCACTGGTAGGAAATGGAAAAGGCACGGCTATTATTGTGAAGTACTTGAGGAGCAATCGCCAACCTTTGCAGGACTTAAACGCAAAACAACCCCTCGAGAAACGTGAACAATCACCAAAGCCTCCCCAAAAAAACATTCCAAACACAAAAGAATTCTCTTCCTATAAATAAACGTAAACAACTCCCCTCCCTTCATGATTAAGCCAACACCTCCCAAAATCAAACAATTAATTAATTTAATCTAATCTAATTAACCAACCCCTAATCTCACGCCCCTATATAAAAGTCCACCACCCCCTCCGGGTCACCCACATCACCGTCGCAAACTCCTCCGCACGCCCGCGAGATGCGCCGGATCCGCTAACCCGCTAAGGCCCCCGCGCGAGATCCGCTTCGCCTCCAGCCAGCCGCGGCGGAACCACCGGCGAACTCGCCGGAGGCCATGCCGGTGACGGACTACCCGGGGTCGTCGTCCTCCCCGTCGCCCTTCTCCTTCGGCCGCTCGCTCCTCTCGCTCCGCCGCGACCACACGGCCATGCCGTCGGGGGAGGAGGCCGACCTCGAGGCGTTCCAGCGCCATTTGGCGGCGAACCTCGGGGAGCTGCTGCCCGGGGGGGAGGAGGGGGAGGGAGGGGAGGAGATCCTCTCCGTCGCGTGGATCCGGCGGCTCCTCGAGGCGTTCATCCTGTGCCAGGAGGAGTTCCGGGTGGTGGTGGCCCAGGCGCGCCGCCGCGGGGCGCTGCCGGCCGCGGGGGAGAGGCTGGTCGCCGAGTTCCACGAGAGGGCGGTCAAGGCGCTCGACGTCTGCAACGCTGCGCGCGACGGCGTCGACCAGGTGCTACGCTGGGAGCGTCTCGCCGACATCGCGGCGTCCGTGCTGCTCGCGCCGGGGGAGATCCACGAGGGACAGCTCCGCCGCTCGCGGAAGGCTCTCTCCGACCTCTCCGTCCTCCTCATCGACGACACCGCCGCCTCGGGGAGCGGCGGCGTCGCTTCCTTCCTCGCCTCCCACCGCAACCGCTCCTTCGGCCGCGCGCGCGCGTCCCCGTCCCGCGCCGCGGTCGTCGGCTCTTCCACCTCCTCATCCCACTTCCGCTCCCTCTCGTGGAGCGTGTCCCGTACGTGGTCGGCGGCGCGGCAGCTGCAGGCCATCGGTGCCGGACTCGCGGCGCCGCGCGCGCACGAGGCGGGCCTCGCGGCGCCGGTGTACGCCATGGGCTGCGTGCTCCACCTCGCCGCGTGGGCGCTCATCGCCGCCGTCCCATGCCCGGACCGTTCCAGCGCGCTCCAGGCGCATCACCTGCCCGCGGCGCCGCCGCGCGCCGCATTCCCCTGGGCGCCGCCTCTTCTCACCCTGCAAGAACGCCTAACCGAGGAGGGAAAGCGCAAGGACAGGCGCAATTCTTGCGGCCTGCTCAAGGAAATCCATTTGCTTGAGAAGTCCACGCAGAAGCTCGCCGAGGCGATCGACGCAGCCCCCATCCCGCTCTTCGGGGACAGGGAGGCCGATGTGCGGGAGGCTGCGGCGGAGCTCGCCGCCGTGTGCGCAGCCATGAGGGACGGGCTTGAGCCACTTGAAAGTCAGGTGCGCGAGGTGTTCCACCGCATCGTGCGCAGCCGCGTGGAGGGCCTCGACTCGTCCATGCACAATGCCGATTGATCCATCAATCAAAATTTCACCTTTGATTGGGCAATGTGGTGGTCATAGGTAGCTTTCTTATTCTTGGTTTGCTTGTTTGTGTTCCAGTCGTATTAAGTATAAATGTGTACCTTCGTGTAAAGAAAGGGGATTAGAAAGGGGCTATCATGATGTAAAGATGGCTGCTGGGTTCCCATGTTTTTGATGCTGCATTTGGTATATATATCATCGAATTTTTGTTAGTTGTGTGTCGTCTGTGGCTAATTTATTATTCAATTTATGTTCCAGAGCTCATTGAAGTCATTTTGTTAATTTGATCTTTGGTATGGTAAGATCAGATCTCCCCCGGCCCGGTACAGTATGGGATTGTTGGTATATTTTGCTTTCAGTAGATTACATGCCAACATTAACCTCAGATGTCGTTGTAAGGGAAAGTTGTGATGGAAATGTTGTGAGAATATGCTATAACTGTTCTTGACATATTTAGCTTTGTTCTGTAGATTATAATGGATATGTCAATGTGGTTGAATGTTCAGAATTGTAAAATGCTGATGACTTAGTAAATTACTTTCGCAATAAATCTGTTGTTTCATAAACTACGTACCGGATGTTACTACTTGCAGAAAAGGGTATAAATAAATCTTGAACAAGATGGAAGTGACCGTATTTTATCTTCACGGATTCAGTTGATTTTGTATGCTGTGGAACATGAATACCTGGTGGAGTATTGGAGAATGACAATTAAAGGCATCATAATATCATTCATTTTTGTTGTTAGATGTAATCAGCATCGGTTTTAGTTGTGTCCAAATGTGCTGGCGGCGTTTACAGCCTTGTGATCTTGCCCAGTTATTCCATTAGCTGTACATTTTTTTTCCCATTTTGAACTTTTGGTCTTTCAAAGTTTGATCTTGCTGTACCACTTAATACTGTAATAGCCAAAGGCACGAAACACAACAGAAAACAATGCTGCTTGTTTTGAATGCTTAACTTGTAACAGGAAAGAATGTTTTCACTCATCTTCATTAAGGGTTTGGATTTTCAGCAGAAATGCGGCATGAACCTCTGGTCTGGCATGAGCCTCTAGATTTCTAGTGTGGTGTTATACTTCATCTTCATTACTGCTCCAGCCGTCTTCTCGGAAGACAGTAGGCCTTTATCACCATTCTTGCTAATCTTTTTTCCCCCTCTAATATACCTTCCGCTAACGAACTCATCCTTATTTGTGAAACCTAACCTATTCATACAGCAGACCTTTGCTCACAACTTGTATACGAGTGCAGTGTTGTACCTGTAAGCGAAATCTGGACACTGTTGGACCTGTAAACAATTAAATTGTCCGTTTTGGCCCCCTTTTGAAAAAAATTCCAAAAGTGGACCTCTCCCGACCGCGTGTCTCCGTGCTGCCGCCACCTGTCCTGGTCGTGCGGTCTGGTACCGCACGACCACGCTGCCTCGTCGCCCGACCACGCCTCTGCTGCCCCGAGCGCACGATCGTCCCGCCGAAGCGCACGATCGCCATCGCCGACGCACGATCGATCGAGCGAGCGAGCGCCGCGATCGCTTGCCGATCGCGTGACTTAAAAACCAGCGCATTGTTCGAATCCACATTGTTCTCAATTTGCATCACCGATCTTAATGTAACCATGAAGCACCAAACACTAGTTGCAATTCGTTATTATCGGGTAGGTTTTAAAAATGATGCGTTGTTGTATCGTTGTCGAATCGGCGGTTGTAGAGAATCCACATTGTTGTTATGCAAGCGTGCACATGCTTCCAGGTTGGGCATGAGAACTAGACGTGTTGCTTTCGGGTTTGTCGAATTATTCCGGTGAACTCGCTCTCTCCGCCGATTTTTAAGTCACGCGGTACATCGTTGGACTCGCTACCGTTTTTTTAAGTCACGCGGTCGGCGGCGATCGTGCGCTCGCCGGCTCGATCGTCGCGATCGGCGATGGCGATCGTGCGCTCGGCGAACGATCGTGCGCTCGGCGCAGAGGCGCGGTCGGCGACGAGCGGCGTGGTCGTGCGATGCGGCACCGCACGACGACCCGGCCGTCGCGTGCCGCATCGCATGACCGGATAGGTGGCGGCAGCACGAGACGCCTTGGTCGGGAGAGGTCCACTTTTGAAATTTTTTTCAAAAGGGGGCCAAAACGGGAAATTAAATTATTTAGGGGTCCAACAGTGTCCAGATTTCCCTGTAGCCTCATGTCCTGTTGTGGTGTGATAACTGACACCTGACTGCTGTGAGCTGTATTGGGCCCCTTCAGAAACTGTCCTGGTGAGACCTGTCTCTGCCGTGGTAGGCTCTTCCAGCTGCTGCTGCAATAACAGCAACAGATCATTGTGATCCCCTATTAACAAACAGATCACTGCAGTGGCCAGGCCAGGCCGGTGACCCTCGCCGTCACGCCTTCGTCGACGACAGCGCGGCGGTGGACCCCTCCTCCCGGTGCTCTCACATCACCGGAGGTCGGCACGACGACCCGATCGCAGATTCTCGTTCTTCGCCTTGACCCAGCAGTGTTCAGAGTGCGACCTGGAAGGAAAACGATCGCTCGCTTTTGAACAGCCCAACCGCTTGCTGCAGTTGTTTCTTGTACCCGTTCTCGACAGGGTTCGGACGTGCAGCCAACATGCCAGCATGTCGTGCCCATGAGAAGCATTGCTGCGACAAAGGACGAAAAGGACGGCACGACAGCGAGTCGCTCGGGCACATACGGAAATACAATTTCACCAACCAACAAACAGCACCGTGGACCTTCCAGTATTACCAGATCAGACAAATTGTCTTCGTCTAAGCAGGTTTCACCACGTAAGGATGGTGAAAAGCAAACACATATCATGCTTATTTTGACATAAGCTCACACTGGCTGTTAGGCCCTCCTAAACTGCAGCGTTAAATACACCAAACAACAGGGGATTATGGCTTGACAGCAGGGGTGAAGATCTACAGCGCTATAAATCGAAATGAACAAATTGGACTATTTATACAATCAAATCTAACAAGCTGGAAAATCGTTACTGCTGGGAACTTTACAGTGCTACCCATCTTGGCGTCGAATTCTGGTAGTGCTACCCATCTTGGTGTTGAAATCCGGTGAAGCATTAACGCAAGCGTAATTTTTCCTTGCTCGGTCGGTACTCGGTAGCGCACTATCTGGTTTTAGTTTGGCACGTGATGGTATCCCAAAGAGCGTTTGTCATCGGAACAATTCAGGGAAGGACCACATGATGAACTTGGCATAGAGGTCAGTCTCCAGGAACTCTATGTGAGCTGCTCTGCCAATCATGGTGTTCAGGTTTCGTCCATGGGCAGACTGGTCAAAGTTCACATCGCATCGCATGAAAATCCGGGTTTCAGATGAGGGTGCACGGATCTGATCTAAGCAGTTGTTGAGCATTTCTGTGAAGACTTGCCCCTTCTTTGAGTTATCAGATGATGCTGCTGGGCAGAGCTCGATTCTGGCTGAATGATATGGTACATAACCATCCTGGCAGAGTTAAAAAAAAAGTAAATTACAACACAGGTCACACAACTTGTAAGGTGGGTGCAAGTAGGTCACACATCTGTCATTTTGCTCCCTTAGGTCATTAATTTTGTTTGAGTGGTGTAAAGAGGTACTAAACGTGGTCGAAGGAGTTGTTTGGTCTTGACCACGCTGATTTCGACTACGTTGTTTTGACCACTTTTTTCAACCACGCTGTTTCGACCAGACCAAACGAGGTCAAAACAACATGGTCGAACCAACGTGGTCGAAAAAACATGATTGAAACCAATGTGATCGAAAAAACATGATTGAAACCAACGTGGTCGAAACCAGCGTAGTCAAGACCAGTGTGGTGGTAAACCAAACAACCCTTTCGACCACATTTGATACCTCTTTGCACAACTCAAACAAAATTAGAGACCTAAGGGAGCAAAATGACAATTGTGTGACCTACTTGCACCTATCTTACAAGTTGTGTGACCTGTGCTGTAATTTACTCTAAAAAAATTTCACAATTTATGACATGAGTGATGCTACACAAAGGACTAGAAAGGCTGAAAAATTCACAGCATGCAACCAATCATTCTGATCCACAAGTAAACTGAAGCTGTTAGGCATGAGAAAAGGGAATAACCTGTGGTGATGATAGCAGTATGATATTTTTAAAGTTCTCCAGTGTCTTCAACTGGAAAGGATAACAAAAAAGTATTAAGAATAGTTCGTGTTCATTTTTTACTGCAAATAAAATCTGGTATAAATTGGCAACAAGATGGATTGCCAAGGGTACTCCAGAATGCAGCAGGGTGATGTTATACCTTGCAAAGCCTATAAAAATAGGTATTCTGGGGGTCTTGGTCATCACTAAAAGTGAGCTGATGGATGCATTGTGCTCCCTTGAGCTTTTTGAGAAGCCAGAGGCCAGAATTGAACAAAGAATTTGAGCTGTACCAGTAACCCAAGTGAGGCCCTGATATCGACATGTATGTGTTGAGGTTCTTCAAGTATGGCTGTAATGTGGGTTCTGTTGAGATGCAGAGATGTCAGTAGTCCACTAAAGACCAACTTGCTTGGAAGGAATTTGTCAAGAAAGTTGGAAAATACCTGCCAGCGCACTTCTAATGATAATGTTCCCAATGGAATGTCCAACAAAACTAAGCTTCAATTCTTTGCAGCCTCCATATCTTGCAAGCTTATCCACCTTCTTTTTCAGGAAAGCAACTACTTCCCCAGCAAGCCTGCTACCCATTTCTTTAAAATCTCCGGATGTTTTATCTTCATTAGCCTCAGACATTAGGCACTCGGCTCCAGGATCCAATAGAAGCCATTGATTTCTAACAAGACGTAAATCCAAATGGTGTCCCTGCATTTTATAAATCAGAGTAAGTTTCACCAAACAACTAACTCTAGTGAAACTTAAACCAGATGAACTGAACTTGCCTGAAATCCATGCACAAAGATGACAGCTCGCAATACACGTCCACTTTTTTTACCAGCACTTTTCAGTGCCAAAGATTCTCCTTGTAGTTTAGGTAGTACAATGGTATCCTTTTGTTCTGAAGAATTTGATGCCAAATCCTTGCTAGAACCATGTTGTGGAACAACCATGACATGTTGTTCTATAAGAACAACAGGAACACATGAAGGATCAGTATATATATGCATATCTTGAACAGACCTTGTGTTTATCTGCAGGATGCTTCAAATCAGTAACCTGTTTTGAATTAAGATAGATTTGTACTCGTAAACTATTCCAATAATAATAATAACAGAGTCGAACCTTCATTTGTGCTATGCTTTTCCTGTGTAGATCAGCCCGTGAAGCAGAATTTTGTACAGGCTGCACGTACATGTATACTATCAAATAAGGATAACAGAAGTGATAAATAGTACTTATGAACAGAACTTGTTGGTTCAAAATGGCTGATAGTTAACAATCAAGAGCAGACAATTACATCGTCATGGAGCTTCCTTGAACCAGAAACTCTCAGAAGGGAATGGCGGTGAGATGAATCATCATTCATGCTTCGCAAATAGCGGTGTGGAATCTCAATTTTTGAGTGAACAGTCCATATTGACCATTCTGCTCTCCGGTCAATTGCCCAAATATCACGCAAGTACTCCAATATCTTGATTTTATTTATCCTGCAGTAGACAAAGAAAACATTGTTGGACAAATGATATCTCGATAAAATAGGAGTACTTGAGGAATCGGCATAGACCATGGCAAATGCACAGCCTCTAGGGACACTCTAAATCCAGTACAGAACACAAGCGAGATCGGTAGAAAAGTTAACTTGACCTATGAAATTTCAAGAATGCGTTCCATAGAAGTGAAAGTTGGCTGCTCACAGTTAGAAACAATTCTAACAACTCTTCCTTGGAAAGAGTATACAGCATAACATCATTAGTGCCATCGACCAGATCGTTGGGTCTCTGCAGAATGTACACAAATATTTCCAATCAGCAAGTCTCATATCATGAACACATTTCTAGATCACCCAACAGACAAATGAAGCATACCTCAAGAAAGTCATGTAAAATGCCAGCCAAGTGCCCAACACCCTTGGTAATTGCAGGGAACACTTTACTAGAATTAGGCACACCAGAATTTGATGAGTGAACTGACTCATATTTACCAAGATTTAAGTCAGCGCCATCTATATCTTCAATTTTTTTGCCAATAGCATCACTGATTTTCTTCAGTTCTTCAAGTAACATTTCCCTAGAAGTTAATAATGCCTTTACAATGTGATGTGATGTTGGGCCTAAACCTTGTTCCGGCATCTGCATATTAAATGCCATCGTTAGTTTGTTACTCGTCATGTTCAACAAAAGAAGAAAAGAAAATCGTAATAATAAATCAGATTAAATATCCTTCATGCTGAAAGAGCCAATTAATTGGGAAGTAAATGCTGGATATTTCACAATAGAAAATTGATAGCATTTACATGATTATTGATGCAGCATAAACATATCTACTGCAGCTAATCCATTAGTACAATTTCTGGGTGATGAACACGGTATTTACCCAGTAGATTTTGATCTCAGACATTTGTTTCCAAGGCAACACCTGGCTTTGTGCCAGGATTTTGGTATAAATACATTGTGGAGTTAAATTCCAAGTGTTCGATCAGGAATAGAAATCTACGAACTCAGCCGGATATGAATTATGTGGGATTCCAGCCATACAGTTTCTAATTAACTAGTTCTACAGTTGTGCCAAATGTTGTTCAAAGCTTCTAGTTGCCTCAGGAAAGCTTGTATAGGAGCACCATTTTCAAAGAACATTAAAGCTAAAGGTTCACAAACCTGTGTACCTTCAATGATGATTTACTTGCACCAGCTTTCAGGTACACAATATGTAATGTCAGGTCAACAAGCACAGAGTGAAATGCATCAAAGTGAACTGGACAATATGAGTGTAAACCCAGGAGTGCTCTACACGGGATCCTAAATTCATGCACAGCAGCTGAAGATGTGACACTAGAAGCTTGAATATCCGACCTAGACCAGAAGAAAGCAGTAGCACCATCAGTGTTATACATGAAATCCGAAAGATGCACATGTACTCAACTATGTGCAACATCTTGAAAGAAACACTACAGATGGATTAAAAACAAATATACTAACCCATTCTCCAGTGTTGGGGCATATATTAGCTCAAACTTCAACATCACAGCGGAAGCTGCTGGGCCCTTGAATAAATAAAGCAGGTGCTCTGATAAGGCTACAGTAAAGTTGATTCAAAAAGAAAAAGGGGAATATTAAAATGCCCAACCTCCTCTTCACTGTTGAGTATGTTGAAAGACACCATAACAGATAAATAAATGTCTTGTCTAGCATACTTGATTCGAAATGGCTGTGTGTAGAAGCTGTTATCGACATCATCTATTTTCCAAATGCGTAACGCATCATCTGCACCGACATCAGGAGCTGCACAATCCACCTAGCATGTCATTGTCTATCAGCTAAAGATTGGCAATTACAAAACATTCTAATGGAATAGTCTTACAAGCAATAGCAACCAAAATAAAACCCTTGGAACACTTCTTTAGCTTACAGCAAACAAAGATGAACATAAAAATACATCATTTTGGTGAGTGTGGACATATTTGGTACAACATTATCACCCATGTTAAACAGATGACCCGGTACAAATTTGTCCACATTCTACATAAACACTGTATCACAAAGTCCCACATGGGCATGGGCTCACGGTCATCCTTTAGTTGTGTACTCAGTTGTCAGTTATTACTGTTTTAGCACCAGCTTGCGCAATTTGATATAGGGAATATGGGCCTGTTCTTTTCGGCTGCGGCTTATGGCTTTTAGCTGAAATTTTTGAATTTTGGCTGTTTACGGTACAGATTACGGAGAGACAGATACTCATTTGCGATTTTTCCTAGTACAGATGTTGGGCTTTTAACGTGTAAATCGTTTAACTTGTAGACCCCGTCTTGAGAAAATACTCCGTTTGAAAGTTAGGTATTGTAGCAAAAGTCAAAAGCCGCCAGCTTTTGACTTAAAGAACAAGCCCTATAAAGCATCTACAGATATATTCTGCGTGATGTGTAGTAAGTATAGGAACAATGAGCAGTCATGTATGACATGCTTGTACAGTTATTTTCCATATCCGGTTACACAGCATACTTCTTGATGTTATCTAAGAGAAATAGATAGCAATGAGGTAAGTTTGGTATCAACAAGGTACCATTGGAAAACATAATGAATATTCCCATTTAGAAGTGTATTAATTTTCTTCGCTAACTTACGTTATGGATCTCAACAGCTACTGAAATGATCAAACAGTTAGTTCAAACTTTTAGCAATATGCCAGTAGCTCATTACTAACTCAGCAATCACATACATTGCAAATGTACTTGAAAAAAATTCAATCGCAAGCATCTTGAAATCATGCGACGAATAGAAAAGCTTTCTGTTCAGCGTCAGAAGAGATGCACGCACCTTCGTATTGCACAACCCTAGCGGGTGAAGCCGGCGTCTTGTTACCACCTTCCTCCCACATTGCACTAATCTTCATCTGATACCATCTGCACATAATCCAAAACTCAGTCACAAGAAAGAACCAAATCCCCTGGCGTAATGAGCAATTAAAGGTAGACAGACAAATGTTAAACAAGGTTCACATTTAATATCTGTAGAGAAGTGTTCACAGGTAAATATTGCGAAGAAAGGCCAAGCTTTGCAGTCAAGTGCACAAAAGTATGCGCAAAACAAAATTTCCTCAGTTGCGACAAATATTCGCACTTCACAATTCACACTAACGTTTCAGAAAAAACATAACATCAGCGGCGAGAAAAATAAAAGGTTCAAAGCAACCAGCGAAATGCGAAAGCTAACAGCAAAAACAACCCCAAATAAGAAGAAATGCTCGAAGAAACCCCAAAGATTTAGCTAAAAATACAAAGGAGTGCCAGAATTGAAATTTTACCTCACAAGTTTACAATTTTTCCATCTGTCGCTAAAAAAATGTAGCCTTTTAACTCAACCCACTTTTGAAAAGAAACAAAACCCAAGAACACATTGATTCACGGGAGAGAGAGAAAAAACCATAAAGGACCAAAAGCGAAAATTTTCACGCCTCCGTACCCTTGCTGGAACAGATCGAGGTTGTGGAAGCGGTGGATGTAAATGGCCACTTCGTGCACCGTCTCCATGACGTCCGGCGGGCGGAAGCAGATCGCCCTCTTGGCCCCTGACCCCGCTGCGGCGGCGGCGTTGTGCACGCGCCTCGACTCTGGCGAGACCCTCCTGGCCGCTCCGCGTGGGCTGTCCTGGACGCCGCCGCCGACGAGGCACTTCATGCGGCCGAACATGGCGCGCCGTCGCCGCGCCGCCCCGCCCGCACCGATCCGCGCATCCCTGCTTCGATCCCCTTAGGCTAGCGAGCTCTAGCCTCCCTCTCCAACCCTTGGGTTTGGAACCTTCCGGAGACTCGCAAGAGCAAGAAGCGGTAGCAGAGACGGAGAAGCGAGGTGAGCCCAACTGCGGCGGCGGCGTGAGGATGACTCGCGGGGCAGACGCGGCAGAGGGGAGGAGGCGGAGGAGCGGGCCCACTCGTCAGTGGGCTTTGCTAATTCGCAGATCGAGGGGAGGAGTCGGGGGAGGAAGGGTGTAACTAATGGCGGCGGCGTGAGGCTGGCTTGTAGGGGCGGGCAGCGGCGCCGGATATGCTGACTGGTGGGGCCCAGTCGCCGGCGGCTACGGAGATCGGAGGTGGAGGCGGAGTGGTGGGGGGAGCGGCGGTGGAACCGGTGGGAGGAGGGAGAGGTCGCGAGGAAGGACCGAAGGAGAAAGGTGCGAGGATTTTAATGGCAGGCTCGTCTCACTGACATGTGGCGCCGCGGTGGCAGCGGGCGCGGGCGAGGCCGTAGAATTTGGAGCCCCGTGGCACCCCCAATATCATACTGGGCTCCTTCTCATGCTTATTATCCGATCTAGCCCGTTCGCGCGCCCCACCCTCTAAGGCTAGATAATTCTAGGCCAATTTGGAGGCCTGTGGCACCCCAATATCGTATTTGGCCCTTTCTTATGCGTATTGCCCGATCTAGCCTTCTCGTGTGTCGAGGAGCATACGAGAAAGATGGCACGGCCACAGAGCACGCGAGAGTGTGGTGCACATCGGCGGGAGGAGGAGGTGACATGCGTCGATGGCCGACCTGTCAGCCTTGGTCGACAACGTCCTCGCGGAGATCATCGTGCGCCTGCCGTCATCGTCAGACCTCGCGCGCCCTCTGTGATGTGCGCCTCCTTCTGCCGCATCGCCTCCTCCCCACGGTTCCACCCCGCTTCCGCCCCCTCCATGCCCCGCCCTCGCTCGGCGTCTTCTACCCCAACGGCGCCGACTTCTACCCCGCCCTGCCGCCACCCCCTTCCGCCCCCGCCGCCTGCACGCTTGCCCTCGCCACCAACTTCTCCTTCACCTTCCTCCTGCCCCCGCGCCGCGCCTGGCTTGTCCATGACCACCGCGACGGCTGCTTCCTCCTCGACCACGCCATCTCCTCCTTGCGTGCTCCGCGGCCGTGCCACCTTCCTCACGTGCTCTGCGGCCGCGCCACCTCTCCTCGTGCTCTCCCCGGCGGCGCGCGAGAGCCAGATCGGGCATTACGCGTGGGAGGGGGCCAAATGAGGCATTGCCATGCCGGGGGGAGGGGGCAAATTGGCTAAGAATTCGGTTGGGAGTGGGCGCGGGAGAGTGGACGGGATATTTAATAGGTTAGCATCAAGTGGTCGTTCAGCGCATTCCTCACAAGTGCGTGCTCGGAAATGGCTTTCTCCAGCTGGACAATGGGTTTTGGGAAGACGCCTTCTCTTTCTAAGTCTGACGGGTCCCAGCTCCCAGGGTCAGGAAGGGTGGCACACTGAGGTGAGGTGGCAAATCCAAGACATCGAATGGGTTCTTCTCGGCTGCAGCTAATTGCTTTTGGCTCTAGCATAAGCATTTGTGCAAATGAATCAAATGTCGATAAGCCGTTTCGAAAAGGATGTCCCGATAAGCCGCTTTGAAAAGTCAGTGGAAAATGCCATGTTTGTTTTTCTGAGGAAAATCATAAGCTATAGCAAGAACGAAGGGGCATCCCAACCGGACAGTGACAGTGCCACATTCAGTCAGAACAGAAGAGAGCAATATAGCACTACATAATAAACGTTCATTCCGGTTTCAACTTCCAAAAGCTGTAATAAATATGTTGGCTTCTTAATTTTGATTTTTCCTCTTTTTTCTCTCTTTTTCTTTGCATTGTTCATGGAGATGTAACCTTGTGTTTTATTTTTTTTCTTTAATTAAATAATTCAGAAAAACTAATAACTACTATAATATAATTTTAGCTAATGGCCAAGCAAAAGCCGCTCAAAAAACCGAAATAGACGTGGCTAAAAGGAGCAAATATAACAGAGAGAGGGATTGCATTGCACCAGTATTTGCACTTGGGATAGTAGCGATTCATTCCCCACCTAGGAAGATATAGGAATCAGGCAAAAGAATGAAAGTAAAATCGGCACACTGACATGTCAGACGTGACCTCGCGATCCTAGAACGGACGCCTCCTTTCCTAAGGTGGAGTTTTCGGACTTTTTTTTACTTTTGAATTTTTTTTGTTTTATCGAAAAAGTCATAATAAATTGGACGATATCGGCAACTTGATCATGGACAAATCTACTTCTGGAATTACTTCGATGCGGGAGATGGCTGGAGGCGGCGGTGTCGGGTGGAGGCAGGAGGGAGGCGACGTCGGAGGGAGGTGGGGCAGAGGCGACCACGTCGGGTAGAGGAGGGGCGGAGGCCGGAGGCGGCGACAGGAGGGAGTGAGGCGCCCACCTTCCTCGCCTCCTCTCCTCTACTCTGCTTGTGCCTACTGCCTAGCATCAGTGCTGCTCACGCCATGCGCACTCTAGCCACGCTGTGCACGCATACCAACCCTGTCATGTCACACAATGCTCTAGTTTAGAAACCACTGCATTCACGGCGCACCATTGCTGCCTCCATGAATTGGCTGTTTCCTTATGCATTCGTGTGCATTCAAATCCCGGTCACCGTCGAATCCATTGAGTTCGCGACCTCTCCTCTGCCTCCCTCATTCTATAGATATGAGCACCAGGGTCACCTCGCCATCCACTTCATTCGGCCCTAAACTACATTCTCTATTTTTCTATCATTTTTGTGGAACGCACTGCACCATTGTCTTCTTCCCAAGTTCCGCCCACCGCTCCGCCACTTCAATCTCCATCTCCAGAGAGTTACTGTGGACTTCAACCATGTCATGTCGTGTTCCTAAACATCCTCCATCACTATCCTAGTTTAATTTCATTTTCTCGCAGCCATTCGCTATAATCGAGTCTAACTTTGTCACTTCTATCTAAGCGTCGCCATCACCGAATTCGCATATCTGGTCCACCACTTGTAAGATCAAGAAGGCCGACTAGAGGGGGGTGAATAGATGGTTTTTAAAATTCTCTTTGGCTAAAACCGATTTTGTAATGCGTAAGCGTAAATCAATTCAGTTTAGCACAAATAAGGGCTAAATCAACTGGGTTTACCTGAGCGCACTAATAACCTAAGTCTATGTCAAAAGTTTGCAATACTAGGATGACAAGCAATCAACTTAATTCTATGAATATAAATTGCTTGAATATAAATTGAGCATAAACAAAACAAACCACAATAAAATGGTTCCTTTTCATCGTGGTATTTGGAGACTTACCGGTCTCTCTTAGTACACATTGAGGTAAGCTCAAACGAATTAGACCGACTCTACGAATTAAGCCAAACACCTCAATTTCACTAGTGGTAGCTGTTTTCCACTCCAGGTAGGTGAGCTCCAAATATCACAATCACGCCAGGTCTTCTCACAGCCTTTTTTTAGAAGATCATTGCGCACGATACATTCAATGCTGTTTAGGAGTTGGCAACCTCTAAGAGTAATAAGTCAAACTCCTTGCTTGACTCTCACCACGTGCAATGAATGAATAAGCTCAAGTGGATACGAAATCCACCTCTAGATGTAACACATGCAATCTAGAGCATTTCTCCTTACTCACAAGGTGCAACATATGAACAATTAAGAGAAGAACCTCATACTAGCTCAAAAGAATGAAATGGAGTCAAGAAATCTTCTCTCCAACCGGCCACAAGGGGGTATTTATACCCTACACAACGAAACTAGCCGTTGAAGACAAAAACCAGGAAATCCGGTAGTACCATCAGAAAATGGCCAGTACTATCGCTCCCCTCGTAATGGTTAGAAAACTAGCCGCTATAGCCTGCAATCCGTAGTACCACTCACACAGAGCCCGGTACTACCACACAGTGATAGTACCGTGGTCATACTGGAAATCTGGTCATACCGCAACACACAGGTCAATAATACCGCAAGCCAGTCTGACCACTCATATAGAGCCGATACTACCGGTCTTCGACCACACATGCGGTAGTACCATGAGTTACACGTCGATGGTTCCACAAGTCTCACGGCGGTAGTTTCGATTTTTCTGAAAAGTGCATATACTTTAACAAATTTTGCAAAACATATTCTTAAATTATAGCATCATACACAAGGATCAAACCATGATTCCCAACAAGTTGTAAAATATATTTGCACACTTTCAGAATCATGACACAAGGTATAGATGTATGGACTCAATATACTTGCAAAATACATTGGCAAACATAAGTCCCATGCTACAATGATTATGTTTGAGATTCAACCGTTTGCAAACACATTTGCAAATATAAACCTCATACCACAAGAAGTAGGAAACATGGACTTCAAATATTTGTAAAATATATTAACAATGTACAGTCCCACGTTACAAGCATTCAACATATGAGCATCAACTATTTACAAACATATTCGCAAATAATAGCATCATGCCACGGAAAGCTAGAGCAAGTGAGATTGAGCTACTAAAATATGATGAGATTTAAACTACTAGACAAGACCCCTCTTAATAGTACAGTAATCCTATACTAATAATCCAGTCTTTCAACCAAACACTAAGACTGGTAAAAGACTAAGAATACATCCTTAGCCTCGGCTAATCATACCTTTGCCTTGAACATCGCCTTGAAGCTTGATGACGCACATCTTCACTTTAAGTTCAGATCTTTGTCTTGATATACAACAACCCATGATGCATCATTCACTTGAACTCCATCAACACATGATGGATCTTCACTTGATTTGATGATCAACACATGATCATCTCCTCTTTCAGAATCTTGATGTGTATCAACACATAATGCATCTCTTCTTTAGAATCTTGATCAACTCATGATCATATCCTCTTGGACATGTATCAACTCAAGATGTATCATCTTCTTGATGGCCTTCGACTCATAAGCTATCTTCCATTCCGCATCTTGACTTGATGATCTTCAACACATGAAGTCATCCCAAGTCATCCTCATTTGTGGAACCTAACACACCAGAATAAAGCCTGTACGATACTCATACCATGGGATCATACTAGGATCTTCGGTCAAGCCCATCGGCTAAGTTTCTCTGCCTGTCACATTCAAGTCTCCGGGCAAGTTCAGGACAAAGAAAATCTCCTTTGACGTTGTTGACTTCGACACGGCGTATAACGCTATACTCGGACGACCAACTGTTGCACATTTTCTGATAGTCGCTCACTATGCATACCAATATCTTAATTTGCCAAGTCCCAAGTGAGTGATCACAGTTCACTGTTGTAAGAAAATGGCGCTAACATTCGACCGCAAGTTCATCAAGATAGTCAGCTAGTTTCCGACTTGAGAAGATACCAAGGCTCAGCCCTCGACTAAGCACTCAAAGGCTAAAGCTACGCCAAACCCAAACAAGGATGCCAAGGAGGTTCCTCTAGACCCAGCGGAGCCTTCGAAGACTGTTCGCATCGAGATTACTTCCAACCCAGCATAGGAAGATGCCCTTGTCATCTTCCTTCGGGTAAACACAGATGTGTTTATGTGGTAGCTATCCACATGCCTGGGGTCCCTAGGGAGGTAATTGAGCATAGGCTAGCTCTATGGCCTGATAAGAAGCCGTAAAACAAAAATTACGGAGGTTGCACCAGATCGACAGGAGGCTATCAGATTAGAATTGGACAAGCTACTCAAAGTAGCCTTTATAAGAGAAGTCAATCACTCAGTGTGATTGACTAACCCTGTAATGGTAAAGAAGTCTAACGGTAAGTGGCGTATGTGTATAGACTATATTGATTTAAATAAATCTTAGTATATCTATCTGTCATGCCATGAGCAGTAAGTGTGGTACTAGTCGTAGAACGCGAAGTCGTCCAACAACCAGTCTATTATGTAAGCGAAGTCTTACATAGACCTAAGGAACACTACTCTTAGGTCCAAAAATTTTTATATGCCCCCTCATATCCTCAAAGAAGTTTAGGCATTATTTTCATATGCACAAAATTATTGTGTTGTCTGAGTTTCCCTTAGGAGAGATTCTCTAGAACATGGAAACAGCGGGATGTATGGCCAAATAGTCGGTTGAACTTGGGGCATTCGACCTCTATTTTGTATCCCAAACGGCCAATAATCCCAAATTTTGGCATATTTTATCGCTGAATGGACAAATCCTGAACCTGTTCAAGATCCCCCATTATAATTTCCATGACCAGTGAATAATGTACTTTGACGAGTCACTTATGCTAAGTGGCTCAAGGGCTGGGGTGGTCCTAGAATCACCCGCAGGAGAGACCTTAAACTATGTCATTCGACTACACTTTTCAACCACTAATAATGTGGTTGAATAAGAAAGTTTGTTGGCTAGCATACAAATCATGAAAGCACTCGGGATTCGTCGACTACTCGTGAGAGCAGACTCTCAACTAGTCATGAATCAGGTCAAAAAAGAGTATCAATGCTCTAGTACAATGATGTCTCAGTACTTATGGAAAGTCAAAAAGCTAGAGAGGCACTTTTTTAGTTTTGAGTTACAGTATATCCCTCAGAAGGATAACTTCTCGCTGGCCATTTGGCTCGTATAGCTTCTTCTCAATCACAAGTATCACTAGGAGTCTTCTTGGAGCAACTCCAAAAGCCATCTCTGGTCGAAGTACCAAAGATAACTCCTAATGAAGCAGTCTCTCTAGAGTATGAGGATACCTGGATGGAGCCCATCTACAAGTATTTTCAAAAGGGTTCAGTACCCAATGACGATCTCTAAGTAGATCATCTATCCCACAAGACCAAAATATATACTTTCGTCGATGGAGTACTCAAGGGGTTCTTATGAGATGCATATAGCAGAAAGAAGGATTACAACTCCTTAACGACATACATGGGGATATCTGTAGAGCACATGTCTCTTACAGAACACTAGTTGGAAAAGCCTTCCGACAAGGTTTTTACTGGCCAACAGCCCTCAATGATGCCAAAGAGCTGGTTAGAAGTGTGTACAATACCAGTTTCATAGTAGGCAAATACACCAACTGACTCAAACTCTTTAAACGATTCCTCTATCGTGGCCTTTTGCAACTTAGGGTTTAGACATCCTAGGATCATTCCCAAGAGTACCAAGGGGCTTCGAATTCCTTTTTGTGGCTATTGACATGTTCACAAAATGGATTGAGGCTGAATATGTGATTAGGATAACAAGGAAAGCCGCAAAAAGGTTCATGATAAGAAGTGTGATTACCCAATTTGGAGTCCCAAGACGAATAATTACAGACAATGGTAAGCAATTTTTAAGTGCAAAATTCTAAGAATTTTGTGACAAATTGGGTACCAAACTTTGCTATGCCTCGGTCGCCCATCCCCAAAGCAATGGGGGTAGTCGAGTGCGCGAATGGCTAGGTAATGTAAGGAATTAAGACACAAGTCTTTGACCAGCTTGTAAAACGCTTGAGGGCTTGGGGACAAGAATTACCTTCAGTATTATGGGCAATTCGCACGAGTCCCAGTCAAGAGACAGGAGAGGCTCGCACAAGTCCCAGTCAAGAGACAGGAGAGGCTCCATTTTTCTAGTTTTTGGGGCCAATGCAACACTTCCCTTGGAACTAAAGATCCAGTCAACGAGAGTTGAGAACTTTAGCAACTCCAACCAAGAGCAACTTCGAGAGGATGACATCAACCTGCTCGAAGAGAAGAGAAATCAAGCCTTAATTCGATTAGCAAGCTATGTGTAAGTACTATGATCGTAAGGTCCAACCTCGTAGTCTTACTATATGTGACTTGATATTAAGGAAAATTCAATCCCAATCTAATTGGAACAAGCTTTCCCCTAAGTGTGAAGGTCCTTACACCGTGGTTAAAGTCACACAACCAGGTTCGATATGAATTGCTATGGAAGACGGTCATATTCTCTCAAACTCTTGGAACATCGACCAACTGCACAAATTTTATGTGTAATATTTCTCCCCTTTCAATAAAGTTTTAAGTTTGTTCAAATCTTTATTGTTGTATGTTCAGTAGATATTTTTTTATGTTTGTTTGACCATTTCTAATGCATTCAATTTGTTTAACTGGTCGGAGAAGTGGACACCACTAGTCAAAAGCCTCTCCTCTCTGCACATGGTCCTGCCCACTGGAAGGAGCTTCCTAGTGATGAACCGTTCCTGACTTGCTATCAGCACAAAACAATTGTGCTGTCTACAAAAATATTAAACAGATGTATGAGAAGAAATTCTAAATGTTTATCCTCTTATCGTTTATGTCTTTGATTTCATTAACCTGGTAGAAGGGAGGTAACAACACAACTCGAAGTCTCTCCTCTCTGCATATGGTCCTACCCACTAGAAGGAACTATCTAGTGACGACTCGTTCCTCACTTCTACTACCAGAACATGCAAACGAATTCGACAATGATACACGGATGATCTCTGAGTGTTTATCTTATCCTTGTTTATAACTTCAATATGATTAATCTGGTCAAAGAAAGGAACATCACCTAGTCTAAATATATCCGCTCTACACGTGGTCCTGTCCACTAAAAGGAGCTTCTTAGCGTCGACTTGTTTCTAACTTTCTCTACTAGAACATGAAAATCGAAATTGATAACGACAGTCGGATAAACTGCTCTGTACTCTACATACATTAGTCTGAACTATTTGCTTAGTTTATTTATATAACTTTATTTTTTAGTTGTAAATTCACTCTCTTTCATTTCTTTTTCATCTTACAAGTACTAACTACTCAATAAGATGAATTGCAGAAAAACAAAGAAAATTTTTTATTATCCAATGGTAAGTTTCTTCAAATTTACTATTTACAAACTACTCTAACGAGGGAGAGTCAAGTCACATCTCCTTCACGACCTTTTGATCGGTTAGCTTCGATCAGACGAGCTGTCTCTGCTTCAGAGCAGTTGAAGTCATGATCGATCGATTGAAGGTTGAGGTTCGGGTCTTATGGCTTGAGTTTTGCTAAGGCATATCTTACAGCGCCTCTAACCGCTTCTCGAATCGACTCAGCCTGTTTGGTCTTTAGAGTTGATAAATGCTTCTCTAATGCTCTGAATTATAGTCCGATCATACTCGTATGGGTGGTTATGGTGCCCTTGGAAGGAGTCATTTTCTTCGCACCAAACCCACCAAGTAGATTGCTGAGAAGTACAACGTTGTCTTGAAGGATTGCCTTCATCAATTTTGTTTCCTCTTGACTACGAGTCGAGGCTTCTACGAGATGTTTTATTTCAACCCCGGCCTCTGCAAATAGGTTAAAGGTGGTCAGATCAATACTTATCAAAAATATAATTATCAAGAACTAGTCAAAGGTAAAGTTTTTCTTACCTGCTAGTTGAGTGTCAAGCTTATCAACTTCGACTTTGTGCTATTCTTCTAGAAAATTTATTCTCTAGTTAGACTAGTTATTGAAACGAGTAAGTTCTCTGATCACCTTGGGCTTTTCTTTAACCTCGTTCTGGGTCTTACTCGTTTCAACCTCTTTTTCTGTCAAAACAAAAGAGTGAGAGCTACTCCAGAAAGACATCCAAATAAATAGTCTTAAGTCCAGAGCTTACTGTTTATTTTCTCCTACAATGTTTTAATTGTGGAGTTGGCTTTTACAAGGCTTATTGATAGATCAAGATTCTCTTTCTTTAGCCTTTGCATATCGGCCTTCTCCTTGTTGAACGTAGAAGCCAAAAACTTTGCATCGCTCTTAGACCTATGAAGGTTAAAAGCAGACATGGATGACTGGACAAGTGGTCAAAACAAAGTTCGATTACATAAGCCAGTAACTTACCGTTTCTTTGCCTTCTTGGAGAGTTCGGCATTTTCTTATCGAAGGAGAATAAGTTGTTTGTGGTATTTGGCCATAGTTGCTGTTGTGGTTACAGACCAAATAGAGAGAGAGGTATGGTAGTGGAGAGTTAGATGAGCAATGCTTAGGGTTTCCCCCATGGCCTGTATCATATATATATCCACATGGGGAGTGTTTTTACAACTTTGCCCTTACACCTGAGTAATCCCCTCAAGGGTATTTATGCCATTATATATGTCCCATATTGGGCTTTACAGCCTTCTAATAGGCCGGCTGAGCTTAGGTGGGGGCCACCCCTACAACAGGAGCCTCTCATGGTGACGGTCTTCACGGGCTGAAGCCATGTTGTCGAGCCATTTGGCCCCCTCCGTCCCTACGGCCTGTGAACTTCTGTATTGTTTGATGGAGCCTTATTGCTTGGTGTAGTGTCCGCCCCGCAGCGAGGTTATAGCACTGGGCGGGTTGCCGAAGCCATCCTTGCCCGCAGGGCCCCTCAGTGGCGGGGTCGAAGTCGAATCCGTGGCGGAGACATGCTCTTGTCGCAGACAGGTCGAGGCATCGGGCGGAGCCAACTCCCGTGCTTGACACCGCAGCCGAGTACGGGGGCTTCGCTCGGAGACGGGTCCAAGGTGAGCTCACCGCGGGAGTGGTGTTCGAGGTCACGCTATAGGCGTGGGGCCGACATGTAGCCCCACCGACTCGTGGCCCAGAGTCGCTGTCTGAATGCCGGTGCGAATCGCGCCGACCCCTGGGATGTCAGGGGGCAGGTAGCCGCGACCATGCATGCTGTCCCAATATGAGGGTATACGTGGCGAGGCACGATTCGTGCGTCGTGGTCTGCCAGCGGTCGCACGACCGCGGTCACGCGTCCCTTCCGAGAGAGGTGGGACGCGTGGCGGGACGCTATTGGCGTGTCGTGCGCTGTCGAGCAGCTTGCATCTGTGCTTCCTCGCCGGCGAGCGGTTGCGCTCCTCTATCACGGGGAGCCGAACCGCCAGGTACCCGCTGATTGCAGTCCCGTTGATTGGGATGCCGCCAGTTGACCTTCCGCCAGCCTGGCGACTCCCCGCCGGGTGAGCATAGGTATAAATACGCTGGTGCTACGGCTTGTTCCACGCTCATCCCCAATTGCTCATCTTGTTCCTGCAGGCGGTTATCTTCTCACAATTAGGCCTACTTTTGTTCATCTGTGTTTGATGATTGCGCCTACTGACGCTAATATCAGCGAGCGTTGATGAACGAAAGGCGGCCTATTTATGAGAACACGTCAAAGCTTGTTGTAGATTGGCAGTCACGCTCCCCAATTACGGGGGACACGGGGGTTGGGCCGCCACTGGTCGGGGCAGGGAAGTTGTTGCACGAACTTCAGAGTCGCAGTGGCTTCTGGCGTCGCTATGCGGGCTTGATCAGGGTAGACTCCGGAGCCTTCGCACAGACCCAGGATCGTAGGGCCAGATGGTATCCCGCGGATCGAGGGCGGTGCTTGGATGGTGTTGTAGGTTAGACTGTCGCCTGCGCGTCTCCGTACTCCACCCGCTAGGGCCGTCCTATCAAAAGGAAGCCAGATCTGCGCGAGGCCTCACTCTATGGACATTATTTGTGAGGTGTTAAGCGCATAAAGTAAAATATTTAGAATGTTAGGAGCAGGGTACGAAGCTGCCCCCGGCGTGTGAGGTCGAGTCGGAGGCCCGACTGGACCCCGGATATATAGGCCGAAGTAGGCGCCGGGCCGTCCCGAGCCATTAGAGTCGAGGTGGTCTTCGGGCTTGCCGCACAGAGGGCGGGGCCAAAGTCGGAGCCGGAGCCTCCCTGTTGAGGTGGAGACCCCATCGAAGTTGCCGTTGAGGTTGACTGGCCCATGGCCTGCCGTTGCTGCATTGATGGCCCCGAGAATCGCGTCGACACGTGCCAAAGGATGCGCCACGTCATGCGACCTGCATTTATTCCTGAGGCAGCAGACGCGTGGCGGGATGCTATTGGCGCGTCGTACGCTGTCAGGTCCTTGCACCACTGCTGTCGTGCGCGACGCGCGTGGGCGGCTACGGCGCTTCGGCTTCGATTGTGGGGAGGCGAGCGTTTTGTCTCCCATCGGTTACGCTTACCGGTGGTACGGGAGATGAAGAGGCTTTAAATACCCCCTATGGCACCACGTCTGCATCTCCTCCACACGCCTTCTGACCCCTCTTCCTGTGCCCTGCTCTCTTGCCTTCCTTGCCGCCGCGCTACCCCCATCATCGTCTAGTTCCCGGAGAGCGATGGCACACGACGAAGAACACGCTTAGGAGATCAGCGATAACACCATCTCCCGGCAGTCATCGCCGCTCGAGGTGGAGTACACGCTTGAAAGGCGTGATTCAACGCTGGTAGACAAATGGTGGGTGGCGACGGAGAAGATGGAAGGCCCGTGCTTCCGCGTCTTGGGCCCCACGCTTGCTACGGAGGAGACGATTCGCACGTTGCTGCGTGAGGGGAAGCTGTCGGACCGCCGGGAGGTGCGACTGCTTGCCAGCGACGAGATAGAACCGCACCCAGAGAAGTCGGAGGCGATCGTCTTCGTCGTTTACTTTGAAGCCGGGCTTCACATTCCGGTCGCCATGATTGTCGGCGACATCTTGCGGACCTTCGGGCTTGAGCTGGCACAGCTGACTCCGAACGCTCTGGCCTGCCTTGCTATGTACAGCTAGGCCTTGCACATGAAGGCATGCTGGCCCAGTGCCTCGATGTTCGCATTTCTCCACGACGCTCGGTGCCAACCAAAAGGGCGGAAAGACGGGACGTTTTCCAACTTCGACAGCATCAACTTCGTCCTGCGATCATCATCTGGGAAGGTCTTCCCTGCCAATTCGACCCAGGTGAAGTGGGAGCCGAATTGGATGAGGCGGTGGTTTTACCACCGTGTGGCGAGCGGTAGCGGCCTTGAGTGCTCAGGCCGGCCGATGGCGTTCAACACCACGCCCGGCATACCGATCGACAACGAGGACAAGCGGAGAGTGTGGAGGCTTGTGGGGATCACTGCCCGCTTCAACATGCGCGACCTCGTCGAGGAGTTCGTCATGTACGGCGTGGCGCCGCTCGCCCATGAATGGCGCATCACGGCTAGGAGCCTTCGGAGCGACAATGTCCGCCCGTCCGTGTCTTCACTATCGGGACCCTCCGACCTTCGTAAGTCTTGGCGGGGCTTGTTTCCACTTCTGCTTATTGAACTGCCTTTTTAACTCCGCCTCCTGCCGTGTATAGGGATTCGCCTGGAGGACGCGGAACACGCGGTGGGCGTGTTCCTCGGACCGTACACGGCCAGGGAGCATGATTTGCGCGCAGCTGCGACTGCGGAGGCGGGGCTAGGGCGGATAAACCACGTGTGCGAGGCCCTGGGCATTCACATGCCGGAGCGCACCCCTCCGGCCTCGAGCCAGCCTCGCCGTCGAGACAACGATGCCAAGGGGAAAGGACTGCAGTCTCATCGGAGGGCTTGGTCCTCTACGGCTGCACCCTTTGCGCTGGCTGTCGTTGCTCCCGTCAGCGTGGCGGCCGCCGACTCCAATTCGGTGAAGTATGCCGACTCGGACCTGGAGGCGGGCGCGGAGGACGAAGGCGAAGGGTCTCTGGACGGTGCCGAGGACCAAGAGTGTATTGCGGATGACCAGGAGGGGGAAGCCTCGTCGCCCGCGGCGGTCGCTGAAGTGGGGGCGCCATCCGCGGATGATGTGACCGAGGCGGGGCTGCCATCTACGGAGTTTGCTAGCGTAGAGCTGCCACCTACGGGGGCTGTTAGCGTGGAGTTCCCACCTGCGGCGGTTACCGAGGCGAGGTCCCCACCTTACTCCCCCAAGGTGAAGCGGCCGCGCGTACGATCACATGCTCGCCCGAAGGGGAGGTTCGCGGTGGCGACCAGGGTTGGGAGCCTGTGGGACTCCGATTCTGACACTGAGGCCCCCCGGCCCCACGTCCCCGCGGCTCCTTCCGAATCTACGGCGACCAGGGTCAGGAGTGTGCAAGACTAGCCTCCGGCCCGGAGGTCCCCCGGCCTGGCGGACCGGCTTCTTCGGAGGACGCAGGCATTCTTGCAATTCCTTCGAGGGCTGAAGGGACATCCCGGAGGAGTCCACTAGCTGATGCCAAAGGTAGGCTCACTATCTTTGGCCTAGTCCTACGATGTGCTCGTCGGGCTCTAACCACTACGTTTCTTCACAGCGGCATGGTAGGAACTTCCTTGGGATGGCCCGATCTTCACGACAGTAGGTCAAAGAACCGAGGATAACTTGCTGCGAACAGCGGGTAACTAGCTTTATACCTGCCAAGGTTGGATGCGACCAAACGACGGGGAGAGAGACACCGAAACCTTGAGGACTTCGACTCGATCTCCGAACGACCGCAGAACCACAATCCGGGACTAACCCACACAAAAGGCCCGAAAGCCTAGAGCACGAATTAGGGGATCCCAAAGGGATCTCTTCACGAGTCCAAGAAGAATAAGGAAGAACAATGGTGTGAGTAAGACACTTAGCAGCTCGGCTGCAAAACTATGGTTTATCAAATGATTCAAAGCTGCCAATTGTTTAGATACAAGGGGTATTTATACTAGGAACAACCCTCCTAGTTGAGTGTGAAAAGGAATTGGAATTTCTGAAGGTAGGCTAGGTGAAAGGTCTCCACGAGATGAATTCCCGAGGAGGTCTCGCGTGACTGTTAGCCTTCTGAGCAGTCTCCACTAATTCGATCATAACTTCTTATTGGAAAGTCCAAATGACGTGGGGTTTGTTGCATTGGAAACTAGACTTGATAAGCTTTCCATCAAGTACTCATGGACCCCCAGAGCCTTCGGAAAACAAAAGTTATGGTTGCTTCTTTGTGGCTGTAGGTGCTGTCAGCCAGGTGGTCTGATCGTAGCATTGTATTTGTTCCTCATGCCAAGTAGCTTCCTCCGCTTCATGTGTAAACCTAAGTAACATCAATGTAGAACATTTAGATAGTATAACATCCTAAGATATGTTGAAATCAAAATCAGCTAGGAATGAATTCACCTGTTCTTGTATTTTCTTGGCACGACTTCGTGTAAGTGGACCTTGATTTGTATCCTTTATGCTTGATGGTGAATAGTTGATATGTGATGGAACATGCTGAGCTGGGATGTCCTCATCATCCTCCCCCTCTTGAAAAGGAGTCGTCCTCAACTCTTCTGGTCCAAAGAATGGAGACAGATCGGAGACATTGAAGGTTGAGCTTACACCATACGTGCTTGGAAGTTCAATTTCATATGCATTGTCATTGATCTTGCGGAGCACTTTGAAGGACCATCGCACGTGGCTGCAGCTTGCACTTGCGTTGTTCAGGAAACGGTCCTTGCGCAAATGCACCCAAACTAAGTCTCCTTGTTCAAATAACATCTTCTTACGTCCCTTGTTGGCACGTTTCATGTACATCTTGGTCATCTTTTCTATGTTTTCTTTTGCTCGATCATGAAGCTTCTTGACAAATTCTGCACGCTTGCTTGCATCAAAATTTACACGTTCTGCATAGGCAAAGGCAAAAGATCGATAGGAGCAGAGGTTTGAAACCATATACAATCTCAAATGGACAAAACTTAGTGGTCGAGTGTATCGCCTCTGTTGTATGCAAACTCCACATGAGGCAAGCTTTCCTCCCATAATTTCAAATTTTTCTTGAGAACAGCTCGCAGCAGTGTTGACAATGTTCGGTTCACAACTTCAGTTTGACCATCGGTTTGTGGATGGCATGTCGTGAGAACAGCAATTTTGTCCCAAGTTTTCCCATAAGGTCTTCCAAAAGTAGCTCAAAACTTGGTGTCACGATCTGAAACAATGGTCCGCGACACGCCATGAAGTCTTACAATTTCCTGAAAAATAATTCAGCAATATATGAAGCATCATCGCTCTTATGACAGGGAATGAAATGAGCCATCTTGCTAAATCTATCAACCACAACAAAGATGGAATCCTCCCCTCTTAGTTCGAGGTAAACCAAGAACAAAATCCATTGAAATGTCTTCCCAAGGTACACTAGGAATAGGTAGAGGGTGTACAAGCCATGAGGGTTCAAACGGGACTTAGCTTTGTGGCATGTTTCGCAGCGCATGACATATCTCTCCACATCGCGTCGCATCTTCGGCCAAAAGAAGTGATCAACCAACACTTGTTCCGTCTTTTAGCACCAAATGACCCATAAGCCCACCGGCATGAGCTTCTGCACAAGCATGAGACGAACAGAACATTCGGAATACAAAGTTTGTTAGCCCAAACAAAAATCCATCATGTAAATGAAACTTTTCCCAGCCCTTTCCATCATTACATTTGGAATATGGTTCAGCAAAATAAGGATCAGCAATATACAAATCTTTCACATTTTCTAATCCAAGAATTTTAGCATCAAGTCGATAAAGCAAAGCATGGCGTCTAGACAAAGCATCACTACAACATTATCCTTCCCTTTTGTACTTAACAATGTAAGGAAAAGACTCAATGAATTCACTCCACTTAGCATGTCTTCGGTTTAGTTTTAGTTGGCCCTTAAGATGTTTCAAGGATTCATGGTCTGAGTGTATCACAAATTCTTTGGGCAAGAGATAATGTTGCCAAGTTTCCAAACTTCTTACAAGAGCATATAATTCTTTATCATAAACGGAGTAATTTAGAATTGGACCACTTAGCTTTTCACTGAAATATGCAATAGGCATACCTTCTTGCATGAGCACGCCACCAATCCCCACACCACTTGCGTCACATTCAATTTCAAAGGTCTTACCAAAGTCGGAAGTGCAAGGAGTGGTGCGTTGTCAACTTCATTTTCAGATCCTCAAATGCCTTCTCTTGTGCCTCACCCCAATGGAATAGCACATCTTTCTTTGTTAATTCATTGATGGGTGCAGCAATGGTACTGAAGTCTTTCACAAACCGACGATAGAAACCTGCAAGTCCAAGGAAATCACGCGCACTTGGCTCACATTCTGTGGAGGCAACCATTCACGAATAGCTTTTATCTTTTCTTCATCAACTTCGACACCTTGACCTGAAACAACAAAACTAAGAAAGACTACCTTGTCGGTGCAAAAGGTGCACTTGGCAAGGTTAGCATACAAGCATTCCTTTCTCAAAACACATAGCACACTTGCTAGATGTTCAATATGTTCTTCAAGAGACTTGCTGTAAATTAAGATATCATCGAAGTAAACAACAACAAATTTGCCAATAAAAGCTCTAAGCACATGATTCATCAATCTCATGAAAGTACTTGGTGCATTTGTCAATCCAAACGGCATCACCAACCATTCATACAACCCAAATTTGGTTTTGAAAGCAGTTTTCCACTCATCTCCCTCTCTCATTCGGATTTGGTGATAGCCACTTCTCAAGTCAATTTTTGTGAAAATGATAGCACCACTAAGCTCATCAAGCATGTCATCCAGTCTAGGTATTGGATGTCTATATCTTATTGTTATGTTATTGATAGCTCGGCAATCAACACACATTCTCCATGAGCCATCTTTTTTTGGAACTAAAATAACAGGGACAGACATGGTGAAAGACTTTCTTTACATACCCTTTCTCGATCAACTCTTGAACTTGGCGCTGAATTTCCTTTGTTTCCTCCGGGTTGGTGCGATCACGGGCTCGGTTTGGAAGTGGGGCACCAGGGACAAGGTCGATTTGATGTTCGATTCCTCTCTTAGGTGGCAGCCCTGGTGGTACTTCATCCGGGAATACATCCTTATATTCCCGCAACACATCATAAACAACACTTGGCAATATAGAGGGTAAGTTGTTAGTGGAAAGAAAATTGTCCTTGTACAGAGTACAAAGAACATGGCATTGGGTTCACTCAATTCTTTTAAATCCCCTTTCCTAGCCATCATGACTAATCCCTCTTTTCCCATTGGCTTGGTTCTTTGTAGTCAGGAGTTTTATTTGGCTTTGGATTCACTACCTCACTATGTTTGTGGGTCACTCGTAAGTGGTTCTCACTCTCTCGCTGTTTTCTTTTACATCATCCTTCAATATCTCCTCCGTGTCAAAGGAAGTAAAGTGATTCGCTCTCCTTTGTACATGAGAGATAACTTGTTGGTTCGACCAAAAATCTGAACATCACGATCATATAACCATGGTCTTCCTAGCAGCAGTTGGCATGCTTGCATAGGCACCACATCACACTCCACATGATCATTATACTTCCCAATAGAGAAAGGAACTGTCACAACATGGTTTACACGTAGCGTACCACAATCATTAAGCCATTGCATCTTGTATGGAGTAGGATGGCGCCGCTGTTTTAACCCCATTCGCTCAACCAATTCTTGACTTGCAATATTGTTGCAGCTGCCATTATCAACAATAATTCTACACAACTTGTCCTTGATCATGCCTCGAGTATGGAAGAGATTGTGTCGCTGTCCATTCTCTTCTTTTTCAGCAGTAACACTAAGCACTCGAAGAGAAATAAAGCAATTATTATCACCTTCGTCGGGTTGGATCTCACTCCCATCATTGCCCACTGTTTCTTCTTGTATGCCATCTTCTTCTTGCTCACTTTCAGATTCCCACTCGCCTAGCTCATTCACAAACATGGTTCTTCTACTAGGACATTCAGCAGCGACATGTCCTCGGCCTTTGCATTTGTGACATACAATCTCTCGGCTATGTGAAGATGATGCTGCAGCCTGGCGACAGAGGATGCTGCTGCACGGCAGCGGGTGTTGATTTTTGTTGCGTTGTAGGTGAAGAGGCCAAGAGAGTGTAGATTTTGCAGCAGCAGTAGATGGTGAAGACCGCGGCAATGCCTTGAGATCGATCACCAACAATAGAAGTCTTGGGCTGCCGCCGACGCCATGGAGCTGAAGTGAAACGGCTCCTAAGAACGCCTATGTCCCTCTCGTTGAATCTTCTTCTCCGTGCGCATTGCTTGATCCACAAGATCTTGCAGATTATGATATGGAAACATCTCAACAAAACTTGAAATTTCTTCATTAAGACCACGCAAAAATCTTGCCATTTTTGATTCACCATCTTCTCTAATCCCAAGACTGAACCATGAGTAGTTCCATCTCCTTATAATATTCATCAACCGACCTAGAACCTTGTCTCAATGTTTGCAACCTATTGTGAAGGTCACGATTATAGCTCGAAGGAACAAAGCGCCTTCTCATGGCACGCTTCATTTCAGCCCATGTATCAATATGCTCACGTCCCAACACAAGCTGATTCTCTTGTATTTGATTCCACCAAGTGAGGGCATAACCGTAAAACTCAATCAAGCAAGGTTTACACACTCTGGTTGGACAGATTATGCACTCAAAATCTGATCACATTGCTCCTCCCACTCAAGATATGCATCAGTTCTTCTTTTCCCAGTAAACTTAGGGACACTCGGCTTGACTCGAGCAATGTTATCCGCATCATCCCTAGCACGGCGACCATGGGGCTGTCTTCTATCTCTATGGATAGCATCTCGACGATGATCTCGATGTCCATATCGCCCACCATCAGCAAATAGATTCTCATTATCATCAAATTCCTCATCATGGTCATCATCATTATGGTCTTCTTCATCATGAAAGCGCACACGGTGGCCAAAAGCCCGACCATGAGCACCTCCCGTGCTGCGAGAATATGTGCAACTGCGCCTCGCCACGATGAGCACCGCCCCTCGTCCATCACCCCGACCAAGATCTTGCTGGCCGTGGAAGTCGTCATTAGCAGCAGCTCCCATCGAGTTCTCATCGGGCTTCACCATGATCAGCAGCAGGTTAGGTTGATGTAGACCCCACCACCAGCGACGGAAGGCGTTCATTGAGCATCTGTCCCATGGCCTGAACCAGTTCACGTAATTGTTGCATCTCACTCGTGTGACTGGTTGTTCATCTCCTTCATGATTTTCCCCATGTACACTTGAGTTGGAACCTGCCATGTTAGCAAAGAGAAAGTGGAATAGATAATATTTGTGGAATCACACAACCTCACCTCTTACTTACCAAAGCTCTTGCTCGTTCTCTAGGACCGTGAGTGCGCAAAAGTGATAGTAACCCAGCTGTGGTTAAGCGGTTGAAAGGTTTACGAGTCGAGAGGTCCGGTTTTCAGATTTTTGTGGAGCTATAGGTGGCTGTTCAAGGAAGGCTGCGATCAGTAACCAAGTGGCGTAAACCGTTCAAAAGATATGTAAACGTTGCTGTTAAGAACACCACAAACTTGAGTATGCAGAACTGAAATTTTCAGTTTTGTAATCCGCAACACACCCCTACTTTTCACTTCTTTTCTCTTCTCTTTTTTTGACTCTTTCTTTCTTCTCTTTTTATTTTTTTGACACTAACAGGAGTGCGGATAACAAATAAACAAAACACTATATAAGTAAAGATGGTGACTAGCAACTTGATGAACACAACGACACAAAGGTAATGATCGTGAAAAGGCTATGGGATTTTTTTTGTGGCTTTTTCAGTGGACTCTAGGAGATGAACAAAACAATAACATATGATGGTAAGACCTACCGTGACAACCTTGCTCTGATACCAAATGGTAGGAACTTCCTTGGGATGGCCCGATCTTCACGACAGTAGGTCAAAGAACCGAGGATAACTTGCTGCGAACAGCGGGTAACTAGCTTTATACCTGCCAAGGTTGGATGCGACCAAACGACGGGGAGAGAGACACCGAAACCTTGAGGACTTCGACTCGATCTCCGAACGACCGCAGAACCACAATCCGGGACTAACCCACACAAAAGGCCCGAAAGCCTAGAGCACGAATTAGGGGATCCCAAAGGGATCTCTTCACGAGTCCAAGAAGAACAAGGAAGAACAATGGTGTTAGTAAGACACTTAGCAGCTCGGCTGCAAAACTATGGTTTATCAAATGATTCAAAGCTGCCAATTGTTTAGATACAAGGGTATTTATACTAGAACAACCCTCCTAGTTGAGTGTGAAAAGGAATTGGAATTTCTGAAGGTAGGCTAGGTGAAAGGTCTCCACGAGATGAATTCCCGAGGAGGTCTCGCGTGACTGTTAGCCTTCTGAGCAGTCTCCACTAATTCGATCATAACTTCTTATTGGAAAGTCCAAATGACGTGGGGTTTGTTGCATTGGAAACTAGACTTGATAAGCTTTCCATAAAGTACTCATGGACCCCCAGAGCCTTCGGAAAACAAAAGTTATGGTTGCTTCTTTGTGGCTGTAGGTGCTGTCAGCCAGGTGGTCTGATCGTAGCATTGTATTTGTTCCTCATGCCAAGTAGCTTCCTCCGCTTCATGTGTAAACCTAAGTAACATCAATGTAGAACATTTAGGTAGTATAACATCCTGAGATATGTTGAAATCAAAATCAGCTAGGAATGAATTCACCTGTTCTTGTATTTTCTTGGCACGACTTCGTGTAAGTGGACCTTGATTTGTATCCTTTATGCTTGATGGTGAATAGTTGATATGTGATGGAACATGCTGAGCTGGGATGTCCTCATCACGGCACGCTTCTCCGGGCGCGGGGACGTTCCTTTGGAAGGGACGCGTAACGCGCTCGACGCTGTCATCGTGGATGTTGCGTGCCCGAGTCTCCCGGACTTCGTCCCTCGCCCGGAGGTGCTGGGAGCGTGGCAAGGGGTCGCGGATAATGCGGCCACGAACCTGGACCACCAGGCGCTGCTGGCATGCGCGCCGGAGCTCCTTGGGTGCCTTGGAGGTCTCGGAGAAGAGGGTGAGTGAAAGCATCTAGGCCCCTAAAAATATTGGTTTTGGTAATTAATGAAATTATGTGAATATGGGACTAATGTGTGCATTAAGTGTTTGAAAGGATAAGTTCAAATGGCAAAGAAAGAGGCTCACAAAATATCCCATGAAGATTCAAAGATCTTTAGGGCGACAAGGTAAATAGTTTAGGTATCTATTTTATTTTTACCGGTCTTGGAGATAGGTTGGAAGACCGGATTATAGGATAGACGCCGTACTATTAAGAGGGATCATGGTGATTGTTGGATCATGTTCAAATGTGCCCTATGGATCAATTTAGGATCATGCATGCACTTAGAAATTAAAATCAAATCAAATCTGTGCATTGTCAGAAAATCCGGTAGTTCCGGTGTTAATTGGGCGGAACTACCGCAGGGCCGGAAGTACCGGGCGCCCGGGCGGAACGATTTTTCCAGAGAGCGCCCGGACTCAGACTTAGTCTCTCGGAAAACGGAAGTACCGCGGGTTGAACTGCGGAACTACCGGATGGCCGGTAGTACCGGGCACCCGAGCGGAACTTTATTTCCAGAGAGCACCCGGAGTTTAACTTAGCCTCTCGGGAAACAGAAGTACCGCGGATTGACCTACGGAACTACCGCATGTGCGGAAGTTCCGGATACCCGTGCGGAACTTTATTTCCAGAGAGCGCCGGGAATAAAACTTAAACTCGCTGAGATCGGAAGTACCGGGTCATGGAGCGGAACTTCCGGACTTCCGGAAGTACCGCGATTTCAACGGCGGTAGTACCGCACTCATTGACCAACGGTCACTTCTGACTCACTGACATAGCCGTTCTGACCGGTCAGTGAAAATCCGGAAGTACCGCGGTTATACCTGCGGTAGTTCCGGATTTCCTGATTTTTCAGGATTGTTTATTGTAACGGCTATTTGAGGTTGGTGGGGGTATAAATACATCCCCACCAGAACTTGTACTGTTGTTGACCTTCCATTGAACTCATTTGAGCCTAGTGCAACCTCTCACACCTCATTCTCACACTTGTGCATTCAATTGAGGTAGTTGAGACAAAATTCAAGTGCATTGCATTCTAGTTGATCCATTAGGCACTTGAGTGTGATCAAGCCATCGTGGTTCATTCTCTTGGTGTTTGCCGGCACCTAGACGGCTTGGCGAAGGTCCGGTGATCTTCTCAAGAAGATTGTGAGAAGGCCCGGAAGATTGTGAAGGCTCGGAGCTCGCCTACCCGGAGAGGGAAAGGGCTACCGCTAGTGACCGAGGTGATTAGGCTCATTCGTGGAGCCGGTCCGATTTATTTGGGCTTACCTCAACGTGGACTAGGGGAGACCGGCAAGTCTCCGATCACCACGATAAAAATTAGTCATGTCAATTGTGGTTTGCTCTCTTGTGATCATTTTCATTCAAGCAACGCTCTTCATTCATATTACTTGATTGCTTGCTTAGTTAGAGTAGCAATTGTTGATCTCTACTATTTGATATTGCTCATAGTCGATTACTTGTGCTAGTGATTATTTGAGCCTTTCTAGGTTATTTATTTGTTCTATTGCTATCTTGCTCTAGTAAATCCATTAAGCTTAAAATTGCTAATTAGAATTAGACGAAAATTTTAAAACCGCCTATTCACCCCCCCTCTAGTCGGCCTCCTCGATCTTACAAGTGGTATCAGAGCTTGGTCTCTCATTTTTAGACTTAACCGTCTAGAGAGAAAAGGATGGCTAGTGAGGGTATAGCAATAGGAAAGGCACCTTTCTTTGATGGCTCAAATTATGCTTATTGGAAAATTAGGATGTCTATTTATTTGAAAGCCATGAGTCCTCAAATTTGGAAAGTCGTAAAAGAGGGTTACGTTATGGCTCTTGATCCGGATCACCCAACGGAACAAGACGGGCGTAATGCTCATTTAGACGCCCAAGCTATGAATGCTTTATTTGGAGTCTTGGACGCGGATGAGTTCAATAGGGTGAGCAATCTTGAGACGGCTCATGCTATTTGGACTACCCTTTCGGAAATACACGAAAGGACATCCACGGTCAAGGAGGCCAAATTGCATCGGCTTAGGATCAAATATGAGACATTCATAATGTTGCCCCATGAAGACATCAATGAGATGTACTCAAGGCTCAACAACATTGTGAATGAGCTCAAGGGTCTTGGAACTAACCTTTCCGATCTTGACATTGTTCGAAAGATGCTTAGAGCTTTGCCGGAGAAATATGAAGTGTTGGTGACTCTCTTCCTCAACTCACCGGAGTTGGCAAAAATGACACCAAATCAATTGTTGGGCAACCTCATCACCAACGAGCTCTACAAGAAGGACAAGGAAGAGCTCTTGGAGCAATCATCTTCCAAGAGCAAGAAGATCACCGCCTTCAAGGCTAAAGCGGTGATAAGCGTAGAATCCGAAGAAGATGATGAGGAGGACTCCGAAGAAGAATTTGCTCTTCTAGTGAGAAGAATGAAGAAATTTATGAGGAGACGCCCAAATCGAAGCACAAGCTATGAGAAGACCAAGAAGGGGCATTCCTCCTCCAACAAGAAGTATAGCAACATTCGTTGCTATGAATGTGATGAAAAGGGGCACATTGCCTCTCAATGTCCAACAAAGAAAGATGACAAGGAGAAGTCATCAAAGAAGAAGAACTACAACGGCAAGAAGAAGCTCTTCAAGAAGCTTCACAAGGATGGCAAGAATGAAGCTCATATTGGTGAGTGGAACTCCGAAGACGAATCTCCCAAGAAGAAGGGGCTTGTGGGCATCGCCATCAAGGAGGCTCCATCACTATTCTCCACTCCTACATGCCTTATAGCTAAAGGAGAAAAGGTAAAATTGCTTGATGATGATGAGCCTTCATATGATGACTTGATGGATATGTTAGTTGAATTGAATGAATTTCTTGGAAAAGAAAAATCAAAGTTTAAGGTCTTAAAGAGAGAACACATCTCTCTCAAAGACTCTTATGAGGAGCTAAAGGAAGCTCATGATTTGCTTCTCCAAGAAAATCACAAATCTAGTACTAGCATTGGAGTTACTTGCAATATCTTGAATGAAATGTCTAATATAGAAATTTCAAAGTCTAGCATATCTACTTGTTGTGATGATTTACTTGCCATACCTTGTTCATCTAGTGTAGATTCTAGAAATGCTTTAAATCTTGTTCATGATGATGTTATTGCTAATGAAAACAAAAATTTAAAGGAACAAGTGCTAAAATTAAACAAAAGTTTAGAGAGGGCTTACAAGGGAAAGGAAACACTTGATAAGTTGCTAAGTGATCAAAGATGCTCCTTTAACAAAGAGGGACTTGGATATATCCCCCAAAAGAGTAAGAAGCCGGTATACAAGCCTCCAAGGTTTGTAAAGGAGAATGGTAAGTATTGCACAAAATGCCGGTGTGTTGGACATGCTCAAGATGATTGTTCTAAGAATAACAAGCATTCCATTGGTCTATATGATTCTTGTTATATGCTTAGAAAATCTAAAAATGGAAATGTTGTTGCTCATTTCATTGGCACCTCGATTTTGGGTGCTAAAAAGAAATCCATTTGGGTACCCAAAACCTTGGTCACTAACCTCCAAGGACCCAAACAAATTTGGGTACCTAAAAGAGTTTGATTTTCTTTTGTAGGTGAACTATAAAACCGGTGGAAGGCATTGGGTGTTGGATAGCGGTTGCACTCAACACATGACCGGAGACCGGAAGATGTTCACCACCTTTGAGAATGGAAGCAATGACAAGATCACATTTGGAGATAATAGCAAAGGAAAGGTATTGGGATTGGGTAAAATCGCTATCTCAAACGACCTTTCAATTTCTAATGTATCTCTAGTTGAAACATTAAATTTCAATTTGCTATCCGTTGCTCAATTATGTGATCTAGGCTTAACATGCTCATTCTCAAAAGAAGATGTTGTAATCTCAAAAGATAATAATAATAATGATCTAGTCTTTAAGTCTTTAAAGGCTTTAGATTTGGGAATCTCTATTTGGTAGATTTTTCTTCAAATGAGTCTTGTTTAAAAACTTGTTTAATTGCAAAAACTTCTTTGGGTTGGTTGTGGCATAGAAGGCTAGGTCATGTGGGAATGGTTCAACTTAAAAAGCTTTTTAAGCATGACTTAGTAGTAGGTTTGAAGGATGTGAAGTTTGAGAAGAATCGACTTTGTAGTGCTTGTCAAGCCGGAAAACAAGTCGCTAATTCTCATCCTTCCAAAAGTATCATGTCAACTTCTAGGCCATTAGAGCTCTTACATATGGATTTGTTCGGGCCAACAACCTATAAGAGCATTGGAGGTAATAGCTATTGTTTAGTCATTGTGGATGATTACTCTAGATATACATGGGTCTTCTTCCTAAATGACAAAAGTGAAACCTCCGGGATTTTCAAAAGTTTTTCAAAAAGGGACCAAAATGAATTTGATTTTAAAATAAAAAAAAATAGAAGTGACAATGGTTCCGAGTTCAAAAATACAAAAGTTGAAGACTTTTGTGATGAACTTGGAATAAAGCACGAGCTTTCCACTACCTACACTCCGGAGCAAAATGGAGTTGTAGAGAGGAAAAATCGAACATTAATTGAAATGGCTAGGACAATGCTTGATGAATATAATACTTCCGACAAGTTTTGGGCAGAAGCTATCAACACCGTATGTCATGCCATAAATCGCCTCTATTTACATCGACTCTTGAAAAAGACTTCCTATGAGCTTCTTGTTGGAAGGAGACCGAACATCTCTTACTTCAGAGTATTTGGTTGCAAATGCTATATTCTAAAAAAAGGTGTTCGGCTCTCAAAATTTCAAAGTCGATGTGATGAAGGCTTCCTTTTAGGGTATTCTTCAAATAGTAAAGCCTATAGGGTCTTTAATAAAAATTCGGGTTTAGTAGAAGAATCGTGTGATGTTCAATTTGATGAAACTAACGGCTCTCAAGAAGAGCATGAGAACTTGGATGATGAAGGAGATGAAAATCTTCGCAAGGCAATGGAGAACATGCAAATCGGAGACATCAAGCCAAAAGAGGATCCAACGTCACCAAGCTCATCAAGACAAGTGGAACCACCCTCCTCTTCCACAACAAACGATGTTCAAGTTATAGAAGATGAAGAAAAGGATCAACCGTAAAATATCTTCAAGATTCACAATGCAATAGCCAAGGATCATCCAATTGACCAAATATTGGGTGACGTGAGTAAGGGTATTCAAAGTCGCTCTAGAGTAGCTTCATTTTGTGAACACTATTACTTTGTATCTTCACTTGAACCTAAGCGTGTAGAAGAAGCATTAGATGACCCGGATTGGATAAATGCTATGCATGAAGAGTTGAATAATTTTGCTCAAAACGATGTTTGGACTTTGGTGGAGAGACCCAAGGAGCACAATGTCATTGGCACAAAATGGGTCTTCCGGAACAAACAAGATGAGAACGGAATTGTGGTCAGAAATAAAGCAAGGTTAGTAGCTCAAAGTTATACTCAAGTCGAAGGCTTAGATTATGATGAGACCTTTGCGCCCGTTGCTAGATTTGAATCAATTAGAATCTTGCTTGCTTTTGCATCATGCTTTGACATTAAATTATTTCAAATGGATGTTAAAAGTGCATTTCTAAATGGTACAATTTCCGAATTAGTATTTGTAGAACAATCCCCGGGATTTGAAGATGCTAAATATCCTAATCATGTGTATAGATTATCAAAGGCGCTATATGGTTTAAAGCAAGCTCCTAGAGCTTGGTATGAGCGCCTTCGTAACTTTCTTGTATCAAAAGGCTTTAAAATTGGTAAAGTAGATACAACTCTATTCACAAAAATTATTGGAGATGATTTCTTTGTATGTCAAATCTATGTTGATGATATTATATTTGGTTCTACTAATCAAGACTTTTGCAAAGAATTTGGTGAGATGATGTCTAGGGAATTCGAGATGTCGATGATTGGTGAGCTAAGCTACTTCCTTGGACTTCAAATCAAACAACTTAAAGACGGGACATTTATAAGCCAAACGAAGTATGTCAAAGATTTACTCAAGAAATTCGGAATGAAGGAAGCTAAACCCATCAAGACACCCATGGCAACAAACGGGCATCTAGACCTCAACGAAGAAGGTAAGTCGGTAGATTTAAAGCTTTATAGATCCATGATTGGTAGTTTGCTTTATCTTACCGCATCTAGGCCCGACATTATGTTTAGTGTTTGCATGTGTGCACGTTTTCAAGCTTCTCCAAAAGAGTGCCATTTAGTGGCCGTAAAGAGGATTCTAAGATATTTAAAGCATTTCTCAAGCATAGGGCTTTGGTATCCCAAAGGTGCAAAATTTGAATTAATTGGATATTCGGATTCCGATTATGCGGGATGCAAAGTGGATAGAAAAACCACCTCGGGTAGTTGCCAATTTCTAGGAAGGTCTCTAGTGTGTTGGTCATCCAAGAAACAAAATTCCGTACCACTTTCAACCGCCGAAGCCGAATATATTTCCGCGGGAAGTTGTTGTGCTCAATTGCTTTGGATGAGGCAAACATTGTTGGATTATGGGATTAAATTCGAAAAAATGCCTCTTTTGTGTGATAATGATAGTGCTATCAAAATATCCAACAATCCCGTTCAACACTCAAGAACCAAGCATATAGATATATGTCACCATTTCTTGAGAGATCATGTGAGCAAGGGAGATATTGAAATTAGCCACATCCGAACCGAAAATCAACTAGCGGACATTTTCACCAAACCATTAGATGAAAGCCGCTTTTGCAAATTGAGAAATGAATTAAATGTCATAGATTACTCAAATGTAGCTTGAAATCTTTTTTTCATTCATTTCTGCTCATTTGATGCTCTTGTGTGGAATTTAAATGAATTTTTCTTCTCTTTTGATGTAAAAATCGATTATTTTTATAAAAATTAGTTTCAAAGTATAGCAATAGCTCAATTGATGCACAATGATCCTGAATGACTTTATTTGGATGCAAAACTAGGGATCATTTGCATAATTTCAAGTTCTAAAAGTCAAATCCTGAAAAGTTCCAGAAAATCCGGAACTACCGCAGTTCATTGTGCGGTACTTCCGCTCCTGACAGAAAAACAGGAACTACCGCAATGTAATCCGCGGAACTTCCGGAATTTCTGTGAAAACGGAACTACCGGCGTGTTACGCGCGGTACTACCGTTTTCTGCGGGATTTATTGCGGTTTCCAAAACCGCCACCTCCCTGTCGTTTCTCCCTCTTAACTCCTGCCGTTTCTCTCTCTCTCTCCTCTCCTCTCCCACTCCCAAACCGCAGCCGCCTCTTTCTCCTCCTCCTCTCCTCTCTTCAAACCCTCTCTCTCCCAAAACTCCTCCTCCTCTCCCGATCTTCGAATCCGAGGGGAGTTTTTCATTTTTGGGCGATTCCTTGCACTCCCAGGGTTCCTCTCCTTCGACTCCACAAGGTAAATCGGATCAAATCCCTCTTTATCTTGTTCTAAGGACCCTAGGGTTGAGATTAGGTTAAATTTGAAATGTAGCGATTTTTGCTGTAGTTTTTCGGGCAAAATACTATGTTTGGGGTATTAGAATGCTTTTACAAGCATGCATTGGATTCAATCCAAGAAACACCCCAAAAAGATTCAATTTTTAACATGCCCTAGAAATGCCCAGAAAACGAACTACGGTCGAGCGGCCGAACTACGGGTCACGGAAGTTCCGCATGTTTAATGCCGAACTACGGATTTCCGGAAGTACCGCCATTTTGCCGCCGAACTTCCGCTTTTTCCCGAACAATGAAAAAGTTATTACTTTCAAATTCAAACCTATTTCTTGCATATCTCTTCTCACTCCTTGTTTATCCTGATCTGTAATTGAAGATGCCGAGGATGAAGAATGTCTCCCACAAGACCTATGGGGGCATTGCTGGCCAATCCTTCTCCTCAATTCATGCCTCTCAGATGGCGGAGCATGAGGATAGGGGCAAGGGTCCCGCCTCCGACTCTGAGAGTGACTCAGAGGGTTCGCATGAGAGCGGATCCGAGGCCTCGCATGAGAGCGAGGAGTATGCGGTTTCAGATGAGGAGATGCCTGCGGCAACTGCACATGAAGAAGTGGACCTCTCCAAAATCTCCAATGAGGACTATGCCATCCTTCGTCGTCGCAGTCAGTATGTCCGCCCTCGCAACTCTAAGAACCCCCAGTTTCATTCCAAGTTTCAGGAGCAAGTGTACCAAGAGATGTATGGTCCTACTCGCAAGTTTGCTGCACACAAGTATGTGGACTGGGATCACTTGTCACAGATTGACAAGTTTAACGGTGCATATCGGCTTTTTCAGCAAGCCGGGATCCATCAACTTGTTGCGTTCAAGTGCAACTACATGGACAATATGATTCGGTAGTTTTATGCTACCTTGTATATCTCTCCCAACTTTGAGCACTTGTGTTGGATGACTGGAACGCAGCTCATTGAGTGCACCAGGCATGAGTTTGAGTTGGCACTTGGGACGGAAACCAGTGCCTATGAGAAGGTGTACAGCAAGCGTGCTCTTCCCATTGCTGCATATTCAGAGTATTATGACCAAGCAGCTGAACAAACGCTGGGGACAACAATTGGACTACTTCCTATTCCCAGCCTTTTCAACAGGATCATCAACCACACCATTTTTCCCAAGAGTGGAAATTATGATGCTATTCGTGGCCATGCGTGGAATGTGATTGACTACATTATGCGCGGCCAAAAGTTTGATGTGGTGGATCTCATCATTAGGGGGATCGACGCCAATAAGAATGACAAACAGAAAAGGATTAACTTTGCACCATTCATTATGGCTTTAATCATACGCAAGACTGGATACCGAGGAGCACTCTGCACCCCGCACAAGCCGTATAAGCCTCGCGCAGAGGCCCCTGTTCCTGCTCCTGCTCATCCCCGTGCACAGCCTCAGCCTCAGGCAGCCGCTGCTCCTCATCCCCAGGGCGAGGGCGATGTCACCTTGTCCCAGATCTACTCCGCCATTCTCAGGCTTGAGGAGCGCCAGGATGTCTTGATCACCACTGTGTCTTCTCTTGGTGATCGCGTCTCATCCTTGGAGAGTGCAGTTCGTCCGCCTTCTCCAATTCCCTATCGTCGTCGCACTCGTCGCCGTGGCCCTCCTTCTCCCAAAGCAGCTCAGACTAGCTCCTCTTTTGGTACTTCGATGCCAAAGGGGGAGAATGAAGCAAGGAGAAGTTTAAGACTTTTATCTATCTATTTGGCTATGTAATAAAATATGGTGCAATGAACCATGTGATGCGTATGTGTTGCTTAAACTCGTGGATGTTTAGTATTTTAATTCTGATGCATTGTAATGAACTATGTTATGCCCTTAATGCAATGCTTATTTACTTGTCTATTGCGTATCTTTGCATTTTGGTGAATGTACTGTAATGCTATGGTGTGATCATGCCTGATTTTATTTTTAGAATTCATATAAATTCTTATAAAATTTGATGCACATGTTTAGGGGGAGCTCTTTCTTATTAGTTTCTAATTTGCAAAATTCCCCATGTTCTAAATCACTAAAATTTCAAAGACCTTGTGATATACAACTTGCAAACTAGGAGTATATCCAAATCTTAAATTCTTCTCAAAATTTGCTCTTGTTGTCATCAATTACCAAAAAGGGGGAGATTGAAAGCATCTAGGCCCCTAAAAATATTGATTTTGGTAATTAATGAAATTATGTGAATATGGGACTAATGTGTGCATTAAGTGTTTGAAAGGATAAGTTCAAATGGCAAAGAAAGAGGCTCACAAAATATCCTGTGAAGATTCAAAGATCTCTAGGGCGACAAGGTAAATAGTTTAGGTATCTATTTTATTTTTGCCGGTCTTGGAGATAGGTTGGAAGACCGGATTATAGGATAGACGCCGTACTATTAAGAGGGATCATGGTGATTGTTGGATCATGTTCAAATGTGCCCTATGGATCAATTTAGGATCATGCATGCACTTAGAAATTAAAATCACAGCAAATCTGTGCATTGTCAGAAAATCCGGAAGTTCCGGTGTTAATTGGGCGGAACTACCGCAGGGCCGGAAGTACCGGGCGCCCGGGCGGAACGATTTTTCCAGAGAGCGCCCGGACTCAGACTTAGTCTCTCGGAAAACGGAAGTACCGCGGGTTGAACTGCGGAACTACCGGATGGCCGGTAGTACCGGGCACCCGAGCGGAACTTTATTTCCAGAGAGCACCCGGAGTTTAACTTAGCCTCTCGGAAAACGGAAGTACCGCGGATTGACCTGCGGAACTACCGCATGTGCGGAAGTTCCGGATACCCGTGCGGAACTTTATTTCCAGAGAGCGCCGGGAATAAAACTTAAACCCGCTGAGATCGGAAGTACCGGGTCATGGAGCGGAACTTCCGGACTTCCGGAAGTACCGCGATTTCAACGGCGGTAGTACCGCACTCATTGACCAACGGTCACTTCTGACTCACTGACATAGCCGTTCTGACCGGTCAGTGAAAATCCGGAAGTACCACGGTTATACCTGCGGTAGTTCTGGATTTCCTGATTTTTCAGGATTGTTTATTGTAACGGCTATTTGAGGTTGGTGGGGGTATAAATACATCCCCACCAGAACTTGTACTGTTGTTGACCTTCCATTGAACTCATTTGAGCCTAGTGCAACCTCTCACACCTCATTCTCACACTTGTGCATTCAATTGAGGTAGTTGAGACAAAATTCAAGTGCATTGCATTCTAGTTAATCCATTAGGCACTTGAGTGTGATCAAGCCATCGTGGTTCATTCTCTTGGTGTTTGTCGGCACCTAGACGGCTTGGTGAAGGTCCGGTGATCTTCTCAAGAAGATTGTGAGAAGGCCCGGAAGATTGTGAAGGCTCGGAGCTCGCCTACCCGGAGAGGGAAAGGGCTACCGCTAGTGACCGAGGTGATTAGGCTCATTCGTGGAGCCGGTCCGATTTGTTCGGCTTACCTCAACGTGGACTAGGGAGACCGCAAGTCTCCGATCACCACGGTAAAAAGTAATCGTGTCAATTGTGGTTTGCTCTCTTGTGATCATTTTCATTCAAGCAACGCTCTTCATTCATATTACTTGATTGCTTGCTTAGTTAGAGTAGCAATTGTTGATCTCTACTATTTGATATTGCTCATAGTCGATTACTTGTGCTAGTGATTATTTGAGCCTTTCTAGGTTGTTTATTTGTTCTATTGCTATCTTGCTCTAGTAAATCCATTAAGCTTAAAATTGCTAATTAGAATTAGACGAAAATTTTAAAACCACCTATTCAACCCCCCTCTAGTCGGCCTCCTCGATCTTACAGTGAGTGCCTGACCTTTTAGCGACGCGTGGTCCCTTTGAAGTTTACTAACGGCCTTGTCGTACAGACCCTCGCCCTTAGCCGGGCGTTGCAGGCGGCTCACGCCCGCGAGCGGGGGGCGTTAGAGGACCGGCTGCACACAGCCGAAGACGCCCTTTGCGCAGTCGAGGAGGCACACTCTGCCAAGGGCGACCGCATCCAGCGTTTGAAGGCGGAGCGTGCAGAGGCAATCTCGTATGCCGAGGCGCTCGTGGCAGCGGCGCGGTTGGCAACCACAAAGGCGGCACGGCGAGCGGCCGCGGAGGAGCGGGACGGGCTACTCTAGCAAATCGCTGCACTGGAGAAGGAGAAAGGCCGTCTCGCCATGTCTCTTGGGGAGCGGGACCGGACTCTGGGCGATGCCTCAGTGGTCGCATGGGATGCCATGCTGGCTTTGGAGGGCACCCTTGAAGATCTTATCGCCGAAGTGCCGCCCTGCTCCTTCAGGCCTGAAGAGCTGTCGCGGACGATTCGTCGGATCGGGGATGCAGCCAACCTTGCTCGCAATGCTGCGACATCCTTCGGCAACCACTGCTCCTACGTGACCTTGTGCCTGGTATGCGCGCTCTTCCGGCACCGGGGCTGCCAGCATGTCGACGAGCTAGCTGACCCCCAACTAGAGATGCCGGCCGGGGCCGAAGTGATATCTGGTGCCGTGCGCTGTTCGCCGCGCTGTTCGGGTTTTCCACGAGAGAATTTGGGAGTACATCGGGGAGGCCGCGGCGAAGGTCGAGCTACGGCGGACCATGTACAATGAGGGGAACCTCGACTAATGGCTGGATGAAGCCCCACGACGCGAGGAAGGTGGCACCGAAGCCTCGGGGCGTGACGCGAATCCACAGGTGTGACACCAAGGTTCTCGTGTATTGGCGTGTGTTGTAATATGCATGCCCCCTTCTATGAATAAAGTATAAATTGCCCCCATGTGCTGACTAGTGTGTCCCTGTGTTCCGAGCAGCTGCTCGATAAGGAACGGCTGCTAGTTTCTGACCTCGTGACCCGACGGTGCCTTCGACACTGGCGGTGGGCCGAAGAGTCGCTGGATTTCTGGGTGGTCCGGGTCTCTTCGGGCGAGGCTTCGGCGCGGACGCACGTTAAGGAGGAGGCGGCCGAGTAGCGAGTGCGAGCATCCAAGAACGCTTGTACATTTGACTTTTATCACGCCCCTTGTAAACGTCCTCTGACGAATACAGAAAAGGCTTTAGTTGAATATGCCTCCCATGTCTTCGTCACTTCTTGTGACCGCGCTTTCCTCTGGTAGGCTCGCAAAGCTTTACTTTGTGCTCTCCTTATACGCTAGGTAGACCTTCGCGTGCTTCGTCCTCCACCCCTCGAAGTGGTGGCAGCGGGGCTGTCGCCTAGTCGAGGTAGATGCGCGAGCGCTCTGTCCCTAACCCTTCGACGTGGTGCCAGCGGAGCTGGCGCCTAGTTGAGGTAGACGCGCGAGCGCTCCGTCCCCTACCCTTCGAAGTGGTGGCAGCGAAGCTGGCGCCTAGTCGAGGTAGATGCGCAAGAGTTCCGTCCCATACCCTTCGAAGTGGTGGCAGCGGAGCTGGCGCCTATGCAAGGTAGACGCGCGAGCGCTCCGTCCCCTACCCTTCGAAGTGGTGGCAGCGAGGCTGGCGCCTAGTCGAGGTAGATGTGCGAGCGCTCCGTCCCCTACCCTTCGAAGTGGTGGCAGCGGAGCTGGCGCCTAAGCGAGGTAGACGCGCGAGCGCTCCGTCCCCTACCCTACGAAGTGGTGGCAGTGGAGCTGGCGCCTAGTCGAGGTAGACGCGCGAGCGCTCTGTCCCCTACCCTTCGAAGTGGTGGCAACGGAGCTGGCGCCTAGTCGAGGTAGACGCGCGAGCACTCCATCACCAACCCTTTGAAGTGGTGGCAGTGGGGCTGGCGCCTAGTCGAGGTAGACGCACGAGCGTTCCGTCCCCTACCCTTCAATGTGGTCACATCATCCTCCCCTTCTTGACAGAAAATCGTCCTCGATTTTAACATATGTGTAGCCTCACATATTGCATGATCTTGATCATAAATCTCGGTACATGATAACAAATGCAACAAACTCTTATTATGTAATATCATAAGTTTTTTATCAAACAAAGTAAAACCTCCTTGAAATGAGCTCACCTGATAATTTAAGTGATGCGTAGGAGCTCTTGTAATTCGAACAATAAACATAGCAAATATGGTTGTATCCATAGGGTACATATTCTTATCATCCTCCCCTTCTTGAAAACAAAGCCGTCCTCGGCTTTTGATAAGCTGAAAGTATGGTAACAAAGAAGCAAGGTGTATGCATGGTATATGTATTTGTCATCCGTTTTAATAATTCTTCGTTATTGCACAATTAATGTTACAAAACAGCAGTGATCATAAAAGCTCATCATATTATTAACCCAAGAGTATTCATATATGTTAATGAGCAAATTAAAATTTCTCACACAACAATTATTGCAACTAGATTTGCAAATGTAAGTGAAGCATCTATGCAATTTAAATCCCTGAAGTTGTAAACTTGCAGTGGTGGCACATATGGGCAAAGATACAACTTTTAGAATCAAACAAAGTTTATCCATATAATCATATTTCAATTGAGCAATAGCAAATTCATCTATTAAGGGTGAAAAAATTTGCAAGTTCTTCCATACATCAATTTCATTATTTAGATTGTCAATGTTAGATGTTTCAACAAGAGAAGAACACATAGGCATTAAATGATCACTAAATTTTATTTTTCTTTCAAATGAACAAGATTGAGCATACAAGAGTTGTTGTTCAAAACACAAGTTTCAATTCATCCATGTGATCGCAAGTTATGCATATTCGATATACAAGAAATTGATTTTCTACACCATAATCTCCAATCAAATTAAACTTATACCCAGGGGTGTAGGCACTAAACAAGAATTTCGAACATGCAAGTTCAGAAACTTTCTTTATAGCACATTCCAAACTAGCAGCCTCATTAAGCATGATATAGCACAATGCATCAGTAGGGGATATTCTATCAAATACTTCCTTATGTGTAATTAATTCGACATGTGCAAAATTATGAAAATTTAGATCAGCACATGTTTCATTCAAGTAAACACAAGGAATATCAAAAGGTTGCACTACAGCAGGTATATACTCATAAGGTTGCTCTATCTTGTGGTAGCACCAAATCAGTACCTTTGTCATTATCGTGCTCATCAGATACTGTAGGTACCAAAACTTCTCTTCTAATGGTATAAGATGCACCAGATCATCCTTCACCTCTTCAAGTATCTCGGTGGTATCTATAGATGGAGTAGGAACCAAAACAATATCAACATTTTCAGCTACCTCATGTTGCACCTCATTGTGACCGTGGGTGCTGGAGGTACAAAACGATGTCGCAATTTCTTTTTCATCTCCTCCCATGTGTATATATAGTGGAACTTGAGATTTGACCATCAATGTTGAACATCACCAATCAGCAACGTCCTTGCCATACTCATCTTCTCAACAGGATCAAGATCCTGTCTTTCAAAGTAGCTATCCAACATAGTAACCCACAAGAAGTAGTCCGACGACATACTCTCAGTCGTGAGTGGTAAGATATATACTGGTAATTGTTTCCCTTCGAGTTCAAATCTGCCCGCGATGACATCATAATCTACCAATTTTCTCAAACCTGTCATTGTTAGTAGAAAACAAGGAAACAAATCACAAGTAAATGTTCCTATCAACTACTAGGATATGGAGGCTCAAATCAAGTCACGCATCTCTCAAGCTCTTACCAAATTCTTACAAGTTCTTAGTAAAGCAAACAGGTGGTGCAATCGGTGGCTGGTTCGTGGTAAAACTAACTCAAGTGATGAGTAAAGCGATTGTAGGGTACAGCGAGACCTGTTCGGTTAGTAGAAAAGTGGAACTTGGATAGGCTATGTATTTTGTAGCAAAGGAAAACAATCAATTAATTTCAGAAATTGCACAGAATTGAATTATAGTTCGTATTTAACACTTAGCCTATGTTTCTGATCAATCAAGGATAGAAGAAGGCTAAAATAAGTGTATGGCAATGTATGGGAGTGGTAAATACAAGATAATTCAATCGAATGCAATTTGGAATTGAAGAACACAAGGATTGACCCCAACTTGAAACTGAAGATTTCTGTCCACTAGACAGCACGTCGGTATTTCGGTCGTAACTATTTTTTAGTTGCCCCTTTTTCAATGATTATTTTTTCGTTTCCTAATGACTTTTTCTACAACTTTTGTTTTGGGGACAAGTTCTGGAAACGAACCGAACAATTCTCACAAAATTCACAAGTGCCGACTGTTGCAGATTCAATCTAGAATTTTAGGTCAACTTGCACCGTAGATATCTTTTTACTGCCATACTGTATTGAAGCGAAATTTTACAGGAAGATAGATAATGAAGTTATGAATCTAATGGAAGTGGTCTCACTCAAAAAGGATCACGGAATCAAAAGTTATAGCTTTTTTTTGGTGGCGGCTGCAGAGAAAGGAAAAATCAGCCGAATTGGAATTAGGGTTTGTGGTGGGGGAATTTTTTTGTTTGGATTTTTATAGAAATAAAGATATGACCAGCAACTAGACAATGCTAAGATGGACACAAATTCAATTTAGCAAACCAAAACTAATAGATTGAAAGGCACAACGGGGTTTGGACAGCGGGAATTAACTCTTTTTGTGGGGCAATTTTTCTAGACTACGGGAAATAAAAATCAATCTACTAACTAGGGATACAAAAGATTTCTACCGGTCAACTAAAACTCTGATACCAACTGATGAGGCGATGGGGTTCTGATCTTCCGATAGGATGATAACTATCGATTTTGATAGAGGTGACTCTTGCGATCCGACTACAACCGTACGACGTCGCTTGCGCCTTATCAATTGTTGAACCACACCCAAGTCATTATCAACCGTGCCAAGAACGCGGTTGACCAGACCACGAAGGTCTATTCCTGCATGCAACCGAAGAACACGCAAGAACAAGATAAAAGCAATCTGAAATTGCAAATATATAAATTGAGTTTAAAAAGGTGGAACTCCACAGAGGTTCTTTACGATTGGTCTAGTCGACACAAGCGAAAAACAAAAGTTTTCACCATGGAAAAACTAATCAAACGAAATCCAAGTCCTAGCATAGGGAGACGACGGCTCTTATATAGTGAGATGACCAGGGTTGGCGGCCAAGATGCACACCCCTAGGGTTACAAGGCCCATGGGCCCAAGTGGAGGTGGCACAACACCATTTTGACTCGAACTCAGAAACCAACGTGGACTATTTTAATGATTGTGGCCGCCTCAGAAAGAATTTGAAGATGGGGTTGGATCCATTAGAAAGTAGACTTGATAAGCTTTCGATGAAGTACTCACCCACCCAAAACGGACTCCGGATGCAAATTCTGTGCATGTTGAAAGTCGGTCCTGTCAGGCTGAATCAGCGTCAGATTGTTTTGGTGATTGCGATGTGACCAAAAGGTTTCTGAAGCTGAGGCCTTACCCATTGGATGGGCCTTGAAATAAGGTTTCCAACAAGCACAAGAACACCTAAATCGGACTCCGTTTGTGAAACCATCCTCGGTTTTAATATATGTGTAGCATCACGTATTGCATGATCTTGATCATAAATCTCAGTACATGATAACAAACGCAACAAACCCTCATTATGTAATATCATAATTTTTTCATCAAACAAAGTAAAACCACCTTGAAATGAGCTCACCTGATAATTTAAGTGATGCGTAGGAGCTCTTGTAATTCGAACAACAAACATAGCAAATATGGTTGTATCCATAGGGTACATGTTCTTATCACCGGCCGAAGGAGACCTGTAGGCATATCTGGCCCGACGCCCTCAGGGGCTGGCCTCTGAAGCCCTGTAACGGGATTCCCGAGGGGCCCAGGCGACTTCGGGGGATCCCCGTCTAGTCAAAGGCCGCTGGGAACAAAATGTTCGCGGAGCTTCCTCCATTGACTAGGACACGCTTGACGTCGCATCCTGCGATGGAGACCTGGATGACCAGGGGATCTTGGTGGAGAACTCCACGCCTTCGGCGTCGGCGGGCGTGAATGTAATTTCGTGTTGCGCCCAGACCGGCAGTGCCTGTGCCGGGTATGCCGCCACGTGGTGCAGTCTTCGCGCGTAGGCCTTTCGTTACCGCGCTGAAGCAAACTCCAGTGAGGAGCCCCCGGAGATGACGTTTATAACTCTACGCTGGCCTCCCTCCGAGGCTTGGATCCGCAGGGGGCCCTCCTGGGGTTGCCGCACGTGGGCTTGGATCCGCAGGGGGCCCTCCTAAGGCTGCGACCCCTGATCCTGGATCCGCATGGAGCCTTCCAAGGGATGCTAGACGTGGGCTACGATGGGCGGCCGCACCTCGGGGTTTCTGTCCCTGGCGACGCTCTGCCGAAGTGCCGCGATGGTGGTGCATGCGCGCGTGTCGTGGCTGCCCCTACCATGTACTTCGCACCACAGTCCATGATGCTGGTCGTCGTATTCCGTGCGGGTCCTATCGTCGCGACCATAACCGCGCCCCTGGCCTCGGCCTCGGTGAGCTCTGCCGCCGCGATCGGCGGGGGCATTGTCTTCAGAGCAGCCTTTGATGTCGAAAACGTAGCGGGCTCTCCGAGACTTTTGCTGGCCACGCTTTGGCTTGTCGCCCGGCGGGTCCTTGTGCTGGGCGTCCTTGCGCTCGGGCATCCTTCGATGGCTCCTGCTTGCGCTTGCCCTTCGAGGAGCCTTCCTTCGGCGAATCTCCGTTCTTCGCCGTGCCCTCCACTTGATTGGTGTCAGAGTCATCACCTTGACGCCACCGCGCGCCTTCTTCCGCTTTGGCATACTCTTCCATCTTATCAAAGAGCTTTGCCACCGTCTTGATTGGCTTTCGCGCATTGTATTCGGCCAGCGGCCCCAGGCGAAGGCCCTGTACCGCTGCGTTGATAATGGTTGTCTCGTTGACATCCTTGACCTGGCAACGGACCTTTGCGAAGCGCTTGAAGTACTCCCGGAGCTTCTCTGAGGATTTCTGCTTGACCGCGAAGAGCTGGTCCGCGTCAACGTGCTCGACATAGTTCCCCTAGAAGTTGTTGTAGAGTCGATCGCGGATCTGCTCCCATGCGTAGATGGAGTTTGGCTCGATGGTGAAAAACAAAGAGAGCGCCACTCCCTGTAGCGCGAGGGGGAGTCCCTTCGCCTTCGTGGTGTCGTCTCCGCCGGCAGCTTCGATGGCGGTCTCGTACACGCGCGCGAACTCCCGGGGGTCCGTGTCACCCTTGTATGGCTCGATGGCACTAGGGAACTTGAAGTCCTCTGGCCAGGCCGACTGCTACAGGCCTGCAGAAAGTGGGGACTCTGGGTCCACGCGTCGCAGCGGGACGCGGCTGGACGTTGGAGTGTCACGGCTATCCGCCCGCTCTGGCGTGGGCTCCAGCGCGACCACCGGCGGGGTCTGCTAACTCTGAGCCTCTTGCATATCCCGCACGGCCCCACGGAGATCCGCTAACTCCTGCTGGAACGTGCTGAGGGCCGCCAACAGAGTGTTCTCCACTGTAGGCGTAGCCGGCGCAATCGGCGCACCAGATCGCATGGCCGGGACAGCGGTGATCACGACTTGTGCTCCTGGGTTGCCTGCTGCGCCGGCGTGGCGGACTCCGGAGTCGAGGACGAGGCCCGTGTTGTTGCCAAGACCGCCCGCCGCTCCCGCACCGGGTGTAAGGACGGCGGCCGTGCCAACGTGGGCATCGGCGCTACCGCCCCCAACCACCCGGTCGGCGTTGCCGACGTTGGCCGCCGTGCCTATGGCGGGATCACTCGTCACGCGCAGGGTGGTGTCGACCGTCGTGGCAGCGGCCGCAGGGTCGACCGTCGTGACGATGGTGGCGAGGTCGACCGTCGTGCCATGAGCGTCGATGTTTGTGGCTGTCGCACCCGCATCACCGTCCACGCCTGCGACTGCTGACGCCGAAGCCCTGGTGTTGACACAAGATTCCGTCACACCCACCTTCTTCTTCTTTGCCGCCGACGATGAAGCTTTCTTCGGTGCCATCCTCCTTCGGATCTTGAGGCTTGCCTTTGTCCTCCCCACGGACGGCGCCAACTGTTGTGGTTACAGACCAAACAAAGAGAGATGTATGGTAGTGGAGAGTTAGATGAGCAATGCTTAGGGTTTCCCCCATGGCCTGTATCATATATATATTCACATGGGGAGTGTTTTTACAACTTTGCCCTTACACCTGAGTAATCCCCTCAAGGGTATTTATGCCATTATATATGTCCCATATTGGGCTTTACAGCCTTCTAACAGGCCGGCTGGGCTTAGGTGGGGGCCACCCCTACAACAGTTGCCATGTCTTGTAACGTGCTCTAAATAAAGAAGGATAGCAGAGACCAAAAAAAGACCAAGTATAATGATTAAGTACTCGATACTTACATTCATGCTTCTACGAGCAAACTTGCCGAGTACCCACCTAGAATATTCGAGTTGATCGAGCTCGTCGACCCTGTTCCACCACACCTTCTCAAGACGTTCATTGTCAAAGGTATTCCCCGTGTTAGGAAGGTCTTTGGGTGTGGAACTTGGCTCAAAGGATGATCCGAAGAAGATCCCACTACAAATATAGGGTTAAAAATGCAAAGAAGTTAGGTTCTTCTTCTTCTATTGCTGTTTCTCTGGCTGTACCTTTTTGAGAACGAAGAGGAGCATCCTCAATGTTTTCCTCCTCGATGCAGTGGTCAAAATGATCTCCAACCCCTTGACCAGGTATTTCTACCCTATATTTCTGCCAGGTATTTCTGTTATACGACCATTTCTGTGGTCGTAGTCTTCGTAGTTTTGGTAGTAGTCTCTGTTGTTGTGGTGCTCATCTCTTCGACCACCATCTCCACCACATCTTCGATTGTGAGCAGAGCTGTCAGGGGCTTCTTAGTGGGAGCATCCTTAAGTAATGGAGAAGCCGAACTAAAATCATGAAAAGTAAGTTGGCATTTAAGAAGACATAGAGGTAAAGTGCTATGTTTATGCTTATATTTTCATACCTTGCTTTCGTAGCCTTGATCTTGAATTTAGAAGAAACTTTTCTAGAGATTAGTTTCTTCGACTTCTTCTCATCGACCACGTCTGGTCGTATGAGAACAGCTTCAACCATGTCTGGTCAAAGATCTTGAGCAGGTGTTACTTCTCCCTTTCCCTCTTATCTCTCCTGGTAGTCGAAGTTTCGACTACCTGGAGGGCAGTCTCCTTTTTGATCACAGGTTCTGATGTTGCAGTAGTCTCCTTCACAAAAGATATGAAACTCTTCCCTATTTTCTTTTCGAGTCTCTTGATAAAGCCTTGAGAAGCACCAACTAAGAAAGTTTCAGTATCGTAGTAGAATGGTACCTTGTTCTTACGAGTCAGTTGCTCTAATATGGCTGCCCCTATCTCATCTGCAGTACTCACGTCCACAAGAATTTCTTGATGGGGCTAGTCGGAGCAATAGGAGGAAGGATGGCAAGAGGAATGACAATACTTGAGCTCCCATTGTTCTTATTAGTAGCTTTTGTCAACCGATGCATCTTAGCCAAAAGAGCCTTTGCTTTCTCTGTAATTTCTCCGATGACCATCAATTCGACCCCTCGGTTGTCCTGACAGTTATTCATGCCTACATTCTGTAAGAAGGAAGAATATTATTTAGTCATTTTCTACTACTACCTAGTCCTAAAGATGTTATCAGTTTTTATTACCTTTAGGTGTTCTTCTCTCTCTCTTCGGTGGATACGTCCACCAGGATACGAGGAGCCTCCACTTCAAGTGATGGAGCCTTCTCACAAACAAGCTTGACCCAGAAGTCAATTCCCTCAAATCAAGATCTATTTATACAGATGAAGTGGTTAGTACACAATGCTCAGAACCTAATTACAAGAGCGAGAACGATGATTACATACCGTCCTCGTAGTCTCTGGTCGTATTTATGGCTCCTGAGTACATCCACATGGATGTGCTCATCATTTCAGGGGGGCAGATACGATGGGTGATGAAGTCATTCACCACATAGTAGCCGATGAGTCCCTTGTCCCTTAGCTGAGGTGTAGGGGGCTATCCAACTTAAGTCTTTTGGGACTGAGTTCTAGGAAGAGATCTTCTCAACACCCTTCCTAACAAAGGAAAGGCTATCCTCACTGGTCGTCTTCCAGTAGAACCACTTCTTCCCTAAGGCCGCACTCATAGTATGCCGAGAACACCGGGATTTGCCCAATCTCCCCCGATGGCCAGTTTTGTCCAGTAGCTTCGATCCACTGACGAATTTTCATAGAGGAATATTCTCAGCATCCTCCAATGCCCTCAATTTTGCATTATCCATCTCCAATACCAGCCAATTGGATGGTGGCTTAGTTATTTTCTCAAGTGGTTGGTTTGGATGTAGAAAAAATTGGAGGAAGAAGTTGAGTTGACTTGCGGTGGAAAGCTCAACGCAGATCGAAGCAGAAGGGGAAAGTAAGGAGACCTAAAGTTACCATAAGGTAAGCTTTTATATCTGTGTGAGTTATCCATCTCGGGAACTAAACGGTTATCTCGGGAATCGATTCGACGGAAAAATCGACGAAAATCAATTAGAATTCATTAATTCCTCTGTTTAAAGTCCGTCTATTCTAAAACTCTAAGTGAAATTATCTTATTAACCAAGATCGATTCTGGTCGAAGAGAATCGAAAAGGCTTTACTTTCGACCATCTCTTGTTCTATGACGATATAGTCGTAATTTGTCCTACGACCAACCACCCTGTGGTCGTAGACCATTCTATGACCTTTCTTTCTCAAGTAAGTTACTTTCACTTGAAATTAGAGAGCTAAATGATGAGGATAAAATAATCCTCAAATTATTACATCATCATATTCCTTGAGTTTACCCTTTATCAATAAGGATGAGGTTTTACAGGATAGTCATAAATCTTTCTACGACTACTCCTCAATCGTAAGTCTTTCTACGACTACTCCTCAGTCGTAAGTTCTTCTACGACCACCCCTCAGTCATAAGCTTTTCTACGACCACATAGTCATAAGTTGTCCTACGACCACCCTGTGGTCGTAGACCTTTCTACGACCAATCTATATCCGACTGGCTTGTTTATGACAACCTGTTACATCATGGGTTTGTCTAACAAGGCGGTTAGAATGTTCGCTTATTCTTGATAACTACACATAATCTTTCTTTGACAACAACCGCCACATGATAAACGGGTCACCACGTCTCTCTAACAAGAACTCCCGTCGGACGGATATCACCCAAAGCGTTAAGGCGTCTTTTGGCATGGGATAATGGCCACTACTTCGCCAACTATATAAATGTTGACGTTGAAGAGAAGGGGGTCTGATCTAGTCCAATTTAAAGATAGTGCAAGGGAATTCGCATTATTTTCTCAGTTGTAATCAATCCTCTGAGCAATAGCCACACAGAAAGTAGGGTTATTATTCTCCCAGGAGATGCCTCGAACCTGTATAAAAATTTTCGTCTCTACTTTGCATAATCATAGTTAGAATTTTCAAGAGTTTTCCGCGAATATAAACAAATTATACGTAAGATCGGTATTAAAACACTAACACATGCCTTTTTCTAAAATATTCGAGCAGTACGGTATATGTAAATTGAGTGATTAGAGACTAGTCATCCAACGGTTAGGCGACAATTGTCCAAATCGCTCAACAGTTAAGCTACTAGACTAGTCGCTCAACAGTTGAGCTACTAGTACTATGCATTCAACCGTTGAGCTATTTGGACACTTAACGCTTAACCATTGAGTGACTAGCCTAAATCACTCAAAAATGGATCGACAGATGACTATTAGTATAAAATAAAAATAGTTATATTACTAAAATTTAAAATAAAAATAGATTATTTAAAAGACACTCAAGTGGGCCCCTCTCTCGCCTCCCCAGAATTTTGGACGTTTTTGGCACTGTTGCTACCCGAAATTCCGGAAATAGCCTCTTCGGAAACAAAATTCCAACTCTAGCCCCCACCTGACCGCACCATTTAACCGCGTCGCGACATGTGTCCAGTGGTGCGACCGGGGAGCGCACCACACCTGAGTGGTGCGGTCCCCGACCGCACCACACTCCCGCCGTCTGCCACGTATATGGTGCGGTGCCGCACCGCACCACTCGCCTAATGGTGCGGCACCACACCGCACCACTCTGCGCCATACAGTAGGGTTTTTTGCACGGGAGATTTTAATTTATACGCATTTGTAAAGTTATTTTTTAAAATAAAAATTTATGTGTATATGTGAAATAATGTGTGAAACAATATGAATTTGAAGTGGAGTCCACTTTACTGCTTGTGTAATTAGTTGTGCAATTTTGAAAAATAAAAATATTGGTTGGTAGAGTACGAACGAAATTTGTGTGAAGTAATGATTAGTGTTTTTGTGATTTTCATATATTGCTGACCGTGAAAAATGTGTTCAACTCACAATAACAAATTCCGATCATGGTATGTTGTTTTATTGGAAGCAATTTAAAGAAAAAATTTTTGAGCACAAATGTGATATGAACAATTGGAGGAAATGAAGGAAAGTGATATTGAACACGTATGATTATAAGTTTTGTTAATTTTGTAGTTGTGAATCAGAAAAAAAATTTGAAAAAATTGTAAAACAAGTTTATGTTGATTATATGTTGTAGATGCATAAAAATTTCGTAAAATTTTTTAGGAACGACAGCGAGAACGATCGATATATAAAGTGGTAAGTGACTTTTAGGTTTGGTATGTTTTAAGGGTTTGCAATCCGCGTGATGTATGTATGTTTTGTCAATTTTGTAGTTATAAACTGCGTAAAAATCAGATAAAGTTGCAATAGAAGTTTATGTTCAATGTAAGTTGTAGATGCATAAAAAAATTTGGTAAATTTTTTTAGGAACGATTGACCGTAGAACGGTCGATACATAAAGTGGTAAGTGAATTTTAGGGTTTGGTCTGTTGTTAGGTTTGCAATCTCCGTGATTGTTTTCAGCCAGGCAATTTTGTAGTTATAAACTGGATAAAAATCAGATAAAGTTGTAATAAAAGATTATGTTCATTGTAAGTTGTAGATGCATAAAAAATTTTGGTAAATATTTTTTAGGAAAGATTGACCGTAGAACGGTCGATACATAAAGTGGTAAGTGATATTTTGAAGGTGAGGACCGCTATGTTAATATTGTTAAATGAGGTGCTACGTGAATCATGGAATGCGAAAATACGAGATATTAAACTTCATAATACAGTTGGGAGTAACATGCCGCGTAGATTTTTATTACATGCATAACATATAGCATGATATGCGACTAACCCACCCAACTGCTCGTGCATCGACCCATCATGTGTGGACCGGGGCACTTTCCTTCCTTGCCCGCTCGGCGTTGAACTCCTCCGCGCCTCTTTTGCCTTAGCCGCAATTTCCTCTTTCTCTCGCGCCCATCTCGCGAGCCTCCCGCTCCCTACGCGTGCACGCTTCAAGATGAGCTTGCGTCTCGCGCAGATACGCAGGTGTGCTCATGCTTGCGCGCTCCTCCTCCAGAACTCCTTCTCCTTTGTGACATTCCACTCCTCGAAGTCGAGGGTCCATTGGTCCTCAGGGTGGATCTCATGATCGATCCATTTGCGATAGCCACACAGGGGCTCCGGAGACTGTAAATACATGGGAGATATTGTTAGTGCATGCTGTGAAGGAGAAAAGGTTGGGGAAAATGGTGCATGTGGTCGTTACCGGCTGCCGATAGGTTGCGGTGTCAAAACGGCGGTTGGGGTAGTCACTGGAGTAGTTTGCACAACCCCAGTAACGCATACCTAGACTGATGCGGTGCTTAGACTTGAAGAACTTGCACACGTCCCCGCACCAACAAAGGGAGGTGTCTCCCTCAGTGGTAGTTGTGGCGAACGCCGGTGGGGACGTCCGGGATGGGGTTGTTGCTACGCGGGCGCTCTGGGGGGACCTTTCATCGTAGCACGATGGGCTTGTTCTACCTGGGCCTGTATCACCCTTATTTTCTCATCGCGGGCGGCATCGCGGGCCGCAGCTGACCGTGCTATGTCACGGGTCTCCTCCCAATCCTTCACCATCTTGTCCCATTGCTTCTTCTTGCCTTTGTCCATCCCAGTTGGGTAAGGGAAGCGCGATGTAGTATGGGGTTTGGATGTGCAATGTTCGCTGGGAAATGGAATGCATACCAATTTATAGGGGCCATTTTGTCTCTACTCGTACGTGTAAAGCTGGTCCGCGTGGTCGTAGCAGTGAGTAAAGATGGGAGTGCTCCGATATCACTGAAAAAAGGCCCCGTTTTGTCATGTCACTGCCCAAAGCTGGCATCTTTTGTCATGTCACTGAGCAAAGCTGCCCCGTTTTGTCTTGTCTCTGAGTAAAGCTGCCCTGTTTTGTCATCTCACTGAGCAAAGCTGACCTCTTTTTGTCATTTGACTGAGCACAGCTCTCTTTAGTAATGTCACTGCCCAAAGCTGGCATATTTTGACATCCCACTGAGCAAAGCTGCCCCGTTTTGTCATGTCACTGCCAAAAGCTGGCATCTTTTATCATCTCACTGAGCAAAGCTGCCCCGTTTTGGTATGTCAGAGCAAAGCTGCCCGCTTTATCATGTCATCTGCGCAAAGCCGCATCTTTTGTCATCTCACCGAGCAAAGCCGCATGTCTTCGAGCAAAGCTATCCTCTGTCATCTCTTTGAGCAAAGCTGGCCCGACTTGTCATGTCATCGCTGCGAAAAGCTGCACCGTGTTGTCATGTCACCGAGCAAAGCTGGCCTCTTTTGTCATTTCATCGCAGCGCACTGCTCGTCATCTCTCGAGCAAAGATGCCCGTTATGTCACGTCATGCGCAGAATCGCCCTTTTATTCGCTTGAGGTGAATGCAGCAAGTTGTCTCGTTTGGTATAAGTAGCACGGTTGGGGTTCCAAAGACATTGTTCATCGAACAAAGAAGTACCTGCCTTTCGTGCTTGAACAAACCATGTCGGAAGCCGAGGGCGGTGGGATTTGGGTCACCGGGACGACATTCCCTTAGAAAGGAGGGATATGTTCGGTCCACGCATGCCGATTGATACCAAGTTGGCGTGCTCAACCAGCGTGGCGAAATGCGGGCACAATGAGTACGCGATGTCGTCCAGATCTTGGATTCCCGAACGATGGCGGGTGACGCGTTTCTTCGATGCTCACGCCCGGTACAATTTAGTAGTATTACTTTTTGTATTGCTTATGGACCCGCGAAGTTTACCGTCCTTTTTGCGGATGGCAAATGCGACTTCTCCGCTGGATCGACCCTCCTCATGAACGGTATGTTGATCGTTATGTGGATACATTGTGGGCTCGAATATGGGACTTGGAGTACCGAATGGAGAGTCTCACCGAGGAGAACAATGACCTCCGCGAATGATGCAACGCGAGAGGCAACGAGGAGGTCGTGAATATAGGAAGCTCTTATGATCCCACATGTTGCTGCGCGAACCCGAGCTGCATATGTGCATGCCACTACCACGACGGCCAGCCACGTCCGAGGCGGCCCCCTCAGCAATTCTCCATGTGGGTGCCACGAGGCTCGTTTGGCATGTAGGTAACGAGAGTTATGGTTGTGTCGTATTTTAGTTCATGTATGTGTTGGGTGTACTACTTTCCGTAAATTGTTGGGTGTACTACTTTCCATAAATTATGTATGTGCAATGTATGTGTTGTTTCGTGTTGTAAGTGCATGACGCCTTCATGTTATGTGGCCTCTTTCCGTAACGATGTAATGTGCAACGTTGTTAAGCATGCGATGGATTGGTTGTTATCTTCGTGGAGTTGTTATCACAAGCCACAAAAAATGCAATACTGAGCAAAGATGCCCCGTTTTGTCATCCCACTGGGCAAAGGTGGCATGTTTTGTCATGTCACTGCGGAAAGCTGGCCTCTTTTGTCATGTCACTGCGGAAAGCTGGCCCGTTTTGTCAAGTCACTGGGCAAAGCTGCCCCGTTTTGTCATATCACCGGGCAAAGCTGCCCTCTTTTTCATGTCACTAAGCAAAGGTGCCCATTTTTGTCCGCCACCGCCTTTATGTGCGTGTATGATTTGTGTTGTCTGTGTTCTTTGTGCGTGAGGCTGCCCCCACACACTGTAAAGCGGAGCCATCCTCACATACTCCCTTGCCATGTTATCACCACCTCATGAGTTAGTTGTTCACAATCGGTGTAGTTTTCTTTCGTGCTCACTCCCTGGACTAGGCAATGAGTCACCAAGACGCCTTCATGGGCACCCACGGTGATGTGCCCAAATTGCAACACCTTGGTTAGACGTAGGACATCACAGACGACCGCGAATCCTGGGCGACACTACTACAAGTGCCCAAATCACTCGGTGAGTCAGATTGTTTCGGGTTCGTTGAAATCGTGGTGGTATGTTTAAAAAACTTCTTGTCATGGAATCGCAGGAAGCTCCTGGTGGTTGCCGATTCTGGGTGTGGGAGGATGAAATGGGCAATAGGACAACCAATGTTCGCCATGAGAGAGTTGTCGTTGGGGGTTGCGACCCTGTCGGGATGCGGCATCGTTTCGATAGACTAGAGTGGAAGATAAATTTAATGTTGTGTGCTATTTTATTTCTTGTGATTATTGTTATCCTCAAGTTGTAGTGTTGGAGGTTCTCCTCGTGTATGTTGGTAATGTTTTATGCTGTGTTGTCGTCAAGCTATTTTGGTAATGTGTTAAGTACGATTGTGTTGGATTTAGTTGTTGTGTTCGTTGGTGTGTTGGTGGTTGTACTACTTGCTACATTTCATGTACGTGCAATGTATGTGTTGTTTTGTGTTGTCATCTCTTAGTTGGTTGTATGCCATAGTAAATCAAAGAACTTAGAGCAACCCTTTTATACTGGAAACCGTCTTTGAACATCAAACCATCAAGCACTTGAAAAACATCACAAAAATTACAACAGCACAATTACAAAAATTCATTTATCATCTCGTCGCCGCCGCCTCGGACGACGTATCTGATCCTCCGAGAAGGTGAACTCGCTAGGAGCGCGGTGCATCTCGAAGGTCGTACTGCGATGTCTGCGTCGGAGGCGGCGGTGGGTACATCTCTGTGGGGAGTTCCGACTGCTGGCCTATAATAGAGCTCAGCCAATCGGAGGAGGGGTCTACATCCTGCAATGGAAAATACAAAAAAGTTTATAATCATTATGTATATCATGTGTTATGTTTACTACATGCGTACATACCGGTGCATACGGCTGTTGGAATGACGATGACGTTGGGAAATCACCCATGTACTCCTGCGCCGTGTAACCTCGGTACGTCTGCCCGAACCACTCGTACCGCCCTTGCGTGTCTGCTCAGGTGGACTGACCGCCTGGCGCATATGTCGCTATCTGCTGGGGTGACTCAGTGTCGCTATCTGTAGGCTCGTCCGCCGCCCTCCGGGATGACGACGGCTGTAGCAACGTGCTATCCCTTCGCAACTGCTGCAAGGAAAACGTGTGTTACGAATAAATGGCAATCGGGTGGACGAACGAGCTGATGGCAAATGTCGTACCGCTGGTCCAAAACGCTGTGAGGACGAGGGAGCGCAGCTGGGATGACCTCCGGACAGCGACGGACGACCGCCGGACAGCAACTGAGGACCGCCGGTCAGCGACGGACGATCACGGATGCGACGGACGACCACCGTCTGCGAAGGACGTCTTGAAGGTGGTGCCGACGGCGCGCTGAAGGCTCTCTCTGCGGACGCGTCGTGCATGGACATCATCCTATGCGACTACACTCATGGCCTTGATCGCATTCCCGAGGTCATTGAAGATGCTACGCGCCAAGCAAGAACCCGTTGCCGCCCTCCCACGCCGCAAAGATCCGAAAGCCTCGTTCTCAGCACGACGCATATGCTCGCATTGTAGGTAAACAACAAATGAGTTAAAACGCACTGTACATAAAGAAACAATGAGTACAAACGTACTGCAGGTGCACGTACCGCCTCGTCAAGACGTCTTTGCTCGATGACGGTGCAGGCGGCACGTATGGCATCTTCGTGCGCGACCTCGGGGGGCGGGGTGGGGCAGGCCCAGTAATCTTGCTGCGGGTGCGTGGAATGTACCACTCTAGGTACGCACCGTATGTGGCGATGTCGTGTGGCCTAGTCTCGTCCACAACCTCTGTGCTCGCTGAGTCACGCCACAGGTCTGTCCACGGCCGTTGTGTGGCTGTCCAGTCGTCACCATGGTGCCCTCTTCTTGTTTGCCTGCAAGTTAGTGCACATATTGTACAATTAATATTATCAACACATTACTACCTTGCGTACAGTTACCGTGCAATGGCTTACCGGTGGGCCTTCGGTGGTAGTGCCCGCCACGGAGGGTGGCACGTCTTGGTGGAGGTGAAACCGCCTCGGCTTCTCGCAGTTGTACGGTTCGATGAAGTGCGCGAAGACGAGGTGACAGGTCGTCAACCAGTACGTGTGGTCTTGGTGGCACTGAGATGACAACCCGTAGGGGGCAATGAGCTGAATGAACCCTGCATCCCATGGGAACCAGACTATGTCTTTGTCAGGAAGCCGCTCGAAATGGTTATGGAAATCTGGGTAGACACACCTCGCTCTCTCCTTAGCCCACCGCAGCTGACCATGTGTCCAATGAGTCCCCATAGTCGGCCCATCTATGGGGTCATCACCACCAGCCTGACCGTACAACTCCGGGCGGAGGTCGTAAGGGTGCACAGCCCACTCGATCTTAGGCCTCCCAACCGTGAAGTGCTCCCAAGACCAGTACTGTAGGAGCACATAGCACGCCGCCAAGACCGGCTCGGCCGGCCTCGATCTGACGACAGGCATCACACAAGCCTCGATGCGTGGCACTAAGGACCGCAGATCCCACCAGATCGCGGCACCTCGCCGCAAGGCATCCGCCAAGGACTCCGCAAGGTGTATGTACGTCGGATGCACGGAGACTCCAGTGGTCGTGAGGGAAACAAGACCCATCCGAACAAAAAGGATGTATGCCATGAGGTGCGCCCGCACGACCCCTCATGAGCGCCCACAGGCAGGTCATGAACTCGTAGCCACGAGTGTGGCACACCGACATGTTGTCCGCGATCGGAGACCGAATCGGGCACCCAGGCGCCCTTCCACCGCGCCGCGGGGTGGCACTCTGCTGCACCACGGATGGGTAGACTCAAGCATGGACACGTCCCGAAGTGTAATAGATCATCTCGCCCACCGGAAGTGGAAGGTGTGAGTCTCGGTCTCCAACGATCCACGAGTGCGGACAGCAACGCCGCATCGAATCGCAACGATAGGAACATCCAAAGATGCGAGCAAGGGGCAAAAGACCGGTGTCTCACAGCAGCGGGATGTACCGCTCGTCTAGCGGCCAGTGCTCTCGGGGGCCCCTAAGGACGAAACACGGAGGGCCCTCAGGCATAGATGCCCACGCTGTGCATCGGTGGTGGTCATCCCAACGGGCCTCAAAAAACTCGTACGCCATGTCCTGTCGATGATTGAAAACAAGTCAGTACGCAGTGTCATGAGAATATGCAACATACATAATTTGTAGGTAATGATAATACATTGTAAAATAAATGCCACCATAACATGAACAAACGTAATTTGCATCGAACGGCAACAAATGATAACGAAATATCGAATAAGTCACAACATAACATAATTTGCAAGAAATGACTCAAACAAATTGTACACGGAAATAATTTGGTAAGGTACATTCAGCATAGGTTACAGGATGCACGATACCAGCAGTGCACAATGACAATCCATGTGCTGCATACTATGGAGCGTTACTTGATGTCGGCCTGTTTGGGCACTGCCTAAATGAATGGCCAACCGTCTTGCATAGTCTGCACTTCGGGCGCCGAACCCGATCCCCACGCTATCATCCATGTCGTTACGAATGCGACGGCTCGTCTTCGCCATGGCCGACGTGCTTGATTGCATCGTTCGGCACCCACTTGATCTGCCTCGCCGAGCTCCTATAATGCATGTCCACCCGCACGAATGGAACTCGTGCTCCGTGTTTCAAACAGTGCTTCATGTCATAGTACCTTGAGATGTAATGCGTGGCGCTGGTTCCATAACGCGCATGCCGCGTACACGTGGGAGCATGGCTTGTGTAGAAGCTGCGCGCTTGTTGCGGTGCAAGATGCTCTGTCATTAATCGTGCACACCGCTACGATCCTCTAGCTTGCCCCATCATGTACTTACTGCGAGGCGAACCTCAAACTTCCTCCGTAAGCCATCCATGGTCTCGAGCAATATGCGAACGAGCCTTCTCCATCTTCTTGTCCATGTAGGCCCGCTACCTCCGAAATTCTTTGCCTTCGTCCATATGATGCTTCGCCATCATGGCTCTATTGACGAAGTATCCTATTGAACGGTTCGTGTCTCTTCAACGATTGCGGTGATAGGTAGGGATCTCACGCCTTTAGAACACCATTGTACACCTCGGACATGTTTGTCGCCATGATTCCGCACCTTGCTCCGCCGGTGTCATGCAAGAGAGACCACATCTCGTGTCGTGCATTGACGCACCCATTGTGTGAACTCTCCAAGTCTCATGGAGCCTCCCGCCACGGCCCCCGCTTCAGACTGCTCAAGACGCCTGACATGCTTGCTGGTCTCCTTATCAAGGTGACTCCACAGGGCATCGAACTTCGTCTTCTGGTTCTGCATACAAAGTTTTTTAAACATCTTCATTAGTTCCTTGCTATGGAACCTTCTGTGGAAGTTTGCCGCAAGATGCCTCATGCACCACCGGTTCTTCATGTCATTCCACCGTACGGAGGTCGTGTCCGTTCGCATCGTTCGCATTGCGCATGCAAGCAAGCTCGCATTGCGGTCCGAGATAACACACACATCGGGCCGATCTTGTACAACGGCCTGCTTCACATTGATAAGGAACCACAGCCAGCTATCCGTACTCTCATTCTCTACTATTGCAAATGCCACTGGGAGTAACTGTTCATTTGCGTCTGCTGCAACCGCGGTCAGGATTGTACCCTTGTATTTGCGGATAGGAATGTGCCGTCCATCATTAGCACCGACGGCACCACTTGAAGCTTTCTATTGCACGATGGAAGGCCCGTAACACTCTGTCAAGCACAAAACAATTCGGCCCTTCCGCCTCATGAACCCGCTCGTACTTGTTAATGTACGTGCACGGTTTCTTTGCTGCAATCGACACAACATTCTCGGATCAGATCATATGCCTCCTCATATGTCCCAAACATACTCGCAGCACCTTCTGCTTTCCCCGCCACACCTTCTTGTAGCTCACAAGAAACCCCACCGTGTTCGCTACCTCCGCCATGAGAACCTTGGGAGTAATGGATACATTTGCAACCACAAGATGCCTTATCACTCGCAACATATGACGACGCCATGTTGCGGTGCCTAAATAGTGGCGCCGCAAGCTCACAAGTGTGATCGTTAAGCACCGTTATCCGGAAGTCCGTGGCGGCGCCTCAACCGCTGCGCACGGACCTTGCCGTGGCAGGAGCCGCCCACACACTTCACAATGTAGGTGTCGTGGTTGGACCCTGCACCGATATGTCCGGCTTATGTTGACGGCGTATGTGGCAATAGCTTGTCATGCAGCACTCTTGTTACTGGAAGCTCGCCTCTACAACGAAGTCGCCTTCATTGAATCCCCACTCGCCTCCTCCGCCCGTGGCGAACTAGGGATTCCGCCGCGATGTCGTCCAACTGGGCGGCACGTCACGCACCCTCCGTGGTTACAACACCACCTACCACACCTCCCACCGTAGGTTCCCCTTCTTCCTCCTCTCCGAACTCTCTGTTTCCACATCGTCCTCCTCCTCACTTTCCCGCACTGTTCTCAAGGTACTCGTGATACCAACACGCGCGCCCACCACCTCTCGGCACCTTCATTCGGTGAAAATTCTCCACGCGCTCTGCAGTCACCATCTTCCATTGACTCATGGACTCCTCCTTCACCAAAGATCTTCATGACCGCCGCAGAGTAATGCACGTTCTACATCTCCGCCAAGACTACCGTGAGCCACCCATGGCGGATGATTCATCCTCTCCACGAATTGAACATACACCATTGGCCCGGCATATATCAATGCGTCAGGTTGCACACGACCTCCATGTAGTTCACCCATGAAGCGTCGCCGTCACCTTTATAAGTTGCCACACTGTCTCCCCGCAAAGCACCTCCAAGCGTGGCATACACGCCTCGATCCGTAATTTGTTCCTTGCGATGTCCCGATCGAATCCGAACGCACGCATCTCCGTAGCTCCAACGGGCTCATGGTGTTCAGATTGCGTGCGGATCACGATCCGTCACAATTATTCAAGTCCGCCCGCACGCCCGTCCCGTACGAGACCACTTCCATAGAACACGAACAAGTCTTGGATGTCACCCATGGCGTACCTAACATAAGCCCAAACTGAACCCTCTTAGTATATATCACAGGCAACAACTGTACCATCACACATAACCTCACAGTACCACATACAAGCGTACCATTTATGGAGTGCGCTAACAAATTTCTATATAAATCAAATTACTAATGTAATGCACTTTTTTCCAATTTCTATTCTACAAATCTTAATTCTGTGCTACATATATTACAATTTTTTCAACTTCATAGAGTCTAATTTATTTTTAACTTCTCATTGTATTTTTTTACTTTATTTGCAGAGCGCGCTAACACATTAAATTCAAATTTTACTGCAAATCAAATTACATTTTTTGTAATTTCACTCCTATTTTGTATTATTATTCTACTAATTAAATCACTAATCGAGCAACTCATTTTTCATCATTTCTTACTTACGATTTCTTACATCGATCAAATAACTATATTTTTGCCAATCATAGATCCTCTACATTTCTAGTACTACTTCCTCTACATTTCTAGTACTACCCAACAATGTGCCATGCTTCATATATGCAATTACACTTTAACATAGATTTTTTTATGAACATGCACAAAGAAGATCTAATATTATTCATGATTTTGGTTACAAAATGAGTACATGTTAATACAAACAGACATGCGCAAGTGGCCTTTCCAACTAGCTATGTGCTTCACAATGACATCATTTAAATGTAGTTATAATCCACTTAACAAACAGCAAGATTAATGGTTACAACATCAGTACAAAAACTATTCACATAAAATATAAATTACAAGATTTCTACAACTACAAATATTTTATCAAAAAATTTGCAATATACTACGACCACAAATAACTACAAATATTTTACATTACAACAACATTACTTCATTTCTTAACATAAAATATAGAATACAACACGATAATTACATAAAATATAGACATATTGAGATCGTATACGCTAATTACAAAGTTAATCACTATAATACCATCTTAAACGCATGGAGATGATATTTACCTTTTCTTGAAGCTCACGAGAGGATCTACAACTTTCACAATTGCGAGAACTTGGATACCTTCCAAAATTACTCCAAATCCCGTGTTTGTGTTCTTCTTTCCTTCATGATGAGCGCCTTTCTTGCTCCTCTCTGTCGCTTCTCTGTCTAGAGCAAATGCAAATGCACTGAGCCTTCAAAGCCATGCCACCCTCTTCCTTTTATCGCGAGAAAAACGGTCACATGCACAGAATGAAGTAGGGGCCGGTTCTCATGTATATACACGTGTTACAATCCTGCAGAAGAACATGCAATAGCAGCAGCACGGGAGCTACTTCCAGCGAAAAAAGCTAGCAACACGCGGGAATCCTGCGGCTTTAGGCGACGCGACGGGATGCAGGCATGTGGTGCGGTCGGGCACCGCACCACCCGGCCAAATGGTGCGCTACCCCGCCGCACCACTGCCTCTGATGTGACCGCGGGAGTGTGGTGCGGTCGGGGACCGCACCACTCAGGTGTGGTGCGCTCCCTGACCGCACCATTGGACACGTGTCGCGACACCGTTAAATGGTGCGGTCAGGTGAGGGCTAGAGTTGGAATTTCGTTTCCAAAGAAGTTATTTCCGGAATTTCGGGTAGTAACAGTGCCAAAAACGTCCAAAATTCGCCTCCCCACGGGTTCCGTCCCGGACGGCCGGACACGACCAATTGTGCACGAAGCCCGATGAAAATTGAAACAACAATGCGATCCGGACAGGACAACGAATAGGAAAAGTAAGGCAGATCCGAACACAACCCGATAAGAAGAAGCGGACCCGAATAACGTAGCACACATCTCAACGCGGTTTGGACGGCTCAGACAACGACAAGAAATAAACGTTCGACATTTTTTAGCTAATTCTGTTAATTCAGTCTTCTTTGCAAGGTTTGTGACGAAGCATGAATTGATCTCTTGATTTCGTTTCGAGCAGAGGACCTACACTTCGGGGGCGTGGCAGCTCGAGGGCTACGGCGGCCGGCACGTCGGAGGTCGGGAGGTGTCCGTCATGCAGGTGTCCAGCGCGGCGGGGCGACGCTGATGCCGCACGTCTACGGCGGCCGGCTCATGTACTACGGCGACGAGGCGCGGGTGGTGGACGGCGACATCTACGGCCGGTGGTTCAGGCTCAACGTGGTCCACGATATCGGTGCGGGGACGCTCACCGTGTTCCTCGCAGGCGACGAGCGGCTGACCGTCGCCGGCCACGGCGGCTGCTCGCACTACTTCAAGTTCAGGGTGTACGTGCAGACGGACCCCTCGTACTACATGGAGCCACGCTGGAGAGATGTCAAGGTCTGCACGAAAGCTTCATACTGAAATATTAAGGTTAAATATCAGGAGCTGATGAGACAACAATATGAATTTTCCATAGAAGTTTTCAGAACCTGGTTGAAGCATAGAAATTTCACAAAAAAAAATAGCATAATTGATGTATGATTTTCTGCAGAACTGTTGCGTCGCAAACAGCCATAAACTAGCAGATAGAACTAGTAGTCACTGCAAATACATTTGGTTGTCAAGGTGATTTACCAATAAAACGAAAAGATTTCAATGTCACCGAGCAATACAAGGATTAATGGATACACGTTACACATGTACCTGCTCTGAGAAAAGCAGTAAGCAATACATCATCACCTGTTCGACCAAATTAACATTAACGCTTTAACCGGCAAAAGGAACAGCGAAACCAAAAAAAAATTAATACAGTGCTTAAACCAAGAATGAGCTCATCAAATGCTCCTCCTCCTTAATCTGTTCGCGCGGCCGGCCATTGTTATTGTTACGTCCTCCTCCTGGCCATGGACGTGGCGTTGCCGTCGAAGAGCTCGTCGATGAGCGCCTCGAGGTCCTCGGCACTCAGCTTGATGTACTTCTCCGTCTGCCTCCCGGGGCTGAAGGTCTGCGCGAACCGGCCGAGGAAGGACCGGTAGGCCGGCACGACGACGGCCGCGATGGACACGCGGAGCTCCGACTGCAGCTGCTCGTCGCTGACGACCCAGGCGCCCTGCGTCCGCTGGATCTCGTCCATGGCGGCGTTGAACTGCTTGAACCGCTCCTTGAGCACCGGCTTCTGCACTGACCCCTTCACGGTGAGCACGCCGTCGTCGCGGAGCAGGCCGAGCACGCGGCTCCACGTCTCCCGCTGGTAGTTCTTGTGGTACTGCCTCAGGTTCGTCGACTGCTTCCGCGCCCACGCCTCGCCGAGTACGGCGTTCGTCTCCGGCGACCCCCGGATCTTCTGCAGCATGTACCGCCCGTTGTTCATCAGGAAGATGCTGCTCAGCGCCGGATCCTTGTACAGCCGCGACTTCCCCTCCAGGTTCCCGTGGAGGAGCTCCATCACCTCCATCAGCTGCGCCACGAACGGGTTGCCGTCGCCGCCGTCGTGCCGGCGGTGCTCCCGGAACACCTGCTCGAGCGTGTTGTTGTACTCACACGCGTACTTGAGGTAGTTCATCACGTAGCGGGTGAGCGGGTGCACGGCGCCGCCCGGGACCGGCTGCTTGCCGGCGTCGGCGCGGATGTAGCTCTCGAGCTCGCAGAAGATGGTGGCGGCCGACTCGCCGAGGCGGGACCGCACGGCCCCGATCTCGGCCTTGAGCTCGGCCAGAGCGGTGCTGTTCTTGTCGGCGGAGGCGGTGAGGAAGGCGTCGATGACAGGTGACGCGTCGCGGATGGCCTCGTACATGTCGAGCACCTTGAAGAGCTTCTCGGCGGCGCGCTTGGTCATGGCCACGGCCTCGGTGAAGTTGAGCATGTGGAGCATGACGCAGCGCGCGAGGTCGGCGAAGATGCCGCGGCCGACGGCGGCGTGGCGGCCGGCGAAGACGCGGGTGCAGAGGTCGTGCTCTGTGGAGAGGCCGACGTTGATGGTGTGCCGGAACGCCTTGATCCACGTGGCGATCTCCGCCTCTAGCGCCTCCCACGTCATCTTCACCACGTCGTCGATGCTCGCCTTCTCGTACCCGAGCGCCTGCAGCGACGCGTCGAACACGTTCCGGCGCGCCACCAGGAACATCTGCGTGCACTCCGTCACGTAGCCGGCGGTGATCATGGCGTCGGCCATGGACCGGAGCCGGTCCACGGTCTCCGCCGGGTACGGCGGAGCGGCGTCACCCCCGGTGGCGATGGGATCCGACGCCATAGGGAGGACGCATCGGTCGGGCTCGTGCCCTTGCTCGAACGACGGCGGTCGCCTCATCGACTTGCCGCTGTTGCTCCCGGGGTCGCCGGCGTGCGCCGCCTTGGGGACGCGCGGGTCATCGAGCAGCGCGTGGAACTCGTCCTCGAGGAACGCCATGGCGCGGTGCAGGACGCCGGTGACCCGGTGCACACCGGCGGCGCACTTGCCGCTCCCCTCCGGGTTCTTGGCGAGCGCGGACGAGAGCGCCGCGATGCGCGTGATCGAGGCGAGCAATGCCCGCGGCTCGCCGTTGGCATCCGTCGCCCACTTGTCTTGCGCCGACTCCGACTGCAAGATCTCCTGCTCAACGGCGGAGGCGAATTTCTCCAACGTCGCCTCCGTAATGCTCACCGGCGCGTCACCATCTTGCCCCGCGATGAACGCATCAATCTCCCCCGACAACGCAGCGAGGTCCGGCTCGCCGCCCTCCCCTCCCGCTGCACCCTCGCTACTAACACATCCTCCACCGTCCCCGCCCTGGCCGGCGGCGGCATTGTCACCCTCCTCCTCCTCGCACTCCTCCTTGATCTGCTCCCTGGCAATGCCGGCCCCTGGTTGCTGGTCCCTCCTCTCATGCTCACCGTGCCTGACGGCGGCGAGGGAGAGGTTTCGGTCGACCTCCCGGGGCTTGCTGTCGTCGCGGGTGGTAGCCGGAGAGAAGCTGCTGGACTTGTGGGGTGCCTGGCTCCGGCTGTCCATTTCTTGCCGGCCGGGGGAGATGGGCAATGGCGAGGCGCGTCGCGAGGCTGGTCAATAGTTGTTGGCTCGCGCGTGTGGCTGGGGAGGCATGCAACGGTAGAGAGAGAATGGAGGAGGAGGAGGAGGAGACGGTGAGGTGGTGGTGGTGGCTAGAGAGAGAAGGAGGTCGGGATGGCCGGGAGTCGAGGGGTGCTCCATTTCACCATTTGAAAGGGTCTTCCTATTCTGCCTCCTACTTTTAGCTGGCTGGGAATGAGAAGTGCAGGTGTGGTTCTCTACGGGCAATGTGGCAACAATTTACATGCTTATGAATTATGATCCTTTCTTCTCGGTTTATGAATTATAACTTCTCTTAAATAAATAAATAGGATAATTTCGTGAGAGTGTATAGATATCACTCGGATGTTTTCTTTTTAACTATCATCTAAATTTATGACCTATAGATTAAAGATCAAGATCCATTGTTTTTAAAGGGGAAGATTTTTTTTAAGGAAGAGAGAGCAGAATTCAAAGGAGAGGAGGGAGAATTCATGACCATTGAATCTTTAATCCAACAGTCTTAAAATTGGATGATAGTTAGAAAAAAAAATATCCAGATGATGTTTAACAAAACCCTAGTTTCTTTATCGTTTTTTCGAAATGGCTCATCGGCATTCGATTATTTTGCGCAAACACTGCTAGAATCAAAAATCATCAGCCGCAGTTGAAAAAAAAAACTCATCCATAAAATCGATGAGTTTTGTTTGCAGATTTTTTTTTTCTTTTTGCTTGATATGAACGAGAACGTTGCACTAAGCATTAGACATCGGTGGTGTCTAGCTTGTACCAGTGAGCAGTGGTGAAATTAAGAACAACGTGCGCTTCAGCGGCTATGCCGGCACAGTGCACACCATGAGTAGGAAAAGAGGAATAGCTACTAGTACTAATAAAAAAAATCTAGCATAGGGTCATGCTACATAGAATGTTCTCAAAGTGCCGAGGACATGCTACCCACGACTGGGAATACGAATCTCTCTAGTTTTCTCCAGCAGTTCATACATACAACTGTTTCACTAACAGGTTTGCCAGTGGGATCATCCTCCTAATTTGCTATAGGAGGAGAACACGACTTGATCAACGTGTATTTTTTTTCCCATTTGGAAAGAATCAACGTGCATGAATGAATGATAGAACTCTACACACAAAAAAATTATGGTCCAGTCATTCATGTGTTAATATTCTGTCTTTACAATGAGCATACAGATACACTTCGTACAACAGCAAGTTCTCATCAAAATCCTACCTTTTGGGTCCGCTTCGTGAGGTTATTATTTAATTTATCTCCAACCTCTACAATTATAGACGTATATCGGGGCATACTCATGAGCGTGCTGTGTGCGGTGTGGTGGCGTGTGAGTCTACCGTTACTAGCAAGGCATGGATTTCACTGCTCATTTCGATTTAAATTTCTAATTTATTTTTTACTATTTATAAATTTTATTTTTTTTCTGAACTTTTAACATTAAGCTTTTTTGCTAGTTCATTTTCTCGTATTCGTTTGTGTTGTCCGTGATAAGCTAACATATTTTTTCTATTTTTAAATTTTTTAAATTTAATTACACCAAATAAGCCATTTTCAGCTGACTACAGTATAATTTCAGTCATAAGACATTATTTTTCAGCCTAATGGAGTGGTGCTATGTTCGGAAAGAGTGCTCTTTTATTTTATTTTCTTCTTTGACATTCTTACGGAGGACATGATAATACGTACTAGGGCATACACAATACACAGCGACTCGAGGAGTGAGATTTCTCCACCTAGCTTTGACACAAATTACCCACCACTCAATGCATAGTCCGCAATAATATTTACATTTCTGCGCTCTAGATTTTCATTTCAGCCCCTATGTTACTCCAATTACTTGGCAAATGTATCTTCTGGAATTCAGAAGATGCAACAGCAAACGTATATTTCAGAATAATGTGGTGGGCATGAGTGATGCACACAAAAGTTTTGGCAAGAAAGCACCGATTACTACTTCGCCAGAGAAAACCACAGAACCGAATTGTACTTTAAACTTTTGGAACTGAACACAGCATGGCAATAAAAAGGGAAAAAACCTAGTTACCATGTTGGCAACGATATTAATCAACCAGGTCATTCCAATAGGACATAAGTACTATTAAACAAGCTCCTAAGAAAAACTACAACAAAAATTACCAATACACTTTGTTCTCCTTTTCTCTCAAGCCTTAATAGAAACACATGCGTAGCCTCATGTACTGGAACAATACTATTACAATGGACTGGTGGTGAGGCTAGCCAATCAGCTAATAGGCCTGTTCTTTTTAGCTGAAGCTTATGGTTTTTGGTTGTGATTTGTAATTTTTAAGCTATTCGTGCAAGATATATAGAGTAACAGAAACTCATATGCGGTTTTTACCGATATAAGTGAAGTCGGTACAGTATGTACTACAATTGACTAGTAGACCATATCTTGTAAAGATACTCTATTTGAAAGTTAGCAACTTAGAAAAGCCAAGAAGCAGTTTTTAGAAGTTAAAAAGAACAAACCTAATGTATAATAGTAGAAAACAGAAAAACAAGCACAAACTCTTCCCTCCTTCCTTTTCATTTTCGTTTTCTTATCCGTGGAAAAATACAAATTTGCAAGTTCGCTAGGCGTCGGTGATTGTCAGATAGATCACCGGTGCCTTCCCGGGAGGCCGCCCCCGCCGCCCTTGCGGATGAAGGCGTTTCTGCTTTTTGGCTTTGGTATGTCTTGGATATCCATCACTTGAATTGTCCTCTGCTTTTTCGCTGTGAAAAAACAAAACAAGAAATAGGGAGATTTTGTTAAAAGCATGGGTGCCATCACTTTCTTTGCTGGTCACTACTACAGTGTCAGTCCAACGGTAAACAGTTTAACATGCCATTTCGAAGCAAATAAAATTACACATAATGCTATGGAACATTGTAGCAAAAATATGCACAGTATGTGTCTGTTCTTTTTAGCTGCGGTTTGTGACTTTTGAGCTGTTTGTATGAGAGATTATAGAATAACAGAAACTCACTTGCGGTTTTTGTCAATATAAATAAAGTCAGTAAAATATATACTACAATTAACTAGTAGACTCTATTTTGAAAAAAAAATACTCTATTTAAAAATTAGTTACTGTAGAAAAACCAAAAATCAGATTTTAGAAGCTAAAAAGAACAGGGCCATGTTACCGTTTTGGGCTTCCTGGTAATTTTCTTGAAGCCTCTTTCTGGCAGAATCGAGCCTCTCAAGATCCAAAGCACTATCCTTTTGCTCCCTCATAATCCTCTGCAAAACGTATTCATGAATATCAAATTCAAAATATAGGCACTGTTTTGCAAGAAATAAGCACATAAATGCTTAGGTTTTATGAACACGCTAACATTTTGTTCACTACAAGTGGTACATAAGGACCTTCTTTCACTATTGGAATAAGTCCATATAACACCCTAAATTTTGGTCAAAAATCCGTTGAGCACCTAAAACTATGAAATCAGACATTTGACCCCTTGAACTTTGTAATACAGTTCAAATAACATCCTGACCCTGGTTTGCATGATGGTATTATCGGCGTAGCACGATGAGTAGATAGTTTTGCTACGTAAGATGACACGCTAGCCAAGTTGATTTAATGACGTGAGCCCACAATGTTTCTCTCCAACCGAGCTCTCAGCTGTGCTTCTATAGCCACCACCTGTAATTCCCTCCCTCTCTGTTTCGATTTGGAAGAGAAAGCTCTATGGTCTCACCTGTCGGGCCTTCTCACCCCAAAAGTTAGCCAATGAGATGCGGGACTTCCTCACTTTTAGGTTAGGTCTCTTGCCCTTCCACAACAAATGTGGGACTATTCCAACAATCTCCCCCTTCACATATTGGTGTCCCTCAACCCTTCACCGCTCCTTCACTGTACACCGACGGTCCTTCAAGATCCCTTCACCGTACACCGACGGTCCCTCAAGATCACAGTCCATCAGGCATTCACACACTAGTGTTCATTGGGCCAGAGATATTAGAACCGGGCTCTGATACCACTTGTAGGATTGTAAGAGCCTTCTCATCCCAAAAGTTAACCAACGAGATGAGAGACTCCCCCACTTTTAAATTAGGTCTCTTACCCTTCCACAACTAATATGGGATTATTCCAACAGTCATTCAACTAAACTTGACTAATGTGTCATTCTACGTGTTAAAACAGCCTCCTCATCACGTCACGCAGGCAATAGCACCATCCAAAACCGAGTCAGAATGTTATTTGAACTGGATTGTAAAGTTTGATGGGTCAAATATCCGATTTCATAGTTTGGAGTACTAGACGGACCTTCGAGCAAAATTCGGAAGTGTTATATAGACTTTTTCCTTCACTATTTTGCGTGATAAGATCATTATGCAATAAGTGGTGCTCAGTGAGGCATCCTTTAGTCAAAACATGGCAACATCTGGGGTCCATGCTGATAGAACATGCTCTACTTTTTTGCGGGGAACCTTTCTTATTCTACCCTAAACAAAACCAAGTACACAATCCATGTACAATAACAAATTGGACTAACAAAATAGGGAGGATGATCTGGTTAGACTCACAGCTGGAGCAGATGACGACGTAGTAGAATAGTTGTTGCTGTTGATCTGCTTGGTATTATGATGATATGTTGGTGCAGGGCTTGCTCTACGCTTCTCCATTGTTGACTCGAACCCATTATTATTGCTAGACCTCTCTGAACTCAAACCATCTAAAGTCGAAACAATTGAAACAAAGGTTCGATTAGTACAGTATAGGTCTTGAAAGCTACGAGCACTGCGTAGACACTCGAGAACAGATGTGGGAACTCACTGTGCCTCTGTGGGCTGGGGGAATACTTGAAGTCTGAAACCTGCAATGGCACACAGTAGCAGAGGTGTCCATCTTACAAACTGTGCAGACAAAGAACATAATTTAAACCATAAAATGTCCATCAAAACGAATCATTTTATGTTTAGTTAGCCCTTTTACATTCTTTCTTTTCTAAGACCTGAGAGAAGCATGGTTAACTATGTAGCAAATTTGTGGTTCATTAAGCAAACTAATAGAGTAATGAATTGAGCTAGGAATATTCTTAGAACAAACTGCCCACCAAATCAAAACTCTCCACAAAAGGGTAAAAAAAATAGTGTGATGAAGATATTTATGGCCATTGTTAAGCAAGAACAACAGCACAAACCTACATTGGATTGTGGAAGAATAAGTTACCTGAGCAGTTTGGCAGTTTTTGCCTTGGATTTTCTGAGGCGAGTCACCATCAACTGCCACCACGAATCACATCAATCGAAATTATCACCGAAAACAAAATAATTCTAAAAAGCATTGGAGCTAAACACAATGCCGTACTTATGATCGAGCTGCCACCATCGCCACCGGAGCTGTGCAGCCGCACCCAGTCGTCCACTATCTCCTTCCATTTCCTTCAGGACGCACATAACACCAAATCCACAGAAACCAAACCACAATTAAAGGCCACTTCCAGATCCATACGGCATAAATTTAGCAATACTCTGCTTGTTCTTCACCTGACGAGCAGCTTCACCAGCTGCCGGACTTTGCCGGCCGGGTGCTTGCGCAGGCCATTGACATGCCGGCCGATGTCCGTCTCCTGCACAACCAGAAAAACTTTTCACTGCCTGAGCTGCTTCAAGAAGCAACCAACCAAACCAATCCTTCCTTTCGTTGGTAAGCAGAACAAAAGCGAAGCAAAAAAAGAAATGGAGGGAAAAGTAAGTATCACCTGGAGAGCCTTGTAGGTGATGTCCATGTCTGCGAGGTTCTGCAGCACGCTCACCAGCTCGTCCTCCGACTGTGACGAAACCATACGAACGTACAGTTTGCAACAGAAGAAGTGATGAGCTTTCCTGAGCAAAATCGTACTAGTGCCAAACCGGTAAAAATGGTATCTTTAAGGACCTGGACGGGGTCCTCCAAGAAGTCCTTGATCGCCAGAATCTTGCTCTCCACGCCGGCGCCCTCGTCCTCGCCGAGGCCGTCCACGTCGATCTCCTCGTCCGACGGTGCCGGAGACTCCGCCTCAGGCGGCGGCGCGTCGCAGTTGCGGCAGTGGCCCCCGGCGTAGAGCCGCTCCACGAAGCCGTCGCGGCGCGCGCGGAGCTCGGCGGGGTGGTCGCGGGCCGCCGCGGCGAGCGCGGCGTCGACGAGGTCCCACACGTCGCCACCGCCTCCGAACGCGGCCAGCGCGCGCCGGAGACGCACGTCGCCGTCCATCCGCCGGCGATCGCCGGAACCGGATCCTCAACACCCCCAAGATCCGATAAGGCAAACCTCCACAATCCTCCGAACCAAGCACTAGGCAGGCGAACTCCTCGGCCCCGCCGCCGATCAGGGCGCAGCCATGCCGGGATGGATTGGTGGGAGGAGCTGATTTGATTGGAGGAGGAGGGTTGTGGTGCGATTGGGGAATTGGACGGGAGGGTGGGTTCGGATCCGATAAGCGAGCTCCCGGACCCGTTAATGGCGCGGCGGCAGTGGTTGAGGTACATGGTTGGTTAGTAGTTGGCATCTGGATGGGCATCGATTAATGATTTGTTATGCCGGTTGGCTGCTTCCTTCCTTCCGGTTGCCCAATTGGGACATCGCACAGCCAACGCAAGCTGGTCCTGTTTTCTTTCGACGGCCGATGACTTTTGGCAAATTTTTTTTGCAATAGTCTATTTTTTATCTAAAATAATGGAAATATATCTATGTGAAACATTTTTTACAAGAATGATCTCTAGTCATCCAACTATTGAGCAATTGAAACATGTCGCCCAACAGCTACGCAACACGCAAGCAATCCATGGACTGTTGGACAACATAATTATAGTTGCTGAGCAGTTAAGCGACTGGGACCGGTCGCTAAACTATTGGGTGACTGCAAGTTCTAGTTGCCGATCCGTTCAGCAACTGGACGCGCATATAAATCGTCCACTCAGCCGAGCCCCGGCCATTTGCATCCACCGACACCGCGCCGTATGAAGAAGAGAGAAAAGAGAAGGAAAAAGAAAAAAGAGAAGAGGAGAGGGAAGAACATCAGAGGAGAGCGAGTGTGAGACGGTGCAGCATTGCGCAGTGAGAAGACCGGAGGGTGTAGCTTTGCGCAGTGGCAAGATCAGATATGGCAGCTTTGCGTAGTGATAAAACCAAACGGGACAGCTTTGCGCAGTGAGAAGACCGGAGGAGGTTTAGAGGCGGGCCAAAGGGTAGGTTGATGCCTGATGAAGCCTACCCGATGGATCCATCCTTGCCCACATCCTCCTCACGCCGCTGACGAGCTCATACCTTTGGTCTAGCCGCACGTCGTACGGCCTCTGCACCAGGAACTGTGCCTCAGTGAGCGGCACGGCCGTGAATGTAACACCCCCGTTTCCAGGGGCGCATACGGACACTGCATTCCGTAACTATTCAAGCATGAACAGTTATGGAGTGTCGCGCAAGAGTATACCATTGCCTGCTTACAACAAAAGTCCAGCATATATTTGACATAAGGATTAACATCCGTGGTTTTACAATGGGCGTGCAAGCCCAAAGCATAATTACATTACAAAAGAAACTTCCGAATCCGCTGAGCGCCGAGACCTACAGCCAAGGGTCCTCGTCGAAGAAAAGGTCCTCCGGGACTTCTTCAACGGGGAGACCTTCTCCTTCGTCTTGATCCTCTAAAGATTAGATTTAGCAAGCCGTGAGCCAAACAACCGCTCAAAGAAATCCCAAAGGGATCTTAACTTACTACATGCACGGAACTTCAAGGAAGGAAATATATTTGGTTTATTATCTTTCAGTGGATGCAGTTTTATTTGCAATCATTTTAATAAGACGGACTCAAAACTTACTTCTTAAGATCTCAGGGTTTTCCACAAGAGTTCATTAACCAGCCTAAACAAGTTAAACGCTTACAAAACTACTTAAGCTTTGTTCTGGAATCACCCAAGTGACACGGCTCAATAACCGGAGCACGACGTATTCGAATACCATTTATTTGACTCTGCGAGTTTGCTCGGCTTACCCACACGATCCCTTAACTCCGCTAAAGAGTTAAGAAAGCCGGTCGTTTCACCGCTCAACTCTTTATATAGGTTCTACCCGTAGAATTCACTCAGTCCGCTCTCACACACACTCACACAAGAAAAGACGGTGTCCGCTTGAGTGAACTCCACCGTTGTTAGGCACCCAAACACGGCTTGCCTAACCTCACCGCTAAACCTCTGTAGAGTTTCAATCGAGTTGAGCAGCTACTAGACAAGTGTTGACAAGTCAACTCCTGTGGTTTGAGCGAGTTCTATGACATTTGCTCAAGATAAGGGTTTCATCCTTATATTTTCACATGGTCCACAACCTCGCTAGGCCCGCGACCCAACCTAAGGTAGCGGTGGCGCGAGACTGCCAGCGATTTCCACTCACCCTTACCCTACTCCAAACCCTAGGGTAAAGATGGGCGAAGGCCGTCTCGCGCTCCCACTCCTTACCCTACCTTGTGCACGCCAAGCACTCTCGCTCTAAGATACGGTGTCCCATACCACCCTACCTTAGAGTCGGGTTTTCCAAAATTCTATTGACCCACAGCCACCACCTTATCAATGTAACATTTTGCATGATGATAATAACCTACAGTTATCTAGATTAACAGATAATTAATTCTAGGGTTTCAAGGGCATGGCTACAAATTAAACATGGCATTTAACGGTGGTAGGATTAACTACATAACAAGTCATTCTAAACATTTTATTTTATTTCAAACTACCATTTCAGAACTAGCTCAATGCAAATAACATATTAACATAATTAAACAGCATGGGTTTCAATATGATCAAAGGATTTGGGACTTGCCGTCAATCCGAATGATTTCCGCTAGCTCGAACGAAGAACCTCCTGGCTCCTGGGTCTGCAACTGAACTTCAGGAGACTCCGACACTAGCGCAAACATACAAACAAATTAAATCCAGCTTGAGACTAATCAAGCGAGGAAAAATAAACTATTTAAAAAGGAGTAAATTGCATAAACCTCCAAATGAGGAATTTTAGGAATTTATTTGGGATGGATCTGTGGAAATGGAGGTCACCAATGGGTCTGGAATAATATTTGGAGCAAAGTGGTGAAGTTTGGGAATTTTTGGGATTTTCTGTGATTTTCTAGGATTTATTTAGATTTTCTGGCATTTTAGAAATTGGAAAAGCCTCTGGAAAATCGGGTGAACAGTGCGGCCCGGCCGCTTTGCTACAGTGCGGCCCGGCCCACGATTTAAACGCGCGAGCGCGCGCGAGAGCGGAGCGGCGAAGCAGGCCGCGGGCTCGGCCCAGCAACGCGCGCGCCCACCTGGTGGCGATGGCCGACGCGTGGACGGCGCGAGCGGCGCGGATGCGGGGTGGACCGAGGGTTCGGATGGAGCGGGCGGGGATCGGACGGTGGCGAGGTGAGGAAGGCGGGCGGAGCGGGGGAGTTGGATCGGGCGGTCGAGGAGGCGGGTTATAATCATCGGACGGCGGAGAAATGAGGCGGGCGAAAGCAGTGCAGAGGATCGACGACCTCTGTTAAAGCGCCGGCGAGATCAACGGAGGAGGAGGCCACGTCGTCGTCGTCAACCTCCACCGGCGCGAGTGGCGGAGGGGCGGAGCGGCGAGCTCGGCGCCCGGCCACGGCGATGGCCCCGAAGGCCGGGAGGGTTTTACTGCTAGAGCTCGACTTGGGAGTTCATTTTTGGCACGGGGAGGCGAGGGAGCAACGGAGAGAGGGGACAAAAAGGGGGTGGTTCGGGAGCTCGGAGGTGAGGGAGGTCGCCTGCGGCGATCGAGCTCGATCGGCTGCATTTACACAGAGAGGGGATCACGGGGCTCACAATGGTGGTGGCGGCAGAGGCTGGGAGGCGGCGGGGAGAGCTGGCCACGGGAGGGTGGTTTCGGCCGGCGGTGAGCAACGTGGCTGGAGCTCCTCGGGCAGGCACCTGTCCAAACAAAGTTACCAGCGTGATCAGCACACCGAGGAGGAGCTCAGGGCGAAAGTAATTGGGGAATGGGGGAGGGGAGCGGAAGATCCGCTTTACGGGGTCGCCGGCGCAGGGGGAGACGACGGCGGAGCCTCGGCGATCTGGCGCCGATTGGCGCTTCGAGAGGCGGGGCGGTGGGAGGTGAATGGGGTGCTTGGGAGTGTTCGGGAAGCAAAGGAGTGAGGGGGCGCCGGAAGGGGGTATTTGTACCCGGGCGGAGGGAGGGGCTCCTTCGGGGTGAAGGTAACGGCGGGCCGGGTCAACAGGCATGACGGGGCAGTCGGGAGCGTCTCCTCCGCGAGACGGCGGTGGCCGGCGGCTGCGCGTTTATGGCGACGGACAGCACGGCGGGGTGGAGCTGCGGCATGGGAGGAGGCGCGTCGCGCGGGAAGTGACGCGCGGATCGCCAGTGGGGTCGGCCGCAGAGGAGTGGCGCCGCGTGGCGTGAGGGTTCTGCGCGGTCGGGGCAGCGGGGGGCGAGAACGAGGAGTCGGGCGGGGGCGTCGCGCGAGAGGGAGGCGGCGCCGCCATGCGGGGCCAGCGCAGAGGAGCGGCAACGCGTGGCGCGGGCGCGCCACGGTTTTGGACCGGGGTGGTCGGACGGCGCGCGGCCGAGGCGAACCGGCGCGGCGCCGTCGCGCGAAGGAGGCGGCGCGGCGCTCGCGCGCGCGTGATGCGGCGGAATCGGGCGGCGCCAACGCGAGAGAAGAGCGGGGCGCCGGGAGGAGAGGA